>CM062822.1:20061947-20445026 GCA_031772345.1 Himalopsyche anomala | reverse complement strand
ACTCAAACTCTTTTTCCAAAGAGAGTAGGGATAGAAGGATAGGACTAGGACAGGACTCGTGGTAACGTAATCGCTCTCGATACGCCCCGTTCATAAGATAGGATGGGTGGGAGGGGGGAATATAATATTAACAGATCTAAGAATAACTTCAACTATACTTTCATTTCTTTCAATAATAATAATTGCTAAAATTATTTACTGAAGTCATTGCAATAAAAAAATTACAAACACATAATATGTTTAAAATTTCATGTACACATTTTTGCATTTGTCAAGTGAATGTAAAATATGTATAATATGTGTATCAATAAGATAATAAAATTATGTTTAAAGTACTGTTAATATCAATTTGCAATTTTAAATGTTTATATGCATGGTATTTCCTTTCAATATAATCAAAAATATCAGCACAATTATAATAAAACGCAATTTTCAAAATTAATAAGTTAAAATACGAATAAAATTTTAAACTGCTTATATACATGAAAATTAAATACGTTTCTTGTTTTCATTATGAAAAATATTTGGCATAATTGCCATAAAACATTCCACGTTACAATAAAACAATGATTTTTCTAATAAAAATATTTAAATGTTCGGAGTATTCGGTGTGCGAAGTATTCTATATCCGGAAGGTTCTGTGTGCGGAAGATTCCGAGTCCGAAAGAATCGGTGTTCGGTGTATTCTTGGCCGGAGTGTTCGTGTTCGGACTATTCCCGTTCGGAGTGTTCGTGTTCGGAAAAGTAATGTTCGGTAGAATCACCGAACCGTAAATTATACATCACGATAGATATAAGCAAATTGATTGCAACAAAAAATGTCGACATAACTACTGCGACAAAAATCATAGTCATTTTACAAATCAGAAACATAATTGGGGTGTGTTTAGAAATCGGGTTGAAAGGCATATCAACTGCGCTAATCATCGCGTCTTTGGGGTGACCCCTGTCTGGCACGAGTCTTCAGTGATATTGGCCAGACGTCTTCAACTCGATAACATGACCGTCGAGTAAATAATAACAATAAAGATTGGTCACTTATCCGAAAACCTGTTTGCAAATTAAATCAAAATGATTATTTGATCACTAGAGTAATGTTCTTTCATTTTTTTTCCAGCGCAAAAAAACGCATAAGTATAGATAGGGACATACGCTACTAACTTACAACTTATGAGTTGAATAATTTTTGTAGCACACTGGTGAAACGTAAGCGTCGCATATAATATGAATTTGTTCGCATAGCTTATGATGGCTATTTAATAATTTTCATTTAAACTTTACTTGATGAATCGCAATCAAATACAAGATGATTGTGTGATTTATACAAACATATACAGTGGAACCCCCAATTACACTACTCCGAAATATGCGCTGGCTTGAAATATTCGCCGCAAATCCCCCAATTGCACGGTCGCATTCCATTGTCGTTACTAAGAGACGGTCGTCTGTGCCGCGCATACAGTCAAATGTTGGCTAGCGTCTGTGTATTCAACACGTGCCAGGCTATACACGCATAGCTGGGCGCCTGTCTGAGTGCGGGATATTTACTACTACAAAAACTAAATATTTCGTCCATATTTTATGGAAATCTGAGTTTTGCGTTTTCCGCGAAAAAAAACCAAATCCCTAATTTTGTATGAGATTCACACCCCCAATTACACGGTCCCGACTATAGTGTAAATGGAGGTTTTACTGTACATATTTATAATTTTATAACTGGTCTAGAAACATTTTTATACATTTTACTGGTTGTGTAACTATATTTACCATATTTAATCGGTAGAATATCAGTTAATTTTATATACATATTTTTTTTTTAATATTTGACATTACAGCTTACGCCAATGCATCAAATATTTTGAAGTTGAAAGATCATATGAGAAATACTCGATGAGAAATTTTGAAAGTCACATGAGATTAACTCAAGGAGAATTGACTTCACAAACACCCATGTCTTAGATCTCAAATTAAAATTGAAAAAAATCCAATTTGACATTGACCTTACCGGGAACCGAACCCAGACCCACCTGATCGGTAGAGCAAGCTCTAACCAACTAGACCACAGCGGGCGACAATGTATTTCCAAAAAGACTAACACTGAATCTTTTTATGTTTTGCGACAGAAAACAATCAGAAAAGAATGATGATGATTTAAGGCTATAAAAAAACTACTATAAATATAAGTATATTATTTTCTGTACATTGATTATCAATAAATAAATACATTCAATTACAGGAAGGAGAACTTTGGAAGACGCCTAATAGCTTAGGAGTTAGGACGTATAGTTTATAATTTAAGTTATTTTGGCTGCCAATGCCATCATTCATTTTAAAGTCCAATGTGGCATTAACACTAATAACCATGCAATTAAATTAATGGGAAAGTTGACTAGATTCTTTTTTTTTAAATAAAATATATTAAAAACATCGAATTAGTGTCACATATAGGTTACTCCATACGCATGTGTTTATGATTATTAAAAAAACGCTGGGTAAGTAGGTACCTGCCGTTAATAATATTTTAAAATATAAGTTCATAAAACGTTAAAATTTTATGTCCACACATAACTTGTTTCTTTTAGGACAATTTATTACACGTCATAACATTTATGCGCATGTTTTTTATGTGCCATAAATGGAAATATCTTTAAGCTACTAAATTACACGGCAAACGCAAAAGAATTTACCTACATAGATATTTTAAGTACTAGAAGAAAATATAATCAAGAAAGTTGTACATTTGTCGGTTTCCGGCAGTGTTGTATTGATAGTAATTATACTAAGTCATAATTACCAAGGAAATAATAAATGCATAACCCTTCCATAGGTACTAAATATTAAAAATATTATATAATATAATTTTTTTTTTTTTGTTCTAACCGTTTCAACCATCCATGCCCTGAAGGATTTTTTTTCTAAGTATTTGATACCTACCGAATACTCAAATTCAAGAGTATATAAAACGTTGGCTTATATTATAACATCCATAAAAATTAATTGGTTCCCATAGTACGTAATACGTAAAACAATTAAATAATTATGATTTTTCACTAGCACTTTTAGATAATTGACACCAGCGTTACGGGTAGAAAATAAAATATTCTCTTATTATAATACCGACCTGTCAGATAAATAGATTTCATTATAGTGCCAAAGAAAAATACTCTGGAGGATTTCTATATATATGTACTAACTAAATCAACCCTTCCTATGTACTGTGTATTGCTAGATATTAGGTTTATAGAAAGTAGATACTTAAAAAAGTTAAATGAAATCAAAGTTTATTAAAATAAAATACGGTAATGAATCATTTCTCATTGAAAACTATAATTATGAAGAATGCATAAAATATTATTATATATATTACCTAAGATAATAATAAATTGCCACACCCTCATTTGATGTAGATGATTTACAATATTATTTCAAGATTTAGTTAAATACTTATTATTAGTCATCTTGTTTATAAGAAATGAAAGATCGACGATACTGCATATTATTGTGCCTACGCCACCATCAGGGAGGGTTAGGTTATTTTGGTCATATTTAAAAAATAAAGATGCATAACGATAATTTTAATTAAAATATCTTTTCGACTGCGGTGGGATGTAATTATTTAAATTCGGACAAGTTAATATGAATTAATTACTGTATTTATGGCTAAATATTTTTATACTAGATAATAATATGATCTTAGTAAATTATAATAAATTAAAACCCACTAATTATTACAGTCAAGTGAAGAACTATGGACGTGTATTAATAATTTGTTCTGAATTTAAGCTATATATTTGCACATAAATGATATCTAAATTCAAAACATGACCACCAAATAAATTCTATTACAAGCACGAAGAAAATCCAAGTCTGCAAGAACGTTATTTAACATTTAATAAAATAATTTATTGGATACTTTCTTGGCCACCGCTTGTGCCGAGAGTGTGTGGGAACGCGATCTGAACTGTCTTTCCCACGGTTCCTCGGGCAGATGCCCTCGGGCGACGCTACTAGAACGCCTTAAACCCCGTCTAATTGACTCCAACTTACGCTCTTTGGTAGCCGAGTGAAAATGGCCCCGGATGCCGAGACAAATAGTCACAACCGCCAACAAAACGCAAGCACTTAACACTTTACGGATCCGAGAATAAAAACGCTCCGAAACGAAAAGTCTAATTCTATAACTCGACTGTGAGCACTTACAACTTTTTGGCTTTTCGACAATGTAAACAAATTTAGACTCATAGCGTCACGCCAGATACAATACAGTATTACTTTACCTCGTGCTTTGGTTGTGCTCACCTTCACAATGTTAAATCGCTTAGTTGTGTTGGATGAACTTACGATGTTTTAGAATTGAATCATTTGTCAGCGGTTTGAATAGTTTATAGGCTCTTTTGAATTTGGAATCGATTGAAGTATCGGCACACACCTGGGTATAAAATAATATTATGTTCGAGCTTAGTTTCCACCGACTCGCTCATCAACCTTTATGCCCTCGTAAGAAGGAGAAGAGAGAAAGAACGATTTGATTCAGTCATGAATTATAAAATCTTAGTGTTTCTCATATTGGATGCAGTCGATAGGATTTTAAATTTAATACTTTTTGGTGTTTTTAATGGATAGAGCCGCCTGCGGGAGGTTTGCTCGCCTGGGAGACTACTACTACGGTAGTCTCGCCAGAGGCCATAAGGCGGTTCGTGGTGATATATTATCAAATGAAAAAAAGCTTGATTGTTATATTATTGTACGTATAAATTGAAATGATAATTTAAGCACTAACGCTATTGTCTGGTATATAATAAAAACAGTAAAACAAAAATTAAAACTTGAAACGAAAAATTGCACTTAAGATTTTTTTATTATCTTCAAAATGGTAGTTCATACAATATAGAATAATCACAATTCTTTTTCAAATAGTACTTTTTTTTAACTTCCGATACTAGAAAGTACTTATGATTGGATGTGTGGTCGAGTGGTCAACGTAGTTGGGTTCGATTACAGAGGTCACGGGTTCGAATTGATTTATGAATTTGTGTCCGAAGGCATGGATTTTGTAATTTTAATCAACAACATTTTATCCTAAAAACGGACGTAACGAAAGCGATTAACTAACCACTAGTCCTGTCCTAGTTATATCTTTCTATACCTACTATCTTTGAAAAAAAGAGCGTTTGAGCAACTGAGTAACAATCGGATCTCATAGAAACACTTCTGTTGAAATAAATTCTTTTAGGAGTCCATATGATCCACATTTGGAGCGGAAATGTATTTTTTAACTACCGTAAGGACGCTAACAAAAAATTAAACACATTCGTATTTTATTTAAAATTTCCCCTTTATTCCGTATTTGTATGTAGAAGTGTTTTCATTTCGATTTTATTTAAATAATATCTACATCGGTTATACATTTATATCTTACCATGTATTTTGTCTGTTTCAAATTCTATGCTAAATAGATACTATATAAATAAAAGTATTGAAAACTCTTTAAAACCATAAGCTCACATTTTAAATTTATGATAAACATATTATGTATAGGTATAACAATTTTAATTTTAAAATGTGCTTTTATTTAAAAATAATATTTTAAAAAATGTACATGAAGAATCTAAAATATTAAAAAATAATACTAATAATATTTTAAAAGAATAATATTTACCTGACTCTAAGCTTGCAAGCACGCGCCGCCCTACGGTACTCGTCTCCCCTCCGCTTCTAGCCTAGCCCCGGTTATAAAGCAGAGTACATACTTCGTCATTTTACCACTTCGCTCCCGAACTTTGAACTGGAAACGTCTGACAGCTTCTGAAAATTGCAAATAACAATAAACAATACCAATCCGTTATCGTGAAATTATATAACGTATGTGTGTTTAGTAAACTGTGCTTTGTGACATATAAATAAGTGATATTACAATCTGTAAAAAAAACTGTACTGTGGTTATCGGCGATTAAAAAACCGTGAGAAATATTTTGTGACAATTGACATTATTAAGTGGTTTTAAAAATGACACCACAAGCTGGTGCCCGGTACAATCAACACCCCAGTGCTTTTGTGGAACATAATTTTATTCAACGTCCGGATGAGGAACCCGTTTCGAGGACCTATCAGTACAGAAAGGTCATGAAACCCATGCTGGAGAGGAAGCGTAGAGCTCGTATCAATCGCTGCCTGGATGAATTAAAGGAGTTAATGGTGACAGCTCTTCAAGCAGAAGGCGAAAATGTCGCTAAGTTAGAGAAGGCCGATATTTTAGAGCTGACCGTGCGTCACTTGCATGGACTCAGACGACAAGGACGATTGATCCCATCACCTGAAGGATCGTACGCCGAAAAATTTAAAGCTGGTTTCACCCACTGTGCTACGGAAGTTTCTCAATTCATTGCCAGCGCCAAAACTTCTACTGCACAGGGACCCGTCGAAGCCCAAGCGGGCTCTCGTCTCCTCCAGCACCTCAGTTCTTGCATCAGACGCTTAGAAACAACGACTTCTACACCATACCCAAATGTTCAACCCCAAGCGATATCTCACGTCATGCCTAACCATTCCACTCAAAATTTCCCAGCTAAAGTATCATTCCGCAGTAATAATCCGAACGATATTCAAATGAAGAATCCATCACCTCATGACTTTAATATCGGTGGACATCATCACCTGAGCCAAGATCCTAGGAGGGCGTACGCTCCGCCTTCCCCACCAGCGAGCCCCGCCTCCACCGCTGAATCTTCATCGCAGGGGCACGCCCACTCCGTATGGAGACCTTGGTGATTTTCCGTTCGGACGAAGATTTTTCCTAGGATTTTATTGTTCCTTAAAATTTATAAATATCATGTTTATACTTATAATAATTAATTTGTTGTATACTGCATTTCGGTATCAGCTCTACACTGTACTAATTATTGGATATCCAATATATTGTTTTTTTTTTATAATTTTTTGATTGTTTTCACAAATGAACATAGTTTCTTGTTTTGTTTTTCATTGTTAAACACATTCTTTTACTAAATTTCAGATGTATTAAAATTGTTGTGTTTAATTTTCTTACGTGTCAAAATAGTTGATTATTTTATTATGTGATTAATGGTTTCTTATTGGGAATTTTTGTTGTGTTAATATCTTATAATAAATTTCTTTTTATTAAATAACAAGTTCATTTTCCTTGTTCGAAAATCAAAATTTCCATTTTATATTAATTTGTAGAAAAAATATTAAAAACTGTGAACTGAGACGAGCTTTAAGACTGTGATATGGTTGTAAATTATAATATATGAAAAATATTTAGAAGACAAAAGCAGCAATTGCTTATAGAAGTTTATAATAAAAAAGATAGTTATATAAAAAAAACACTTTTATTTTTTTTACCTGTATACATTTTCCTGTACCATAATAGTAAAAAGAAAAACTCGATATCATTACATATACAAGAATATAATATATTATTAAGTTTATATTTCCTTTTAAGCTGACAATACTGAATTAAATGGTACCAATGTTAGAAAGCCATAAAACTAAAAACATTGCTCAAAAAAGTCAATACACAACAGTATAACAAAACCACTGCAGATTCTCGTACAATTTTACATTGATTTGTCCATTAGTAATTACTTGGACAGTATCGAAAGAATTTAGGTAAATAGGTTTTTTAAAAAAATAGTTCCACATTCTGATGATGACTTCAAAGGAGAAAATTACACTATACACATAGTTAGTGTCTAGTTAGAAACATCTATTTTATTTAACCACAAAATCATTTTTAAAAATATTTAATATTCGTGTATCTTAAGCCTTTATGGATATTAAGATATTAAGTCAGTATTAAAACAATAACAACATACATTTAAATCATCGTAACACATCACAAACCTGTCAATGAAATGCAGATTATTTTTAAGAAGGCGTAGACAATTTAACTTTATTAGAAAATTTTTCATGGAAAAAATAATACAAAAACCGATACATAAAAAAGGCACAAAACTTGTCATGAAAGTGCTGCGTATTGAGAATAAACCAAGAATCTACGATATTTTTCGCCTTCACAGCATTTCGTAGTTATTTTTAAAGTAAAATAAAACTTTTCTTTTTATTATTTTTTGGTATTTTACCTAATAATTTACATCAACATACACTTGTATAAAAAATCTTTTTGAGTATTTTAATAACAAAGTATACACATATTTGTGAGTTAGACACACTAAAAGAGACATGAATAAAAGGACAATACGTTTGAGAAGTTCAATTATTGTAAAGGTACTTTTTCTTTCTCTCCATCGCTTTTTGTTTTATGACGAAAGATAACTCCGCCAGTACTTGTTGTGTCGAGTGTGGTTAAAACCATGGGATATTTTTGCATACGATAAACTGATACGGTGATGGTCGATGACATATCATTGCTTCATTGTTGTGTCATCACATCAAAATTGACGTCATACTTAAATTTCGTTAAAATTGACAGGACATATTATTATAATACTCTCGTCCAACTCTCGATTTATCTGCCTCGACTCATCCAAGTCCAGGGTCTTTTTCTAGGTTAAAAATATTAAGAATTCTGTCTTATGTATAGATTAATTTTTCACGCTTACGATGTTGATTAGTTCCACATGATTGTTTATTCCGTCCAGTGGCAGTATTTGTGGAAAAACTCCTTCGGCTCTGGCCCAAATCATGCGAAACTATTTCATGAACCCTAATTTATTTTTAAAGAAGTATCACTCATTAGAAAAAAATCCCACCAATCCTTACTTATTTGCTCGCCATATTGTATTAATAAGTTCTACAGTATTAGCAAAATTAAATCAAAAAACATATAAAATATGACAAAAAGATATTCAACTAGAAATGATAAAATATTTACTAACAGTTACATAGGTAAGGATGCGGATGACTTGTCGCAGCGAGCTCAAAAATTAGACTAGATTTAGATCAGCTCGGATCATAGCAATGAAAATTTAAATAGTAGGTAGACATTAGGTTTTTTTTATCAACTAGAATAATTTATGAATTCTTACCAAATTTAAAACAGAATAAATAAATAATAAAAAAAAATATTGTTATCTTCATTAATTTTTTTGAAAATATACTTTTTTTATTCTGAAAAATCTCAGAGTGCCATCGAGAAACACAAGTGGCACTCGAAGTACCCTCTGTGCATCACTGCTCTAGAGTCTAGACTTCACTCCTGCTCTGTTTAATCTTATTGTGTAAGATGACCTCAATAATTTAATAAGAAAATGTAGTTGGTATAACTTGTCTGTATGAATCAATGTATGTTCCTACAAGATGATCTTGATTTAAAATAGTTATTATTTCATTTTAAATAATATGTAAGTTATAAAATCTTTATTTAAGATTTCGAATAAAGGTGCTTAGGCAGCGGTGGGCTGCCAATATCTTAACAAGGGGCTCGGTAAATCTTATCCATGTCCACTCCCAATGTCAAACATATGGCCTCCTAATGAAGGTATTTCAACAAACAAAAAATTATATCACATAACGCTCAATTGAATGGAAAGATCGACGAGTGGGAGGATTTTTTTAGACATCACACACACCCATGCCTTGGAACATAAAATCGATAAATCGATCGAAAAATGCTGTTTTTTACTGATACTCGAACCCGTGAGGTCAGGCACGGAAGCCCACAACGCTAAATGAAAAAATGAAGAGACAACTAAGTCTTGTTTTATAATAAAATTTAACCATCTACAGAAATTGCAGTTATGTGTTGATTTGATCTGAGACGAATGATTTTCTTATCTTAACAAGGGGCTCGCCGGCCGCTCCAAAGTTTAACAAGGGGCTCGCGCGAGCCCTCCCGAGCCCCCTCCAGCCCATCCCTGTGCTTAGGGGAATCCGTGTACTCGAACGATAGGTCGTTCATGACAAAACGTATGGGATTCTATAAAATTTGTAACATTCAAAGTTAATCATGAAAAATAAGGTTATTAAAATAAACATTCTCTGTAGTTTTTTACAGGTTTCTTTTGCTGATTTGTCCGTAAAATGTAACAATCGCCCTTATAACTAAATATATTACCGATATCATCTTGAAGCAAGAAAGGTTCACTATTGTTAATTAAGATCCCCAAAAAATATCATCGCAATTAATAACTCAAACCTGGGTAAAACAGCCTCTTCGAAATCGTTTCTCATGAAAACGCTCGGAAAGATAATCGTGGTGTACTTTGATACACGGCTCGGAACAAAAAAATTAATACGCGGCTTAGTACGGCCAGAGGCAAATCCGGTCATTAGGAACCTTCTCGGGTAGCCCATGGGCCGGCCACAAGAAGGGGGCATTATTTTCGAAGGGGGGACGGGCAAAGCACGACTCGGGAGCCGCGAGGCTTGCCCGTGGGAACGAACGCTCGCGGGCACGCGATTGCACGACAGCACGAGTCTGAGAAAATGATGCAACACGCTCGAACAAACATGAATACTTAAACACCAGTGCTTTGCTTCTCTGTTATTAGCGAGAATTTGCAAAATAGTTCATAGGATGCGAAGCCATACCTTCTTTCATCAAAATTAAATTTTGAATAGCGTATGTATTGTACAGTGAAAACCATCGAAAGTACTCTCATAGCGAGTTTAATTTGTTCCAGAATCTTACTCGTTATGTGAAACACTCGTTAATTGAAACAATTTTTCCAATATAAAACATTGTAAAATAAAATAATGCGTTTCATGCCGAAAACAATCATTTTTTTATATTCTCAACGTATGTATATTCAAATAAAAATACATACTTTTAAATTGTCAAGGAGCGTAACAACCTGGAATGCTTTTTAGATTTGCAAAAAACGATATAAAAATCGACTAGTTTATTATTTATGACAGATAAATAATTCTTTTTTACTAGAAAGCTGTCTACAGACATTTTTTTTTGCCGATGCTTCAAAATTTGGTGAAAATGTGACAGCATTATCATTGAATAAATTTATAAAACGCATAGCCACCTCCTTATTAGAGTGATGCTTCTCAATGTACGATACAATAGTTTCCCGTGCTTTCAGCATTTCTCTTATTGCGCCAGAAGATTATTGCCCTGCTACTTCCTCCTCCTCCACTAACAAACTCTCCTCCATAACTTCTTGCTGTGAAAAACAATGCAACTCCATAAGCTCTTCGGAGGTCAGCTCTTGACTGTGCTCTTCCACAAGCTCATCAATATCGTTGTTATCCACCTCCAGTCCCATGATGTTGGCCAAAGATACAACCTCGTTAACTGTAGACTCCACAGGTACTGTTTAAAGCCCCTCAAAATCACATTCTACAACGCTTTCTGGCTAAAGCTTTTTCCAAGGAGAAGCGAGGGACTTCTTGGTAATCCTTTCCCACGCCTTGTCAATCATCTTGAGGCAAGTAACGATGTGAAAATAATCTTTCCAAGACTCTGCGTCACTCGCTATACGAAATGTTGCTCGTTAAGGGAGCAGTTATTTCACAAACTGTTTTGCTCTATATGCGAATTACTCGTTATGAGAGGTTCCACTGTATAATTAATTTTCACCGGATGATTTGCACAGGATTGAGATATGTTACGCATTTCCAAAGCGTGTATGAAAATATTCCACTAATTAAGACTGATCTTTAGTGTAATAAAAAATAATAAACCTATTAATCCCAAATGTGAATTAAATTCAATTATAATTTTCTGTTATGTATGCTTATGTATAAATACTTAACGACAAAAAAAAATTAATCACTGTTTCAACAATATTACTATATAATATATGTAAATCTAGTGCCGTTAACTTTTTATATTCTAATTTTGAATTAAGCTGATTATATATTTACTACACACTAATTGTGTAAGCCAGTATTTCCCCAAAATCGCAGGTGATAGAGCCATACTAAAATATATTAAAAAATATATTGTTTTCAATTTACATCGCAACTTTTTTTATTCCATTTCATTTCACATAATCAGGTAAGCGATATCACATGTTTATAATTTTATGAAAAAAACTATACAGATTAGGGGGTAAGTTCATCTTTTACAAAAATGGAAGAAAGTTATCGTTACTTAAACAATTCATGAAATACCAATAACCATGAGAATTCAAAATGATGTCATCATTTTTCATAGCGTCGGCTTACTGGTTGTTTCTTTGCTGACGAGTTCTGACTTTAAATGTATTTGCTAGAAATGGAAAATGAAACCAGGAAAAACGTTCCTATATTTACAAAAATATACAAAAAAAGAGAAAGACAAACGTCCCTTATTTTACTTAAAAATGATTATTACAAACGGTTTTAAGGCATTCGTGCAACCAGTACCGGCGCGAGGTTATTTGGCGCACTAGGCAACGATTATTAGCACGCCCCCTTTTTAACAAATCATCTCATTTTCTTATCGAAATAATGAAAAAAAAAATAGCTTGGGACCATATACATATTTTCTTATACATCCATATCCGCTCCCAATATGAAGCATATGGTCTCCTAAGGGAAGTATCTCAACAGAAGTTTTTCTAAGTGAACTGTTTGTCAGTCGGTCAACCTCACTTTTTCGAATTATATTTAAAACAATACACAATTACAACAAACAAATACAAACGAAAAAATAAAATAAACCTTATTATTAGAGTATATAAAAATAATTTGAATATTTCATTTATGCGCTCCCTAATGGTTTGCGCCCTAGGCGGTTGCCTATTTCGCCTGTATGGTGGCGCCGGCCCTGCGTGCAACTATATGTTTCACATTAGAATTCAGCAGATTACTATCGTATTATGTTATGTTATAATGCTAATTAACTTTATTTCAAATACAAAATTTACAAATAATTTCTGTTAAATAAATCATTCAGTTTTTAAGGTGATTCGCTTTCGTTTTATTATACTTGAGAAATTATTATTATTATGTGTAATAATAATTAGACGTTATTTTTTACGAATCGTAATTACACATAAAGTTAAAAAAAAAATCGCTGGAAATCTTATTTAGAGCTTATTAATAAAATATATTGACGTAGGATGTGTTGATGGTGGGTGCAACGTTAAGCACATTTAAGTTAAACAGCTGCAGTCCAATGACAGCATATTAAAAAAATATATTTACGTAAACTCTGACCTACAAGAGCAGCTTTTAAAAATTGCCTTTTTTGGCAAAGTTCATTGTATCTTTATAAAAATAAACTTTACATTTAAGTTTTTTTGTTTGTCCACATATTTATGGAACAAGTTTTGCTTCTCATGATATTTTATTCATAGACTACTAGATAACTGTCAAACACATTCTTTTTTGTTTATAATGATATGTACAGCATGCAAATTTTGCGGTCAAGCAAGAAGCTCGATATGCGTGAGATCGGTGCACTTAGTGGAAATTAGCGAAGCACCAGAGAGAAATATAATAAGGCACTTGTAAAATAAAACCATAGCTAATTGAAACCGTAAACCTCATAAAAACGTTCTTCCGCCGAATTTTTTACTCCACCTTCGAAATAAGTTCAAACACGCAACCACTCCGCGCCATGTTTTTAATTTCTTTTCATGTTTTTCTTATTATGACTAACGGAACATCCAAAACAACTACATGTTTATAAGCTTTGCGAAGTATAATTAAAACTTTTTTCTTTACTTGAACACTGCATGGAAAAAGCTTATTGAAATTGGCGTAATCGTAAAGCGACTAAAGGCTCTTTTATGTTCATATTTACAGGCAGTCGATCAAAATTCGAAAAATAATCAGGCCCGAATTTCTACGATTTTAACACTTTATAAGCGGGCATTTTTTAGTGATTATCGCAAAAATATATTACATTCTTAAAATCAACACAACTCCTAAACCTAACAATATTTTCGGTTGACATTTTCAAAGAAATCATATGTGACATTTAATCATTAAAAATAAAATGAAAATATTTTGAATACATCATAATTTCTCTACTTTTCTAAGCTGAATATAAAAACCTGTTATTAATTTAGTAGATAGCACTCCACTTGTTATCAATATGAAATATTCAAAATATTCTGAATTAAAAATAACATTAATCCATACCATACAATTGTATAAATAATTATAGTATAAAATCCTCATTCCTACAAATTTACAATCACTGGAAGTGTGAAATCTGATGCGCTAAATATTCTAAAAACATGTGCGCCTTTTTAAAAAAATACTATGTGTGAACGAACATTCAGAGCATTATAAATTATGAGGTTTATTGCTTATTGTCAAAAAGGGTCACTTGCCGCGGCAGTTATTTTAAAGAAACCATTAAAGTATGAGTCAATATACCAACAACACCGACAGTACGCGATAAACGTATTTTTACGTGTCCCGCCTATAATGTGTTAAGGTATTATTATAATATAGTAAAATGTCTGATTCTTCTTGTTTGGTCACGCCAGTCACGTGTTTATAATCGGAAAATATTGTTACCAAACTATGATTTAAAAACTCTCCATTTTCTGCCAATATCCTAAGCATCCTTCCAAATCGAGCCAACTAGGACATCCAATTCCGGACCCTTTTTGTGATCCCGGGATTTAAGGTGTTTCCAATCACGGGTTCCCGTTGAACATTCAACATAAAATCGTGTATAAATTGGGATTTGGGATTGAAAAAAATTTTGCTCGGCGATTTTGAATATATGGTCATCGACGACTTATTCATGACAATTTCGTTGTAAAAATAAGTACAAAGGAGTATTCATACTTCCGTGTGCTTAAGTCAGTTTAGTGTGAACTTTTTCATTTTCAAAATTGACAGTCCGCATTTTTTTAAAATCTCAAAACTCCCGATAAAGTCAACCAACTGTACTCCTAATATGATCAGCTTACACCTGTTTTTGCATTTCAGTAATCGGGTCAAATATTTTTTATGAAGCGCACTGACTTGCAACCGTTAAGTAGCATCTTCAGAATGTTGAGCAATGAATACCTATTACTGGTTGCATTCAAATGAAAAAGAAAAGTATGCTGTCAAAATTCTTAGGCGTACATCTTATTTCATCGTATGATCAAATACCAAAATCCCTGGATAGAATCATTCATGTCGGTTTATGGTATGTCCAAAACCATAAATATATACCTCTTATATCAAACGTCTTTCTATGCCCTGATTTCTCCTGCGGGAAGCTTAGTGACTGAGTTTAGTTACAAGCAGTTCTCGTTGAAGCATACTCTTATTGGATTGGTTTATTGCGAGTCCAATTTATTCACCGAGTCTATATAATCCTCATTGGAAGCGGACCTGTCTTAAAATTATGAATACAAATAATAATTACGTGAATGCTTCAAAAGAACCTTAAAGGTTTGATTATATATGTTTACCTGTTTATGTATTTCTTCATAAAAATACTTTTACTTTCAAAACGGATAAAAAAACTATCTGGTCACGAAATACTATAATGAAACGTTTAAATCTTTTGAATGAATCCCTTTTAATTTAGAAAAAAATGAAGCCTATTATTATCCGGTTCACCACGGTGAACCCAAAATGCGGTTCGAGGTTAGTGTTATTATTGTAAGCCGACTCGCGAGTCGTGACCGAGGCTTCTTAGGGATGAAATTTGATTAAAGGGTTTCCAATTTCAGAAAGGGTTGCGTCACGCATGCGAGTTCAGAGGTCTCTAATTTGCTTTCAAAACAAAGAATGATCGTTAACTTTATCCTTCTCGGAGATGATAAGTAGCAAAATAAATTCATTCCTTGATTCTCACAGTATGATATGAAATTGATATGATGGAATTTTTAATAGTTATCCATACAATTCGATGAGAAATAAATACATTAATTTTTTATTTTTTATATTTAATATTTATTGATTTGGCATTTACTTGGTAGAACTCCATTTTAATAGGGTAAAAATATCTGATATCTGAACTGAAATACTTTGATATTTTTACCCCATTAAATACATTTTTGTTTATTCGTAAAAAAATATATGATTAACAATGGCGTTTATATTTGTCGTGCTATTTATTTATTTTTTTACATATTTTCCACTGAAACCAACTTAAAAATTTACAGTGTGAATGACATTGTATACACCACTGTAAAAAACATAGATCGGTAGTGAGCTATAAGTAAATTAAATTAAATATTATTTCTGTAAATTATAGTTTGTTAAATGTTCTTTATTGTACTGATTTTATAAATTAATTAAAACAATGCCTCAGAATCTGTAGATTATTTTATATAACAGTCATTGATAGGGAATGAGAATACTGAAGCAGCCCCCCCCCAAATTTAATATACGGCTAAGTCTGTAAATGTAGACATTTAAAAATTTTCAACTATCTGTCGATCCAGTCTGAAAATTATTTTTATGTTATTTTTATATGTGGACTGCAAATTCAATTGGGAGAAAGAGAAACGGAAGCTTTGTATTTTTTACATTTAAGCATTATCTTGCGTTTGTGCATTTTTAGGTCACATATAATTTTGCTAATGTATTTTTTTAATAATAACTTATATATACTTGATAGAAAGATGAATTTACAAAAAAAAGTTCACCCATATTTCGTATTTTAAGTATGAAATTTATAGTTGTTATCGTTATTATGTTGAAACTCGCTTAATAATGTATACGCTGTATATACTTAAGCTTACTTCGATAAGATTAATCTTCGGTCATTTTTTTATGCATTTGCCAAAGCGACATTTATAACTTGAGCTATATCAATAAATATTTCATTGCAAATGCAAAAAATTTTTTTCGAAACTTGTTTTGATAATTTATCCAATATAAAATCACCAATTCTCAAAGTTTTAATTTATCCGAAAACTTTTACGTATCCATTTGACACTATTATCGGCATCAGTATCAAACAAAATTCGTATGAAACTAACGTTTAAATTTTTATTAATAAAAGTGTTTTTGGATTACTTTTTATTGGAATGGAATAACATTTTAGACTTCATGGTTTTATCTGTTTATTTTTGTAATAGATTTGCGTTCACTTTAACGTATACCTCGGTATTTATTTTACATAAAAAGTGTGTACTTAAATGATGAACGTATATAGGTTTGTGCTAGCATTTATATCACCGGGAAATGCTTTGAAAAATAAGATACTGGGCAGTAGTAAAAACATTTTTTTTAAATAACACTCGTAGTATTACGTGTACGAGCTCCTGATCTTTTTCGACGTGGTGTGGAATAATAATTATTTATATATTTTTTTCTTGTTGTACTGTTTGTCTGATCTAAAGTGCACTCTCTCTCTATGTATGTACAGATGTGCATAGTCCGTATCACAAGCACTGTGCGAATTTTGACTGGTGGCACTGACATCTGATGACTTCCAGTGATTATGGTTTTGATGAATGGGTAAATAATTAGTCGAACAATACCGATTTATTATGATAACTATCATGGCTTTTTTATTGTTTATTCCGCTTTCAATTATGATTCAATTGCATATATTTATCCAAATTATGTACACAAGTTTGGTCACTAACGACCTGGGTTTCGCCTTTCGACATTTTTAAGCTTTGAAGTGCTCTGATGAACTTGAACTGACGTTTAGTAAATAAATTTATCTTGTTTATATAAAAATAAATGTATCACTAATTTTAATATCATTGTTGGCGAAATGGATTAACCCATAATTTGAATGGTTATATTTATTTTGTTTGTTGGAAAAAAATACGATATTTACTTACATATAGGATATAAGAGTCCCTAGGAAATTTGGAAGATTTACTTGCTCATTCAAAATTGGTAAACTATTTAACTGTGCCCTATATATTTCTAAAATTTCCTGGAAGAATAACTTAGGCCCATCTGTGTTTGGTTAATATTTTAATCCTTTCGTCCACGTTCAACGAGTGGTTCTTATAGAAATTAGGTGATTGGCGAATATCGACTTGTCTTTTTTTAATCTAAAGGCGTCAATGTGTTCCGAAATTCTCGTTTTTAAGGTTCTTTCTGTTTTTCCGATATACAAATTTGTACAATTTATTAAACATATTTTCATATCAACATAGGTTTGTATATAAATTATCTAGTCTTTCATATATTTTTTTGTAACCTTTCGTTATTCAATATATTCAATTAATATAATGTTGCATTGGTATTATTTGGAACTGCTTTCTATGTACCAACAAAGATAAGGAACTAACTTATAAAAACGAAACGGCGGCAGAAGGAGCCGTCCAAATTTACGGCTATCTTTTATGACGAGCATTATTGCGATAACAGTTTGAGTGTCTCAGCCAGTCGAGGTGATTAAAGTATTGTGGAAGGCGGGAGACAACTCTTTCCCACGGTAGTTTTAAGTCGGTTAGCCACACAATCGACGGCGCGGGGAGACTCGGCTCGCGACTCAGACTGACTTCCAGTTTACACGTAGAGGCAGAATTACGCGATCAACTAAATTTTACCAGCACCATTCTGAAGAACGATTAACAAAATCAGACATTGAAGCGACATCCGACCATTTACAATAATAAATTCTATTGCTGGTTTGTAAAAATGTACTGAGGTAATTAAGTACTGTTTTTTTACTTAGAAAATTTAGTATTTGCGTTGCCACTTTGCCAAAGCAACTAAATTGGTATTCTTTTTGTAACTATTGCCTCATTATCCACAACTACGTCAAGATACACCTTGCTATCCACGTTTTCATTTATCTATCGGTAAATACAGTTTTTGCATCATGTAAAATCAGTTATCAATTGGACCCTTGAGTGGTGAAGTGAGCCAACTAGTAAAATGGTAAAACTTTTTTCTTGGATCTTTAAGTACAATCACGTCTTTATTTGATGTTTTAGTGGATTGCATATTTTTATTTTACGGATAAAACACTCATTCAATGTGTATTTACCGAGGTTACTTCACTTTTACGATACTTTACAAGACGTGTAGAATATTACAACGCGTCTAACATTTTGTTCTAGAATACCATTAAGCTCACTTTACCTGTAGTGTGCCAAATTGATACCATGAATATTTCGTGAAAACTCAAATAGAAAACTCGTAAAAATCGATAAAAAAAAATATTTTCAAAAATATCTTGCAGGAAATTAATGAGAAAGTTACATTTTTTTTAAATGTAAGTTATTAGAACTTATTTATGTAAATCACAATAAACTATTACGCTTTTGAAAGAAAAACAAATATTTTACGACACGTAACAATAATTAATAAATTAAAAACAAGATAATTATTAAGTCAATAAAACATGTTTAAAGACTGACATACCTGATTCACTGACTATTCTTAACTATAATTTGGCGTCAGTATTCTTTTCTGTCAACGGTAATATTATAATCGATAGTCGAATTAGGTACAAACAAACGGAAAAAAAAGTTGAATATTATTATAAATGCTGTCTTTATAATGTGTCAAAACAAGTTTTTTTTAATGTATTAACAAATATTTAGTGTGAGAATTTTCTCTCATTTAGTTCGGATAGAATTTGTTTTTTGACCCTCAGGCTAAGTTCATCAGGACTGGTTATGTTCTGACTGACATGACGTGTTAAATAGTCGTGATGAATAATAAGACATTTCACTCAAATAACATATTTAATTCCATTGTTTTCAAGCATAAATTTGCTAATTAATTTTATTCAAACGATTAAAAGCGCAAATCAAAAACAACTTTTTTTTATATTAAATTGATGGTTATAAATTACAAAACCTACCTACCCGGTACTTATGCATCTTTATTCATAAATGAATTCTTATATAAAACAGAGCAATATATTTTATCTAATGATTTGTGTAAGAGATTAAGGTGTATGATATTTAAGTAAGCGGATATACATGTATTCATATTAAACTTTCGTTAAATAAATAAATAAAAAAAATCGACGCTGTTTGTTTGCCTATTATGGGTTGACATATTCGTTGGATGAGAGGTAGGCTTGCATACAATTTTCCCGGTATTTATTTATTGCATATTTCACGAAAAAAAATACAATTGGAGTCAATAATCATTCACGTGCTACTTTAATACCACGCTGATAAAGAAAACAAGGTCCAAATCTGTTATGAACGACATGCATTTGCGTTGTGTTACATACTGCATTCATTGCTCAGTTTCTTGCATGACTTCTCAATTAAGCGTCGAAGTTTAGCCGTGCGACTTTGGATTGAATAGTGCACAATCTGTAGGTCTGTTCTTCGTAGCACACTTTCGCGACTTGGTTACAACTCGATTCCTATGAAACGACCTATGCATACTCTATTATAATTAAATATACACTCAACTTTTTTACACTGTTTTAAAATAGTACGGTCTTTAAATATAACGAATACTATATTTTTACACGAATTGTTTGTTCTTGCACGATTCCCAGAAACAAAAAACAAACCTCATAATAACAAGAAATTCAACAACACAATAATAAAGTAATAGTAACACAAAAAATCTTTATTAGATTAGAAAGCCATTTACGTCCAGTCCCTCATAAAATCACACGTATATAATCAAGTAGCGATTAACGTTAAAATTCATCTTAACTCGATTTTTTGTATAAAATAAACTATTTATATCATGTTGTAGAGAAGTTCCTCCCAATCCTCTATCCCCTATAAACGTATTTATAGAAAAGGTGGCCAAGTGAAAATCACCTGATGAATCTAAAAGTTAAAAATGATTTCTTATCATACATGGAAAATATACTATAGTATTTTGGAGATATCATATAACAAAATATAATAACAAACACTAATCATATAAAATTTAAGGTGGAAGATTAGCTTAAACAATTATTCTGGGATTGAAACATTAAAGACAGATTCATACAAAATTACGGAGATGTGATATATAATGATATTTGCTTTAGGTTTTCAAATAGATCAGTCATCAGCGAATTTTTTTGCATTGTTTACGAAATACAATAAATTTTACCGCCAAAATTCGAAATCAGTCTGAAATTAAGAATTTTCACAAAATTAACATTTTTATTCCTACCCCTAGATCCACCATTGTATTTAAAATATGAAAGAGAAGTCGTTTTCAATTTTTATAACTGATTTCGTAGTCCATTATATGATTTATTTGTTGAACTTCTTAGCAAAAAAAACCCTAAAGATTTTCGCTTAGATTAAACATATAAAATACCTATTTTTTTTTATTTTGTAAGCAATTAATTCAATAAACATTTTAAGCGTTGAGTGACCATAATTGCGAAATTCCGCTACAATATATGAAGTAAATAATTAAAACTGTTGTCGCCATGGTATTATTTAAAACGATTTTTACTTCAAATATTTATGTTCCCTAAATTATTATACCCAGAAAATCTTATAACTCACTATTCACGGGTTAAAGTGAAACGACATATTCGAAGCGCAGTGCAAAAGCATTAGCACACTGACGATAACCCGCTGTTGGTAATGTGACGAATCACGCCGCGATCCACGACCGCGATTTTCTTGCTCGAGGCTCCACTGGCAGACAAACTGAGTGAGGAGTATAGATGTCGATGACCTCACCCTCGAAGGCATTGTTTTCGTTTTCCATTGCAACTGGTAGATGACGTCTTAAAGTCAACCACTCGGCTGATTTGGCAATTTACCAATATCCATACAAAAGTAAAAGATAATAAATTATCTTATTAACCAGGGCTGTGGAGTAGGGATTCCAGCTCGGATATCCGGATATCCGATATCCGGATATATCCGGCCCTTTTAAACTATTCGATATCCGGATATTTGGGAAAATATCCGGATAATATTCGTTATAATTTTAAATGAAATATTTTACAAAATCGACAAAAGATGATATGAATACTGGGGTATTTACTACCTGGGAGAAACGATTACTTAGGAGTAGTGTTTTTTTTTTACCTTCCCCAAACTCGGGTATTATGAATATCTTATTTTGTTATCTTAATACTTAAAAGTTCTACGAATCAGCTCGGACTCGAGGCAAAAAAAACCTTTAATGCCGAAATTTCATTCATTGAAGAAATGCCGTTACAGTAATCTAATGCAGCTGCAAATTTTCAATATTTTAATATGATGGAATAGTATTGAAATGTGTATTTTCTCTATCTAAGGCATTACAGAAGTGGGAAAGGATTTAGTCAGGATCAGTTGATCATGAAACTTTGATCGTGAAACATCTTCATTTGCGTGCGAGTTCTACAATTCATTACTAAAAACCAAGCAATCGAGACTGTCTACATATTTACAAAAGCAGCCTTTAATTCCTTGTTTATTAAAATATGTTAAAAAATATTTTGTTTAAAATTTAAATAATTTTGTATAAAATTTTAGCCATGGTAGTATGGATGAACTGATTTTATGAGAAAAAATAATAATTTGCAGTCAGCGGTGTGTAATAAATAAATGTGGGAAAACTATTGGATGCAAAGGATCTTCAACGACTCCTATGATAAATCATCTAAAATCTCATAATATTAGTGTTGTTTAAAACACTTCTAACAATAAAACCAACATCAACAGCAAAGGAACGAGTATTTTCAACAGCAGGAAAAATTAAAACTAAATTAAGATCAAATTTAAAATATGGTACATTTAATGCTGTCTTATTTTTAAAATATGAATAAATGACTTATATTACGAATGAACTCGTTTTTAATGTATTATTTTAGTACATAAATTTATATATGTAGTAATGTTTTGTTTTGTTCATACTTACTGGAACTATCCGGATATCCGGATATATCCGGATAGTTTCAATTTTACTATTCGATATCCGGATAGTTGAAAATGACGAATAGTTGGAATCCCTACTGTGGAGTCGTGTAAAAAAAGATGACTCCGACTTCGACTCCAAGGAAATTTTTCAAAATTTTCATTTTAACTTATATATATGTATACCATCAGATCATCTGTAGTCAGCCAAGCATGGAATGGCAACACTTTGTATTATTTTGTTTGAATACAAAATATTTTTCAAAAAAAAATCGAGCCGCTCATTTTTCACGACTCCGACTCCACAACCCTGTTATTAACTTAATTTGCATTTACTTGATTTGGATACATTTGTATTTTTGTGTACTAATATTTATGTCATATCACTATATTATGACTTGTATATGGTATATTTACGTAATAGCTATTACTTACTCATTTTGTTTGAATAGAAATTTTAAAGTAGTCAACAGGTATGTATAAACGAAGAAAGAAATGAACACAGTAAACTTATGTCGTATAATTACTAACAGATTGTTTTAGTATACGTTTTAGTACAGACTGAAAGAACTAGTAATTAAATAAATATTTACATCAAATATATGAGAAATTAGGTATCCTACCAATCGTAGAAATTTTAATGGTTATTTTGACATTCCTGATTGTCCTCGTAGAACTGAGGTTCTCAACCCTATTTACTTCATTCCTCCCTTTCACCATTGCTCAGAATATAATTCCCCCCTACCCTAGATTGTGTAACTCAAAAGGCATACTTGAATTAATATATGTACACAGGGGTGGGCTGGACGGGGTTCGGGGGGCTCGCGCGAGCCCCTTGTTAAATTTCAGTGCGGCCGGCGAGCCCCTTGTTAATATAAGAAAGTCATTCGTCTTAGATCAGATCAGCGCCTAACTTTTTTTTTAATTTTTTTATTCGATAAACTTTTTTCCTGTCTGCATCACTCCGAAGACGATGTCTCCTCAATGGTACAGTTAAGATACATGTTAAGATAAAGGCAATTTTATAGGTAACAATAATAATTAGAAATATAAAGAGATACTAATAAAGGTTAATTAAATAATTAAATAATAAATTAAATAATAAACACGGAAAAAAAAATAATTAAATAATAATAAGCAAGAATGATAGTTAATGGCACTAATGAGACAACTTTTAATTTTGAAACAGATATAATATGATTAAGGATTGAATGGTGAGGGGCAGGGAAGGTAAACTTTTTCTCCAAAAGAAGTAGCAAATTTCTTGAAGTGAGCGAAATTTTCTGGAGATGAAACTAGATCTGGATGCCCGATAGGACCATCACGGTTATTTCTACATAACGAAAACAATATACCTCTTTCAACAGACATAATCGAACAATTCCAGAGAATATGCTCTGAATCTTGATTACTGTCACCACAAGGACAGTGTGGGTTAGGTTTGATTTTAAATTTATGTAGCTTGGCATTAAACGCACCGTGTCCGGTGATAAATTGTGAGGTCCAGTGATCCGGAGAGAGCCAGGTTGCATTCTGACGAAAAACAATATCTGGGAAAAATAAATAGGTAATTCTACCACGAAGGGACTTTGACCATCGACTTTGCCAATTAGTTAAAACGGTTAGTGAGCAGAGTTTTTTCACTTTAGCTTTTAAAAAATCTTGTGAATCAAACGGGTGAAGAGTTGTGAGACCAATTTGCGCTGGTTTCCCGTGCAAAAGGTGATGAATTGCAGCTCGTCTTTGGACCTCTAGATCCAATGGAGTAAGTCCCAGCATCAGCGCCTAACTGCAATTTCTGTAGATGGTTAAATTTTATTATGAAACAAGACCCCCTTGCCGCTTCATTTTTTCATTCAGCGTTGTGGGCTTCCGTGCCGGACCTCATGGATTCAAGATAATCGCTAGTTCTCTCATCATTTTATGCCTACTACTTTTTTTGGAAAAGGAGGTCGAGCGACTAAGTAACAAACTGTTCTCGCAGAAAAAAAACGTTTTTTTGAGATACTTTCATTAGGATGTCATATGCTCCACATTGGGAGCGAAAAGGGATACAAATAAATGGATAAGATTTACCGAGCACCTTGTTAAGATATTGGCAGCCCACCGCTGTATGTACATATACGTAGTTTTGACTTTTTTTTATATACGCAGGTATTATGTAAATAATATTATAAATGTATTGAAATCATTATTTACTTAGCAATTACTAAAATTACTAAAGCATATCTCAATGAACAAAAACTTCAGAATATTTAAAAATGTCATCCATGTGGAGAAATTTTATAAATAATAATTGATGAACATGTCATGTTGTATTAAAATAATACTTTTAAAGAACTTTACAAATAAATAAACATCAAGCGATTCGACGATTAACCCCCTGGAACTCTGAACCCCCCCCCCCAAGGAAGAGCTCCTCAACGGTTGGAAAACCCGACAGTAGAATAAATGTTAATTTTGTCACAAGTAAATCATGTCCATATAAGTATCAGTATTTATAAAAGTATCGCAATATCAATCGCACATTTTTTTAAATACGGCCAATCGGAATCGCAATATTGAGCGAGTTAATTTGAAATCAATTTTCATAAATAATTATGGCTAAAATAATAGTACATCATTAAGAGAATCATAAATTCTGGAACTTGGATTAAAAATATTTCGATTCATCGCGAAAAACTTAATTAAAATACTTGGTGGTTTCTATTAATTCAAAATACGATTATGGTGTATTTTCTCATCTGAAATACTGCTATTTTTTCACTTTCAAAACCGGTATCCCGGCTTCAGTAATACCAGTATTTCCGTCCCTAATGGGACTCGTTCAAGTGGCAAGGGTTGCTCTGTTTACCGTTAAAAAAGTCAATTTATTATGAAATACAAAAATCCACACTTAAAAAAAGAATGATAAAATACAAAATATACATTGCTGTATATAAAAAAAATAAACCAATAATTAGTTATGAGTGTGTACAAAAAGTGTTTTCCACCAAGAATTGACAGTGAACGCCTTAAAAGTGATTTGGTTTGGATAATGCAAGTTTAAATGGTAATTTTAAGAATAGAAATCTTGAAATTTTTTATTTAGTTAATGCCTTCAAGAAAATATTAATTTTATGGTAACAATCTCAATTTCTTTGCACTTTCATTACTAATTTCCGCACTATTTATTATCTATTATAGTTTCATTAGACACTATTTGAAAAAAATAAAACAAATATTTTTGTATTAATTTAAAGTTTTTATTATCATCAGGATAGGGTTAAGAAAATAAATATCTAAATATAATCTGCAAGCAGAAATCTTTCGTCAGTATCAATGAAAATCGTGATTTTTAATTTTATGCGTTTTATTATAATTCCTACATAATATTTTGATCATTATAATTTAAGATTTTTCTCTCTCGATGTTGATACTTCCCTCGTGCCAGTTGTTAAGACGTAAATCTCATTTTCTTGGTATGGTAACAATCGAAGAAGTCATCAAGTGACATTTAATGGACGTACAGTGTTGGGACGAAGTAATAACGGAACGACATTGTCAGCAAATACGGCAATAATTGGAGGGTTTTGCATCTTGATATTACTTTTAACGAAACAATTTTTTTACCATGTACACAATAAACGATTTTTATTGCATTTATTCACGGCATCGGTCAACATTGCTGTCAATCTTACAGTTTTATTACAACTGCTGTGGTGCGGTGTACACGCCTGCTTGGAGTGAGATCTCAAGAATACTTTACGATCAAGCGAGCACCTGCTTTTTCTTCTCACGGTACGTTGATGGGATGACTCCTCGGACTTTGCCCACGCACTTCATATGAAACAGTGACACTGAAGCTAGCCTTGGTTGACTGACATGAATTAACTACCAATATAAACAATCGTTTCATTCAAAACAAAAAAAGACCGCAAGCCCTGTAATATTTGCGAATCGTCTGTATTTCAGCATCTTAGTTCTAAAAATGAAATGGTTAATGGTTAAATGAATATACAGTACCGATTTCCATTACATTCACAATTATTTGAAGTAAATAATTGTTTTTCATTATAATTTGTACTGTCGGGACCTATGGCGCAGCGGTTAGCGTTGTGGGGTTCGAGTCCCAGTACGAACAGCATTTTTCAAATTTCTGTTCGAAGGCATGGGTGTTTGAGATGTCTAGAAATTTCCTCCTGCTATTCCGAATACTTAATAACCGGGTGTAGCGAGAGCGATTAGTTATCCACTAGTCCTGTCCAACGTTACCTCTAATTTTTCTATTATGTGTGCGGACCACCAACTTCTGAAAGCAGTAAATTTTCAGCAAAATAAAAAGTGTGAGCAAATATAAAAAATTGGTGATACAAACTTATTTTTACAATATTTCTGTGTGCAGCCTTGTGCGGGGATGGAAAAATGTGTGCGGGCACATTTTGGGAAGTGTTTTTAACTTTAGCGGGAACATTGGTCCTGTCCTAGTATTATCATTCAATCCCTACTACTCTCTCTGAAAAAAAGAGGTTGAAAGACTGAGTAACAAGCAGGTCTCGTAGAAAAACTTCTGATGAGATATCTCTATAAGGAAGTCATTTGCTCTACATTAGGAGCGGACATAGATAAAAAATACATTTTTCATTATGATTTACCTTCGTCGTCGCGTTAAGGATGAAAGACCTGCGCCAAAATATCAATTTTGCCAAAGCGAGTATTTAACGAATGGTTTTAAGAGTTAATGCTTTTAACTGAAGGTGCTAGGTGTAATTTCAATGTTTTTTCTAGATTTGTACATTTCCATCTGTTTTGTCACCAACGACCCAGGTTTTGCTTTTCGGTAGTTCAACTTCATCCATGCACTTGAATGTCTAAAGTTGTCGAAGAGCGAAACCCGGGTCGTTGATTTCAAAAAGTATTGAAACGTTTTAAGCGATTTAAATTTAATTTTCGACCATTATGCCTAAGCTTAAGGGATGATATGTTACCGGCTTTTAAGGAAGCCTATGCGATAAGTCAGAAATGTATATTTGAATAAATCTTACTGAACCTTATTATATTTATTCCATATAATTGCCGTTTGCATTTACACATAATATGTTAGTGATGATTGTAGTATTTTTTGCTGACACTAATTTTAAAGAATGAATACATGAAATTCGTCCAATACTTAAAATAAAATATCATTGCGGATTTCTCAAACAACCTAAATTCGATGTGCTTACTGGTCAAAATAAAGCTTATCTTTAATTTGGTTGTTATTTATTTATCCTCTACCGAGTCCGTTAAAAAAATAGAAAAAAATGGATCATTAGGTGATAATGGAAGATGGTGAAATAATTGAAAATCGATAAACTTTTCTTCTGTGGCTTTTGTTTCATTTTAAAACGTGACTGTTTGAAAATCCCGCTCTATAAAATTATAAAATGAGTTTCAGAAAAATTGAGTATAAAAAAACACGCCTAAAGATGCCGGTGTTATTATCAAAAACACGCGCTTCCGACTCTGTGGTAAAAATATGTGATATGATATTTATTTACGAGGTGTGGTTACAAACTGATCTTTCATTCAAATTTGTTTTTTTAGTGTAAATAATTGTAACCACTTTGGCAATTGTATAATAAAAATATTATCACGTTCTTAGTATGGCTGATTGCACAAAATCATCCGACCAAATAAATACGATGATCTAGTTTAACAGCGCCGAAGAAAATTAGAGGAGAAAAACTTCTCCGTAAAGAAACTTGTTTCATATCTGATTGTATCTCGCTGACTAAACGAATGACAATTTGTTTGCTGTGGATGTTTAACGATGACCCAACGAATAAAGATAATTATTTATCGACCCCGATAAAAACTTATCTGGCTGGAGAATCGATGATAGTAAAGCTGGACCGATTTTCTTAAAATAAACAGGCTAAGAAAAAAATGTTGTTTATTTGTCTGACAAAAATACTTTTAGGCTTCATTAGTTTATTATTAAAGAAGTGCTACTGTTTTTTTTTATTTGCGTACTTTTTTTAACTAGGGCTTGCTACCGAATAATATTTAAAATATAAAACCAAATTTTAAAGTAACAGTGGGCGAGATACTTGCTGAAATTGTCATGTAAACAAGTATTCATTCAATTTTCCAAACATAATTTTTATATCGATGATTTAGAAAAGAAGCTATCAATAAACTTTAAACCATGAGAATAATTATCTTTAATCTTAATTATACTCGCGTCCATTGGCGGATCCAGAAATTGTCTCAGGAGGGGGCCATTCAAGTTGAAAATAAACATGATACATAAATAATACATTACAAAATAGATAATTTTAAAATAATATATCTACATAAAAATAGACAATACATAATTAAGTATGTTTTCTATAAAACATAGTAAACTAAACAATTAAAGAATCCATTTCACAATAAAGTTTTGATAAAATAGAAAAATGGTAAAAAAAATCTTCTCAGGGGGGGGGGGCATGGCCCCCATAGCCCCCCCGTGGATCCGCCAATGCTCGCGTCCTTATTATTATAGCTAAGTTATGTTAATAATCAGAAGTGACCCACAAACAGCTCAATCTCTATTACTCAGTATTAATCATTTATCCACAAATATTATTTATGAAACTACAAGTAGTATTGGCGAAATTTGTACTTAACCTTATTGAAATCTGAAAAAAAGTCTGGCGTAATAACGAATGCATGTATGTATGAATGTAATGTGAAAAAAGTTACCCGAATATGAAAGAATTTTGAAAATTGACGAAAAACCTTCATTTAACCTATCTATTATTCCAAAATATTTTTTCGCTTACGCAAAAAAGACTTTGTTATTTGACAAGATAAAGATAAATACCGAAACGAATTTTTTCAAACTATTTTGAAGGATCGTGGTATTAAAAAGTAGTCGAAAATGCAAACAATTAAAGGAGAGCGAAATAGTTTTATTTCCATGGACTCCAAATATAAGTAAAACCACAAAAACATAGTGATACCGTGAAGCATAATACGATATGATAGAAAAAATAACTAATCCCTAAAATATTATCAATTAACGAGAAAATTACGATTATACTGTGGATTTTCAATAAAAGTGTACATTACACGAAGGAGTGACAACTGGAAAATTAATAATTTCAGTAATAAGCACTCATACAAGCAACGTTCCCTCTAATTTTTCTACTGTGTGTGCGGACCATCAACTTTTGTGTGCGGTAAATTTTCAGTAAAATAAAAAATGTGCGCAAATATGTTGATAGTTATTCTCTGACCTAATTACTGACACTAGATAAATTAATTCTTCATTTCAAGCCGTTAAATAAAAAATGTAAATCTATTGTACAACATTTATATGTGCGGTCTGTGCGACGAACGGAAAAAAAGTGTGCGGCCACATCTTGCGACGTATGAAACAGGAGATTTTTAAAATTATTACCACAAGGGAGGTTGGTACCCTAAATTGAGAAACTTTTGACTCAAAATGGGCTCAATGCAGGGATGGGCTGGAGGGGGCTCGGGGGGCTCGCGCGAGCCCCTTGTTAAATTTCGGCGCGGCCGGCGAGCCCCTTGTTAAGATAACAAAATCATTCGTCTTAGATCAAATCATCACATAACTGCAATTTCTGTAGATGGATAAATTTGAAAAATTGTTCATTTTTTCATTCAGCGTTGTGGGCTTTCGTGTCGGACCTCACGGGTTCGAGTCCCAGTACGAAAAAGCATTTTTTCGATCGATTTATCTATTTTCTGTTCGAAGGCATGGGTGTTTGTGATGTCTTAAGATTGCCTCCCACTCTTCCGATCCTTCAATTCAACTGGGCGCTACTATTAGTTAATCACTATTCGTGCTTATAATTTTATTCCTACTACCCTCTTTGGAAAAGAGAGGTTGAGCGACTAAGTAACAAGCAGTTCTCGTAGAAAAATAACTTTCGTTCAGATACCTTCATTAGGAGGCCATATGCTCGACATTGGGAGCGGACATGGATAAAAAATGGATAACATTTACCGAGCCCCTTGTTAAGATATTGGCAGCCCACCGCTGGCTCGATGCTCAAAAGTACGTATCTTTGTGAAAGTACCATTCCATCCATGAAATTTATTAAATCAACATACAGATTTTCGTTGACATAATCGCTATTAAATTTACTTCGTTTGGCAACTGCAAACATTGACTGTAAAATAACTGTTTTATTGACATTATTTTTTTTTGTATTCATACTATAATAAACTACACGACCTTAAGAATTAGCCGTAAGAATTAGTGTTGCGCGAAAGTTTTCGGATTTGCGAAGTGTTCCATTGCAGAAAAAGTTTGGGAAACCCTGGTCCACACAATGGGCTATTGTGGTTTGAATATACATGTTTTTTTCGCTAGTTTTTCACAACTCAGATTCCGATTCCGACTCCGGCCAAAACACCGCGACCCCACGACTTCAACTCCGACTCCACAGCCCTGATAGAATCTATAAAACGAACGGCTGCAGAAACTATAGATGATTAAGATTTTAGAACGTTGACTTTTCAATAAACTACAAAAACAATTAATTATCGTATGAGTAATTTGTATACATTATATATCGATAATCAGGTTTTTTTAAAACCTAAAACATGAAAATCAATGTCATGTTTTTTAAAATTAAAATGAAATTTTAGCGAAAATATTATCATCTGAATTTTGACTCTAATGAAAATTTACAGTATTTATAATGCCAATTTTTTAATCAAACGATGTGTATAATTTTATTAACATTATGATAATACAATAATACCGTACCAGTTTCATCATTGAAATACTACTCTAGGTCTCGATTTTTTCGTATGGAATTTCACGGGAATAAGCAAAATCTGAGAAATTACTTTTATTTAAATAATTCGATCGAAAAGATTAGTATTTCATAATTGAAAAATGAAAAAAAATCAGCACATCAAAAAATGGGTAGCAATAAGAAGCGGTCCATTGTCTTTGGTCATTAAACTCGTAGCGATACAAATAAAATGAGAGTGCACATTATTCTTATCGATTCAAAAACTGAAAACAACAAAAAGAAAAAAGAAACCAAACGACTTCTTTTATTTCAGCGCCGGTAATTCCAGACAGTCAACAAGTTTGCTTGCGGACGTCAGCATTTCTTCTTTCTTCATTCATTCGATCAATGAAAACGTCTGCCTCTCTTTCGCTCGACAAGGCGGCCGCATAAGTGTGTCCTTTTTGCCGGGGACACATTCATACCGTGGGAATAGAACTCCGGCTCGTGTTCCCACACGGGCCACATTAGTCGGCCTTTAGCGTCACTACAAAACGATAGTAACTTTATTAATTTGTAATGATTTTTTTAAGTCTTAAAATATATATTATATGATATATTAAAAAAAAACACAATAACGGAAGATTCAATGTTAATTATGTGAAGACGTATTTACATTTGTTGTTATCGTTTAATTGCGTTATATGAGAATCATTCGTGAAATTATCGCTTGTATACATTATATGACGAGTGAAAATAAAACATTATTATAATTTTTATTAATTTAGTATGTTTAAGTGCTCAAAATATAGGGACAAGGCAGGTCACAGTTAAAGGATCATATGATTTTTCTATAATGAGTAAGATGTGTCATCGTGTAGTGCTGATAATTCCGCATACAGTAGTTAGTATTTTTTTCAAATAAAGGTCTAATATGCACATTTCTGAGGAGTTAAAATCGAGATTGTCACAACAGCGGCAGTTTACAAAGTAGTGAATAGAAAAACACGGCAGTTATTAAACGATTTCCACAAAACAATGAAATCATATTAAAATAGCAAGATAAATACTAATAAGAATATTGTATAAGTTACTTTTTGCAGATGTTTTATATATATAAACGAAATGTTTTGATTGATTTATACATTTTATAATTATTATTTAAAACTAATTTTCACTTAATTATTGTATGCGTATCGCAGTTTTATAATATCTACGGGAGGGGCAGTTTCGCAATTAAAAGTGTGAAAAAAAACATTTTGTTTTCCATACGTATAATCCCAGATAGTGATAATTAATTAACAAATTGAATTGTATTTACTAGGTGCTGTAAGCACATCGCTCTAGCTTTACGAAGGAAGGTTGATTTGATACGATTTTTACTTTTGATTTCGATTTTTTAAAGCGGTAATTTTGTGTGAGGTCAAATTGATATTGAAAACAAATAATAATGTCACAAAGTATTCAGGTCACAACGACAAAACTGTTTCGTAGAACTTTAGTAATGGTGAACGGATTCTTCCAAAAAAGAATCTTCCGAAAACGAATTCTCCACACGATAAACTGTAAATATACATTATAATTTTAAAAATATCTTGTTTTTATTTGAAAAAATATTTAACATAATTGTCATAAGATATCACACATTATAATAAAACAATGATTTTTGTATTTAAAATATTTAAATACACGGAGTATACTATGTCTGGAAGAATCACCGAACCGTTGTAATACTCCTTCCTATTGATATGGCGTAAAGTGTATTAATTACGTCAGTGAGCTTCAGCACCAAGTACTACGATAAAACGTACACAATACTAACATGAAATACATTGATTATATTTTTATTTTGATCACTTATATTATAATGAAATTATAAAAAACACTTGCCTTGTTTTGTATTAATCAAGCTACAGGGTTCTGACTGCGAGCCAAAGCCTGTTGATTGTGTGATACAATACCGCGTAACGGACGTGGCATAGCTTTAAACTTACTGGTGTTTAACATTTTAAATGATAAGTAGGAATGCGCGTGGCTGACACTCGCCATCTTAGTACAATAATACCTCACAAGTCAATGCGAGAAAAAGTTGCAGAGAGCCGGAAACATAATTAAAATTAACGATGCATGCTTATTAAACTTTTTATTTTACGTCTGTATCGACGGATATTGCGATAATTGAAAAAGTTTTTTTCCTTGTTTGAATAATAAATAATATTGATTTCAGCATAAATAATCGATTATCCTGCTATACACACAATATTGTAATATTATATTGCATGGAAAATGTCAAATTTTAGTTAGTTTTTTATAATATCTCTATAAAATTTAAATAATCTAATTTGGTGTCTAGTAAATAGTGTGGATCACGGGTGGTCAAACTAGTCCATACCGCCCACTAGTGGGCGGTAAAGGCTTCCGTGGTGGGCGGTGGGTGATTTTTGTTTTACCCCAAAGTCTTTAAAAAAAAAATCACCCATATACTGGATTGAAATATAGCGATGTTGGTGGGCGGTGAGGAAATTTTACCATGAAAAAAAGCAAAAGTGGGCGGTAGGCATTAAAAAGTGGTCGACCCCTAGCGTGGATGCTGAAAATCAGATTCAGCTGATTTCAGAAAATATAATTTAATTGCAACTGATCGTCGCACAAATATTAACAAAACATTGGTGGAGACATGATGCATGCTTAGTTTTATTAACATTAAAATTAATATTGTATTTTTATGCTCATATGTTTTGTCTTTTTACTTCCATAGCAAATTTTCTTTTAACGTTCTATTATATTTAAATTATTTTTTCATTTTTAAATTATATATCCAACATACATACATTTTGTTTGACTTAATTAAAATTGTTTATTATTTAAGTCTAATAAAAATGATGCTTAAATTAAACATTTTGAATGCTCTAAAACGCTAAAATGCAAAATGAAAATGCTAAAAATACATGTATGTATCCTATATCTCAGCGGTCACCAAACTACGGCCCGCGGGCCGATCCGGCTCGCCGAAGATTTTCATCCGGCCCGCGAAAAGTTCTGGATTTTTGCATAGAAATTATTCATAAAAGAAATATAAATTTTCATGATTTAGTTGTGAATTCACGACAACTATTTACTTCAAATCATCAATTGTCATTCAACTATCTGGTAGGGGACTAAAAGTGAAGTAAGTTGGATAGAAATTGGAGGCGAGACGACCAGATGTTCGTTTACTCAAAAAATTCTCGAATATTCTCATTTATTGAAATTCTAAGAAGGGTAAACTCTAATTATTATGTAACCACATAAAATGAAATAATATTCTGATTGAGTTCCAATAAGAATTTATTTGTCGTCCGGCCTACTTAGTTTTTAAAAAGTTCAATCCGGCCCGCTTCTCAAAAAGTTTGGTGACCCCTGCAGTCTATCTAGTCATGACTATTCATATGCTGCCTTAGGTATTCTTTTGGCATATATCACCGATCGATTTCTGTTAGTTAATAGTTTCAAAATAAAACCGATCACATCATTTGACAATAATCAGTTGAATATTAATCACACTTGCCGATTAATTAAATCGGTATTACTATATATTGGTTGCCGTCTCACTTGCTAGACTGAAATCCAATTTGATGACGAGATGTTCGAGATGTGGTTAACTACGTCTTTTGCAAATACATAGGTAATTTGATTGCATCATTTCAATATAAAAACAACATTGTTGCATTATACATTGATTTTTTTACGCAACTTCGTGTTGCACAAGCATTCATATAGGACCAGATAAACTTATCGTAGAACATTTTAAACATTTCAACGATTAAAGCATTTGATTAATCTTAATAAAGCGTATATTTGTTTTTAAAGTTTTTTTTAAATTAAAGTCTGAATCAATTGCATACAATGAAATTCGAAGATATTTTATAACTATTGCAAATCATATTATTATTATATTAGTTTTAAGCCCTGTTAGGGTGGACTTTTTCTTACTAAAGTTGTGTAACTTTAATCTTATTCTAGCAACTGTTAACGCCACCTAGGCAAAGACATTCGACTCACACATTTCAGGTATGTATTTTATTAGATACCAAACGTTGAAAGATCACCCATCTCTAGAATATGCCTTCAATTCTATTAGTATAAAAGAGCGCGATATAGATGATAATTAACGTCGGGGATGGGCAAGATGATCGACCATCTCTTTCCTGTATGACTTCAGCTAGAAAAACTGTGATTAAGTGAGTAAGTCGTGCGAGTGAGAGGCTTCGAGTTGTTTTCTCAGTACCTGTGAGACGTAAAGGAAGCGGAGGTGGAAAGCTCCGACGACCCCCAGTGTCTCAAAAGCTCCTGGTGCGCGAGGTCGTTCAACGGTCAAATTGCTTTGCTTGTTGCACCTTTCGTTTGCTTGTGTTATTATTTAGGAAGGAATTTATAGTATTGTTATTGAAGTTTTTTGTTGTTGTTCGTCGAATTGAATTGAGATCTACTCAGAAAAAAGATTGTGGTAAGTCTTTATAATCTTGCGCGTACTACAAACAATAAATACATTATTATTTAGTGTCCCAAAATTAAATTATTTTATTGCACCATTTTTTCACTTTATTGGTTAAATATCTAAATGCCAAAATATATTATTGAACAGTTGAATTGCTTGCAATATTCATCTAAAAATTATAATATGCAAGATTCTCATAATTAAAAAAAACCTTAACACATTGCCTTGGCTATTTGAAAATAAAATCCTCTGTATTTTTCTAACAACTTAAATGTTCGTTAAACACTTTTTTATTATTATTTCTCCGCAAAATGTTTTATGATTTTATATATCACGGTAAAAAGTATAGAATAACAATATAATAGATGTAATTGCTTTTTTTCGACTTCTTTTTAATTGTATATGAAGTGCTATAATACATATTGCGTCTTAGCTGATTTTTTTTATAATATTCATAATCTGATGATGGATATATTAGTATGTACGTGTGTTTTTAAAAACATTAATAAAACCGATAATATTATTTTTAAATTAAATGTGTAGGTATTTAAGTTCTATTGATTGTTTCAATAAATAAAAAAAATATATAATAAAATTTAATAAAAGTTATGTAGGTATTTTTATGTAAGTGTCCAATTTTTTCAGATGTTGTGAAAATACCAGACTTGGAATCTACTCACGAACTTTTTAGGAAATGACTATGATCAGCCCCGACGATGGAAGGCCGTCAGTGTCGAGAACTGCAAGATATAAGAAGGTCACCAAACCCTTGCTTGAAAGAAAAAGAAGGGCCAGAATAAACCGGTGCTTAGATGAACTGAAAGACCTGATGGTTGGTGCGTTTGAGGTAAATTATTAAAAAACATATCATTCTTTCTTACCTTGCAATATTATATTGAAAGATTACTTAAAATTGTAACATTGTATAAACGAGTGTAGATAGCTTTACAAATATACCGGAATATCTTTTGAGAACCTCCTTTTACACTATTTTAATATTTATTCCACCGTTTTGTTGGACTGGATTATATTTTTAATGTCAAATATTTAAAACGTACAATAAGTATTAATATTTGCTTATTTTTTTATAATATGTTCGATTAATGATTTACAAAATTAAATATTTATAAGTGTTCTCAACCGGTTGATCTATCCTAATTATCATTGATGGAATTAATGAAAATCTGCATGAAGATTTATTATTCATTCTTGTTCGAAAATATTTAACTCATTTTGTGTTTGTAGAAACAGCGATATCAACAAAAGTTATCATAAATAGATTCTTATAAAAAATCGATCGGTATTTTTGTTTTGTAAATAGCTCCCAACCTCTAAAAGGGTTAGGTGTTTATACATAGACATCTATTATTAAATATTTAAACTTAATGTGACAGTTGTAAAGTTAATGTGACTTGTGATAATTTTGAAGCACTTTCATGGAAAAAATAGACAATTACCTTGTCTTCTTACATAAATTATAAACCCTAAAACTGTTGTTATTCCACTTCATCTTGCTTTATTAACTTATTATTAATTTTAATATAATAAGCAAAACTTTGTCATTTGATTTAAAAAATAAATATTATGAAGGTAATGCCTACAAATAATCTTGGTCAGTTATTTATTCTCATTATTGTTTTTGTCAATAAATATTCAGTTGTTTCTCCATGCTTTGACTAATTTTTATCCTTTAACTATTCCAGGTTGAAGGAGATAATATAAGCAAATTGGAAAAAGCAGATATTCTTGAATTGACCGTTCGTCATTTAACCAAACTCCACAGTCCGCGCGATCCGATTGCAGACGCTAAAAGATTTCAGGCAGGCTTCGGACAGTGTGCTGCAGAGGCTTGTCAATTCATATTATCGATGCCCGATGTCGATACACAGATCGGACAAAATCTGGTTCAGCACCTAAGTTCCCAAATAAATGAAGGTCCACTTAGTGTTCAGGTTCCAGCCGGAAGAAATTTTTCTCCGCCGGTTTCCCCTGAGGCACCTACTGTCTGGTCAAGTCCACTTATCAAAGAAGATCCTGAAGGCTTTAATAACTTGAAAGAACAAATTAACAGAACCATTCCAGATAATTATCACAAGCAAATCCGAGGCGAAAATTTATCACACGTCCCAGTTAATCAATCACTTGTTTGTGATATAGCAACACTGAATTCATCTCCAACTGTTCATGAAATCTCACAACCTTTGGCAGGTTTACTAATGACCGTTGACACTCAACAAGGTATCAATCATAATAGTCGGCATCCAGAACATGTCATCATTAAAAATAGTGTTGAGAATGGCAGAATATGCCGGGAATCAGATATGATACAGAACGCAAAAGCAAAAAATATTATTATTAAAAAGATACGAGAACAGATTTTAGAACGCCAAGTAAAAGAATCCGAACCGAAAGCATCTTTGTCAAATTCATCTCGTGAACTGCCATCTCATGTTAATATTGAGGATCAATATCAACCATCCTTGTACGATACTGTGCCAACAAAGAGGGCGTACAAAAGAAAACATGAAAAGGTAGATGTACAAAATAATTCTACTGATACCATTGATTTACGAAAAAAGTCAAAGGGAGAGGCTAAACATTTTTCTCCCGCTATGATTGATGTTGTGAATTCAAACTACGAAAGTTTCCAAAACGCTGCACACAACAGTATGGGAAGGTTTTCAAATCCCATTAAAGGTGATCCAAATCAGGAAGACTTAAATAACCTGAAATATCACCCAAAGGATCCACGAAAGTATAATTATTATGAAGATCATGTTACTGTAACAAAAGTTAACACACCAGTTGTAGAAATCAACAGGTCCCATTTGGATGAAAATTATATCACTCAGAAGAGGCAAGCGGATTACAGAAACATTCATCCTAAGAAAGCAATAATACGTCCTCTTAAATATACTGAGGAACAAGAAATAAATTTGACACCAGAAACATCCAGGCAGTATCGTACCACTGTTGAAAATTTTGAACAGCCATCTCGATCGTCTTTGAGAGATCAAAGATTTTCAAATGCTCCATCTCATCCTGATAATGTGTCTAGATATCACCAAGCTGCAAGAGAATTCCGAACTGATGAAAGACAATATAGAAGAGTATCTTTGGATTACGAGCAAATGAGTAAATATTCTAATATTCGTCCAAGCCAGGAGCAGTATCAAAGGTATCGTCAAGGAGATGGAATTGATCAAGAATATATGCGTCCTTATGACCCGAATCAAGAACAAGAAGATGACGAAAACATGTGGAGACCGTGGTGAATTGTGATTTATAATATTCTGTTATGTTTATCAATAATCATTTTATTATAAACGACTGAGCTTTAATTATTGTTAGGTAACAGCTTTACTATGGTAATAAATAGGTTAGAAAAGATTATTTAGAATATGTTTATCGAAGAATTGTCGTATTAACTTTAAGTTTTGTATGTATTTGAGACGCTATGCTTTTTTGATCTCAACCATTGACAAGAACTATAGTTGTTCAAATAAATGTGTACTATAGTAAACAATTGAAAAAATATTTGTCTTCCTACTTATTAATCTAATGAAAACTGAAATATTGAATTTTATTATATTATATAAATATTATGCAGATGATAATGTTAAGTGTAAATTGAAAAGGTTGTGATCAGTGGCGGATTCTCCCATAAGCGAAAGAGGCGTATACTCAAAAAAGCATATACTTTATAAAACCAATACATATAATATTTTCAATACATTTTTAGTAATTCGATAAACAAGACCTTCAAATATGATTGCACATGGGGCATCCTAAGCGCTTAATCCGTCACTGGTTGTGTTTATGAGATTATCACATTCGTTCAATAAAAGAATTGTTAAATGTTTTTTTACAAATATCATTTGTATGTTATTATATCTGTAATTATATAGCTAACTAGAATTTTTAAATATCTTGAAATAATCTAGACATTCCTTAAAATACGATTCCACTGTCTGTCTTGTATGCTGAGTACAATTTGTATGCCTTCTGTAACGGTGTAATATAAAATGATGATTACTAACTTAACTTGTTTGAAATTTAGAAATACACTTTAATATTAGAAATGATCTTCGGTAGTATAGCTTTCAAAATACAATATATAATATTATTACAAAAAGTTTGTCTCGTTTTGTAAAAGAGTAGTAATAATTATGTTTGAAATATTTAAACCATTCATGTGTGGTTATTTTTAAGAATATAATTTTATAAAATATTAAATATCGTATTAAAAAAGAATTGTTTTTTATTTTAACTATATCATTTGTGTTCATTGATCGATTGGGTAAGTAGCTACTGAAACCAGACAATATTTATGAAAATTGGGAGGCTGGGGAGAAACAGTCTACAGCGACATTCATGTAATTGATAAAATCTGGCTTTAATTTTTTTTTAAAACATCCCAGTTGACTGAAGCATTCCTTATTATACATACTATTTCACTATCATGATATATAAAAAAATAACTGGGAGACAGTGGCATGCTTAACCAGTACCTAAAGGATCCACGAAAGTATAATTGTTATGAAGATCATGTTACTGTAACAAAAGTTAACACACCAGTTGTAGAAATCAACAGGTCCCATTTGGATGAAAATTATATCACTCAGAAGAGGCAAGCGGATTGTGAATCCCAGTTGACTGAAGCATTCCTTATTATACATACTATTTCACTATCATGATATATAAAAAAATAACTGGGAGACAGTGGCATGCTTAACCAGTACCTCTTAAATAAATTATTTTATCTCAACCAAAACACTATTTTTTTTTTTCAATTAAATTCAGCAATGACAATAAGTAATAGATTAACATATCGCTATCTTTTTGACATTTAACAATTTTCTATTTGACTGTTACTATTTTAACTTTTAATTAGCTATGAATGTCTACTAAAAGCTGATTTTTTAAAAATGCGAGTGGAGTTATTAATAAATTTTATTTTGTTACATTTAATAAAACTTAACAAATAAATAAGCTGTTTTGATTGAGGTGAATCGATTTATTGTGTGAAATTAAAACTCACGCTACCGGCTCCCTATTAATTATATACAGTTGACTGTTGGTGATAGTTTTTTTTTAAATTATAGATGTCGCTGCAGACCGTTTCGATCACCTATAATAAGGAGGATGATGATGGGCAAGAGTCACGGTCTACAGAGACATCTATAATCTATAAAAATAAATAAAGCTAATCGTTTATTTATGCACATGATAAAAACATACCTAGTCTGAAGAATACAGAGACATCTAGTTTCAAATAGAAAAACTCTACATATTATTTTCTTACGTCACATAAATGAACTATTTTTTTTTATACTTTGCCATCTATTGAATATAATTTACACTTTTAATAAGAATAAAATGTCAGCGCTTTCTAAGTATTCAAATAGTATGCGTAGACATCTTTTGGCTGCTCAATGAAACTATTAATCTGGTTCAGAATGATTTGAATATAAATAAAAAGATAGCAGAAAATAAGAGATGGCAAATAAGTAGTAGAAAAAATACGGTATAGCTTTTTTGATATAATAATAGGTATGTAAAGAAATAATATATTGTAACTCTTTATTTAAAAAAAGCGATGTCAACGTACGTCATCTATCAAATTACGTGTATAACACTTTATAAGCATATTACCGATGAATATCTTAACCAATATACCTAAGCAAGCTTTCGGTGTATTTCGATAGAGAATTTTTTTTTACCACAAAATCATTTCCATATTTTATTTTTTTATTAAGATTTCTGCTGATATTATTGATTTTTACTTTTTTTAATACAAAACCTCCGGACTATTAACCGGATGACAAAAACGGAAGCGAGATTATATTATGAAAACTATTTTTTTTAAATATTTTTCATTTCATTATGGTTTGCTTATATAAAAGTTCAAAATATTAAATCTCGTCTGGGCCATATGTGGATTTTTGCATATTGTGGATGGTTTCGATAAATTATTGGTTACAAGTTGACTGTTGATTATCCTACCACAACCTGTTATATGTATGCAGACGCTATTTCACGCCCACCTTCCACAACAAAGTAACGACCGAGATAAGAAACGAATTTACTCTTCATATTATTGGCCCGATAAAGAGTTACACGAGACTTATCTTTTAACCATGCACTATTGAGCTTAGTATCCTGTGTATCCGTATACTGAGAATCCACCGTGGCGGTGGAGTTTAATCCACTCCGTGCTGAATTTAAAGAGGAACAAGAATATTCAGTTCCCTATACCAGTGCTTCCCAACCTGGGGTCCGCAGGTTTTCCGCGGGAGTCCCCGAATTTTTTTATTCTTTCAACATACTTTGTGATAATGTATGAAAAAAAGATTCGGGGGTCCGCAGATTATTGTTTTCAGATTTAGGGGTCCGTGGTACGAACAAGGTACGAACCACTACCCTATATGATGTTGAAAATTTATCGAACTCCTCGAAATTATCCTAGGTTGAGATTAAGTTAGCGTGGCCTATTGATTCCGTATGAGGGCGGACCGTAATCATTGGCTCACGGCATTCCCAGTTCCCACAAAACAATATACTGGTAAAGAATTATTATTATTGAAACTACTTTCTCATGCTAGCAAATAGCTAATATTAATTACGATCCGCCATTCATTCTTAATTTCTCATATGAACGTCGAAATCTAATCCGAAGGGCGGTCCAAATTTCTACATTCTCAATATAACAAATTGCGTAGGTGCTTGCGTGACGTTTGCACGAGGGCCCCACATTTCTAGCTACGCCTCTGCTACAGAACATTATATATTAATCTATAGTCAATGTAAGAAGTGGGTAAATGTTGTTTCGAGAATCGCATGCGGCTCTTTATTGAGCTAAGTGCGGCTACCAATATCATTCGATAAACATATGTTTCATACTTTATATAGAAATGTAATTAATACTACGTGATAACCAGCGGTGTAGTAGTAAACAAATAGGTACCAAGTCGGTCATTGCTTTCTTCCCTATTTTTATATCCGTCCGAAGTTAAAAAAACACAAGTTTTAACAATTAAATCAATAAAAAAAACGATTTTGAGTATATGTATGTATTTAAAAATTAGGTTACAAGTCAAAAAGGTGGCAGTGTGCCTTCCTCATTTTCAGGTGCCAGGTCGCCGACCTAGCCCCACTACACCACTGGTGAGAACATATATATATGCAAATTCAGAATGTAGCTCTCACTGACCTCATATATACCCACCCCTGTTCTAAGCAATAAAATAAATTATTTATTTTATGTGTTTTAATTACATAAAAAGTTACGACGAAAATATAATGCTTTTTGTTTTTCCCCGTTTTGTCTCGTTTTGCATATTAAAATATAAAACTATTCTTTGTAATAATTCTGCTTGTTTAATAAAAATCAGGTCCGGTGTAGCTCATCACTGGCATAAAACATTATGATCATTTTATAATCAACTGACCAGAATGATATATTTTATTTTTTAATATAATGCCTTTCCACCAAGAATGGACGGTCAACTCGATAAAAGTGACATACTCTGTTTTGCCATCGAATCATAATTCGCTACTCACTGTGAATTTTAAGTGAAATTAAATCTGTTCTGGAGTTGAAGTGACTTTATATCTTAACTTCTTTTTACCAATACATGTATATTTTTACAATTGAAAATATATTTTCACAGTCAGTACCTACTGAAATTATATTCATCTTCTAACTGTCATCGAAACTAAATTTTGCAATTTTGAAATGACCAATGAAATCGTTATGTCATGTGATGAAATTTTAATCCCTGTGTTTAGGCAGTCGTATACCGTTAGGCAGTGGCGGTTCCTGACCTAAAATCTTAGGTGGGATAGAGAAAAGCATATTTCCACTTCACCTTATACATTAATCTACAAGCAAATTAACAAATACTATGACACTACTGCAATGCATAAATTATTATATACTAAAATCAATGCTAATGTAAGTAAGAAATGTTAAAAAATTCATACGGGACCTCGTCTCTTTTAAAGTGAAAAAACAAGTACTAACGGCAACACAGAGCTAGCTGTCAGTGAGAGTCAATACCTGTCACTTTCGTACAATGCATCGATATTGGTATTTGTGTTTCAATGCATAAGTATGCGTCATTAGGTGAATCAGTTCAGCCCCCAACGAAGACAAAAACTTGTTAATTTAAAACACAATCGTGTGTTTTAGGTGACGTTTCCGTACATACAAATACAAAAAAAAATCTAATCGTGTTTGATTGCGCCCCAGTGTAAAGAAATATTGTGTGTGGTTACGGGCTAAGCATCTTTAGCCCCTGAGTGGTGTTGCCAGACTGACGTGACGTTGCCTGTTCCCTGTGAATTATTTATAGGGTTATTGTTTTTTTTTATGCCGGTTCAGTTTAAATTTGTAATACAAAACACAATCGAGAATATGATTGTAGGTAGACGTAACATTGTCTTATATTGACAGAGGAAAATTAAAACAAAGATATTATATTCATTTGGGAAAGGTTAGTTACGCTTATAAATGTATTTATTTTGTTCAGCGGCCGAATTGCTGTTCATTTTTATTCAGCTATCTAAAGTTTTGGGTGAAAAATGCAGGTCGGGCTTAGCCCACCTAGCCCAGTACCTAGAACCGCCACTGCCGTTAGGTTAGGTGAGGTAATGTAAGGCACTGTGTACAAATACTTGTCAAATATAGTTGAAAATGTATTTTCACTTTACATAGTTGTGATATAATATTATCAACAATAAGACCACCAGTATCGAGAATATACTACGAGCGATAAAATACGAAAATTACGAGTCTTTCTTCCAAACAGAGACGTTCGAAAAACAGATACATCATCGCATTATTATATTGCAGGGTTTCGTACATTGGGGATTATTTATTGACCACACCTGGTCATTATCAGATAAATATTCCTACATGCAAATTCAAATGATCCTTGAACAATCCAAGGCGTGTCCGCCAAACTTTTCTGAATTCCTTGAAGTAATCTATAACTTTGTAAACTTATTTATTGGAAAGAGGAGAACTGGTATTATTGAAACGCAAAATCTTCGATAATATTATTTAAGTCAGCATAAAATACAATAATTTATCTTTCTTTTATCTCAATAAATTTGTTATGACTATCATATCGACTGTGGAAAAGAAAAAGGACGTAACCTACACATATACAATTTTACAGGAGGCGCTAAAAACGTGTTTTGATGATTTTAGGACATATGCAAATTATGAATTATGCACAACCTTAAAGTGCACGGAGACTTCTAAACTGGTGTTTAATTGACATAATCTAATATTAATTAAAGAAGTTGTCTAGAAAAAACCTTTATTTCAGTCTTTTTTCTTGGTTTTATTTTTTTACAAGGCCATCTTTTTTATACTTAAAAGCTAAATTTAGATACTAAATCGGCATTTGCAGCTTGCATCCTTTTGATAGAACTTGTATCAAGTTCGATACATTGTAATTATCGAAAAAAACCTGTTTTGAAAAACATGTGGGTTGCGTCCTTTTTCCTTTCCACAATCGATATATAATCAGAATCGTAAAATGGCGGACAAAATGATTTTAAGTTCCAGCAATAAGGTGGTTGAATCAAATACTTCGAAAAGAGATAGAGATTCACAGTAAAATAATTAAAAAAAATATTGTTTTCTGCTGCAGTTTTTCTGTTTCTTTTTCATTATACACGTCAGAATAATCTTTGAGGTTCGTTAAATGCTTCACAGTTATCAACATGGACAGGGCCGGCGCGACCATACAGGCGAAATAGGCAACCGCTTTGGGCGCAAACCATTACGGGGCGCATTAATGGGGTACAACAATTATTTTTATATACTCTAATAACAGTAAATAATATAGTGCGTCTTATTTTATTTTGACGTTTGTATTTGTTCGTTGTAATTATGTGTCGTATTCTATATTATTCGAAAAAGAGACATTGAGTGTTCTAACAGTTCTCGTAGAAAATCTTCTGTTGAGATACCTCCATTAGGAATCCATATGCTCCACATTGGGAGCGGACATGGATATTTATATAAAAAAAATATTTTTAAAAAAGTGGGACGATTTTCGAAAAAGGGGGCGCGCCAATAAGCGTTACCTAGGGCGCCAAATAACCTCGCGCCGGCATTGAACATGGATTATAAATTATTTATATATAATGCTATATTATCTTTCCAATAATTATCAAGTCGTATCCACAATATGCTTAGTCATATTAACCATCTTCTTGTGGTTTACTTTGTATATTCTCTCAGTCTCTACTTGATATTATTCTTGGTGATACTATTTTTGATCAAGAAACATGAAAAAAGCGATCATTATTTTGCTTCTAGGATCTCAAATCTTGCCACCATATGTGATTTTTACATATTTCCTTTGCTAGATAGTATTTCACATGATCTTATAATTAAAATCGATTCATTTACGTAAGAACTGCCCCCAGTTCCCTTTTGAACTTATTATTATCAAGACTTGCCGACAGAGTCGAAACCTTCCCGACTTATTTGGAAGCTGTTAAATAAATCGCGCAGTAATCTACTCGCTCTGGGAGACCGGTCTTAAATTAATTTTCACCAATGATACAATAGACAGTCGATCGTTTTACGCAGATCGCCTTTCTTGAGGGTGCCTTCGTGCCTTGTGCAACTTGCAAGAGCTATATTTTGCAAACAAAGGACTCTTGTGAGAATCTCATATTCTTCAAGTGTTGGCAACAAAATATTACTTACCATATATTGTTGTAACAACAAAACATCAATATTTTGTCGTAAATCGATGCCAGTTAGTAATTTTGTGTACACAACAATTGTACATTTAAAAATTTACAATATATTTAATTAGTTTCGTAACAAAAATTTCTCAAAATATTTTACAGCATTAAGTTTTGTTAAACATATTCTATCAACTTATAGTTGATTTGAACCATATTTCAAAAATAAAACTATAAGTTTCTCTTCTAGTAGGCATTATAAAATAAATATGTACCGTACTTTATTCGGCGAACTTCTCAACTCTCAACTAAAATAAGATAAATATACAAGCAAAATTGTAGATATTATCAAATAAAACATCAAATAAACGATAGAGTCAAGAAACGGCTTCGTCCGGTGAAATAAAATTGTAGAATCGGATACTAAATACATTAGAATAATTAATTAATTAATATAATAAGTAGTTCAATTATTTACGAAATATTTAAACCAAAAATCCAATTTCGTGTGATCCTTTTAGAATGCGTATTTTTTTCATATTTATCTTCATCTGAAATTTTGGTATTAGCCCACGATTATTATATCTAGTTCATTTATGAATCTCCAGCCTTTACCTGATTTTTAAACAAATGGCTTGTTCTTATTACGTGTCAAACAATATTTCATTTACAAAATCTAAATAGGAAAGGGCCATAAATTCATCAAAGTGACTTCAGGTAAGCGCGTTTTTTTCTTCACCTCTTGGCTTCTCCCTTTAAGTTATACCGACGTCAATCTGTCACTCTCAACCCTGCGGAGAATTCCTCCAAGTTATATTCTAACAAAAAGTCCTTACTAATGGGTCACTAAATAGAATATAATATTTATTCATAAGAATTTTATACATATTCATCATCATAACACAAGTTGATTTTAATCATATTTATCAAATGACACACCAGTCTCTATTCTGTTGATTAAATATCATTTAAAATGAACTCGATAAACATAGCTAAGGATAAAAAAGATCTTCAGAAGATCATTTATAATACATTGCATATTATAAAGAAATTTATGATTTTAATTGCTGACGAGATGTATGTACACTATAATAATTACCATTCTCACGAGTTTTCTGTGGCGTTTATCGAATTCCTAATTCCAAGTTTGCTGGGTTGTTAACGTGTAAGTAATTTTATTCGTTGTGTATCCTTCGTCTGATCCTTCTACTGGCTGTTTTTTCATTAATATATTAATATTGATAGGTACATCAAGAAATCTTTGTTATTGAAAGCTCGATGATCTCAATTCTCAATAATTGAAAATTGGGTTGCCTCTACCAAAACTATTCTGAATTCAATGAATTATATTGAAAAAATTGTTAATACTATGAAAAAACTTGGGCTACTAAACACAATTTCCTGATAACAAAAACATTGTCATAAAATTTCGATTAGGAGTAAAGAGATGGCAGTAAAGGAAAAAACCAAGGTGTTTGTGAGAGCTATGAACGAGGCACCTTCTTTTAATTGAATATTTAAAAGAATTCTTTGTATAACAATTGATTTAAAATCAGACCTTCGTCTTCTGTCATTGTATTGTACACCAGAACAATAATTCGGTCCCTTTTCACTCTTATGTAGAACAAAAGCAGATATATCATTTTGTTTTGGCTATAATAGCAGAGTTAATGCAAACAGTGGTCACGCCCCATGCGCTTCCCTATGAATACACGTGTCAAAAGGTAATTTGACACGTGAGTTATTTATTAGGATCATATTAATAAAATACATTGTATCAGAAATATTTTTTGCTATATTTTGAAATATTATATCGCTTATTGGTATTTAATTAAAGAAATGCCAGTCAACTAGATTTTTGCGTATTTTTTCGTTGGAAAATTGACTGTTTTTTTACTTCTGAAATAAATTGAATTTATAATTAAATAAAATAATAAAAACGACATATTTAAAATCAACTGAAAAACTAAATTTCTACTACGATTGATGTCGTGTGTTTGGTAAAGTATGTTTATAATTTAAGTGTAAATGATTTACAACTTTTCACTGGTATAAACTACAATCACGTGGACGCTTGATGGCATACTGTAACAACTAACAATAATATATATTTAGAGATGAAAGGTTGTAAATCAGTCAATCAGCATACCTGACAAGAAAAAAATAAAGTGAGATGATAATTATTAGCCAAACGTTTCCCCTATGACTCAATAAAGTATTACGAAGTATGTTAGAGGAAAGATTTAATAAAAGATTAAGAAATAATAAATACTAATATATTTTTAAAGGGAATTCGAGCCATAGATCACGAAACAGCATTACGCTTTACATAATAATTTTATCATCTATGTTCGCTCGCAATATAGAGTATTTCAGCAAATGGCATATTACAACGATTGCTTGAAAGAAAGTCTCTCATTTTTTTATTTAAAAAGGGTAAAAAAAGATGGATACAGTTCAGAAAAGTTTATTTTTTAACTAATCGCTCTTTATACGATTAGATTGGTCAGTCAATGAAAAACAGAGTACAACAAAATCTCATTTTACGGTTTTTAAAACATAAAAAATGGAAAAATGTTGGTAAGGAGAAAACGTCGATTGGAGGAAAAGAATTTAACGGTTTGGTTATGCACGTCATCGAAGCTAGTAAAATGGCTTTGAAGGTGAGGATATTCTACGTATTTTTAATTGAATTTAAAGTTTTTCAAACGTGAAATGCAGCAAACCAAAACTTACAAGCTGATAAGATGTGTTTAAAGTTAATACATGATTAAAAACAAGACTGCAGGTTTTGCACTCAAACGGCTGCGAAACGTGAATTCCAGTCTAGAAAATCGAGGTTTCACTGTATTTTAAACGTTAATTTTAAAAGTATAGTTATTTAAATAATGAGACACCGAATTGTTTTCTACCAAAAAACTACCATACTAGGGATATTTTTATATTTTACTCGACTACACATTTTCAAGATATAAGTTTTTTTTTGAAGCAAAGTACGTTTTGCGATTGTGTCTTTTTATGTTTCATTTTACTAATGTATGTATGTACCTTTAATTCATAAACAACTGACGCAAGTGTTTTATTAGTCGTTATTCAAACAGCTAAAAAATCTTGTGTTTGTTCGTACAAGGAAGATTAATACTAACATGAGCAAAACCATTGGCGTTCTAAATTATTCAACCATTTCTACTACCAGTGCGGAATATATAGACAAGAGATTTAAAAAAAAAATCCAAAAAAAATAAATGGATATAATTTGGTTAATTAACTTTTTCTTTTTAGATAGGGTATAGGGCAGAGGTTACCAACCTTTTCGGACCCTAGAGCGCAATCTAAAATACTCCTAGGGCGGCGAGCACCATATTTTTTTCAAAATCTCAAAACCCAGGAATTTATCGATTTGCCCGATCACCGTGACTCGTTTTTTTTTTAGCTCACCGAGGAATTTGAAATCCTCAATTCCTTATACTTTTCCCCTGAAATATCTCCGAAATCCGTTTTTTTAGCTCACCGATGAATTTGAAAACCTCAAAATAGTTGGCGGGCGCATCGGAATCGGTCGGCGGGTGCCATGGCGCCCGTGGGCACAGGGTTGGTAACCCCTGGTATAAGGTATCGCATCCAATCGCATGGGTAATGCTGGCTTATTAGTACCTTGATATCCTCTTGTTTACAAAATATAAAAAAAAAAATAATAGCTTAGAGATTTATCCTTTCTTACTGTAACAAAAAATATCATGATCGTCTTCATTTAACCTATTTTTTAAAATTTCTGAGCTATTTAGTAATCGGCCAAGATAGAAGATAGTAGCGTCAAACTGTTGCTTAATTGTATAAGATAGCAGCAGACGGAAAGAGATTATATGTTTTTTTTTTACCATATAGTATTTCTCATAATTTCTTAAATCACCCGATGCTCAATTATTCTAAATAATTTCCATATCACATATGATTCAAAAGTGTTGAGATCCATTTCGATTGAATTAAGAGACATGATATTATTATAGTTGGGGGAGGAATATGTTACAATTAAAGGAATAGAATTTTTTGGGAATGTCAACTAATTTAGTGACAGAAACTCTTCTAATAAAATCGTCGCACGCCACAGTCATCAAGAGGAAAAAACTAAACAGGGCATAATGAGTGATGGCCAGCAAAAAGCAGCCGATTCCACGTTTGGCGTTAACAAATTACAAACGTGAGATCCGTACCAACTAATTTCTCCTGCGCTTCGATACTGATTGCTTACACGCGACGCGGGGAAATTTTTACCGCGGGCTGAAAGGTCTGAATGAATAACCGTCATATTTAATAGACAATGGGGTTTCGGCCTAATTGCATACGATTTCCATAAACTGTCTATGGAAACAGCGGGTGCGTAAACTCGACCTCGCTTTTTGTTTTTGAAAAATTATTAAGTATTAGTAAGCAATACAATATAAATAAAATGCACCCCGATTAACACTCGTACTTAGCACGTTAAAATAATCATCAATTTATTTCATATTAGCTACCGACTTGAATTGTTATTTCAAATCATTAATTATTAAATAGTTTGCTACGCCTGCTTAAGTGCTACAATACAGAGTGGGTAATTGTGCGAATTTTAATCTTAAGTACAATATTTATTGCAAATCAATGTATGTATAATTTTTATAAACAGTACTATTTTTTTAAAATTATTCTGACACCAAGTTAAAATAAGAGACTACAAAAATGACTGAACTCTGGAGACAACTGGAAATCCATATCCTATATATCTAACAGAGGGCTGTTATCTTTATAGATTTTTTTAACTATTAAAAAATGACTCTCCAATTATTCGTTTCAAGCGACAGAACATAACCTAAAAATAATTTAAAGCCAAGAAGAAACAATTTGTTTGAATGCATTTGATCATTGAGAGTTGCACTTTATGGCTAATTATTGTTTTTGTTTCTCTTAGTCACTTTATTATAATATTCGATGGATAAAGTTGAGCTGATAATTATATTAAAGTAAGTTGTCTCATGCAGCAAAGACAGAAATACTTTTTAAATATGACATCAAAAGTCTGTTCAGTTATAATGATACTGGATGTATTATGAAATCCAATGCAAACAGCTTTGTTGAAATTTCCCGAGATGATTATTCTGCGGTCTGTCGGGAGTCTGGAAATCCCGAAAGCAATTTATAAATTCTGGAAATTTTGCATGCAATCGCTAAAATACATAAATATGTATCTAATCCACAATCTACATGAGATAAATATACTGAAATTGCGATTCTGAGAGGATGCTTTGAATATATCGAGTTGATCACAAATAAACTTATTTTATGTTTTCAAAAATAATCCAAACAGAAGCTTGTCGGGTAAAATAAATATCCTATCACTTAATCCATTATCAGTGATCTCTAATCCACTTTGAAAAGTTATTATTTTAAATGAACTCAATAATATACTACAATTGGTTCATAATTTAATTTAAGCACGTAAACATATACTGAAATGTGATTTAAACTTGAAAGCAACAAGCAAAATTAATTTCTCTCACAGTAGGATAACAATTCCATCGATAATTTTGGATATCATCTGTAATGCACGAATCTATTTAATACCATTTTTAGTATTATAAAAAATATCATCTTTACAAATAACTATGTATTTTGAAAATGACCAATAGATTTTATTTATAAGATGTGGCAATTAATTTAGAATCTTCTTGTTTTCCAAACGATATATTTATTATACATAAGTTGTCACGGATCGAAATTGGGCTTTAATCATATTTACCATCAGTTCATTGAAAGATGGAAGATAGAATTATTTACATGTTGATTCTCTTTGTATTAGATAATATCTTATATATTGCAAAAAATTTGCTTTACCACTTCTTTATGTAATAAAAATTGACAGGTTTCTGTGTAAGTTTAAATATACGATATGTGCATTATTATTATCTCTAACGAATGTTTTTAAAATTATTTCTTATTCTTAATATACATACATATATTTGGTTTGCATAACAAACTGAGTTAGTCTGAGAATGTTTTATAAACGAGCAAAGCACGTGCTATATAAGATAGTATCACTAAAAAAATATCTTTACAAAGCTACAAAATATGTATCATTAACTGTTATTTGTTCAAATTGCATTTTATCATTTCAAGCTTTCGGTTTTCATGTTTCATGATCAATTAAAAAAACATGTGTATTGAAAATTTAACTTTTGTGTATTAGAAATTTGTAGATTATTGTGGCGACGTTGAGTTAAATATTCTGAAGACGTTAACGGGTAAAATTTATGGTTTTACGTTTTATGCGTCAGAGTATGGATTTTTTAGTTGCCTCCGACTGATTTTACTCGAGCACGGGCTGTTGTGGGTCCAATATAGAATGTAACATATTGCCTCACCAGTTGTTTGCGTTTTTATAATATATTTAATATTTGTAACACCGCGGCTGTCACTCTGACAGATTACTGAACATCAATAAAGGAAACCCTGCCACTACATCTCGACAGGATTGACGTAGCCACATTGAAAACATATGAGATGAGAAATGCGCTGAAAATTCACTTTGAATATAATACTATGTAAAAGCTTAGAGCGTAATTAAATGCACCTTCTTTAAGGTCTAATTATAATGATCCATCATCAAGTGAATTAATTATTTTCAACTTGTTATGAACTGACGTACACACCGAGATATATTAGCTGACAGTACAAGGCAAGATCCAATGTAAAATACATCATAACACAATGCATTCGCACTTTGTTAAATAAAAATAAACACAGCTCTTTTTACCACGTAACAATGCATGTGGTGGAACGGCGTTTCGGCACCTTTATTTCTTGAAATTTTCAATGTCTTAAATCATTTTTTTTTTTTTTTTTGAAATCTTTTAATTTTTTATGCCGATACGCTTAAATTTTAACAGCGCAAAGCGAGAGCGATTAATTAACCACTAGTACTATATCAGCCCTATATTTTTATCCTTACCTCAACTAACAAGCAGTTCTCGTAAAAACTCTGTTGAAATACTTTCATTAGGAGGCCATATATTCTCCAAATTGAGAACGGGCATGAATTAGAAAAAAAGCATTTAAAATACATGTACAATATACTGTGTTTCTCCTTTTTCATTATGTAATTTATTTATAGTAATACCTATCTGGCGCGTTTGTGTAAATCATAATGATAACTGACAGTCGCATCTCTTGATTAAATCAAAGCGAGTGACATATTGCTAACAGTTTGTTCGTATGATATTATATGAGTGACCACTCAGCTTAAAACACAATCCACCAAAAACATTATTTGTTAAATTCGTGCTAGGAAAAATACACCATATTCTCGTTTTGCACGACGGAAACGTTTCAGGGATTGCAGTGCAAAAAATATGGTGATAAGTGTAGACAAAAAATGAGGTTTGATTTCTTCATGGGCTTAAAAATAGTGCAAAAATCCTTATTGAAAAGTTGTTAAATTTTCAAAATAATTTCCTTTCATTCTACACATAGTTATCATTTCACCAATATTCAATACATGAATATACTATTTTTCAAATATATTTGACTTACTAATACCGTAATATGTATGTTAAAATAATTGGTCCAAATTAAAACTATGCGAACAGAATTTTTTTTTCATTATATAAATTTATTAAATAGTTTAATTAAATGGGTTCGGACCTCTAATATTTTTAAGGCTTATTAGCAATCAGGGGCGCCACATTTGACTCTAGCGATGTCTTTACACAAAAAAGTCACAAGGAATAGTAGTCGTCATTGGTTACCAGTTTTAAGACTCCGTTAATTTGATTCCATATAAAAAGGTCCGAAAAAATATACTTTATATCGGATGTAATGCTATTGCCAACCTGTTTTGGTTGATATTATTGATGAGAATATTTGATGTTGTATTAGATGGTATAACGACTTAGCTACTTACTGAACTATATTAAAGTGCTGATGAATTTTGCTCTCTCATCCGAATTCCTGAAAATGATATGAAGATTATCGACGTTTATAGAGATTGGCTTATACCGCTGTCTTCACATGAAAAAAGATATTGCAATGGCATCGTTCAATCTCCGTAAATCGTATTTTACGCAATATGTTTACATGGAGATATTTTAAGAGAGCAAGGAAAATATTGTTCACAACATTTCCCAGGGTTTGATAGCCAATAGAAGTAAATGACAAAAACACAAACGTGGTTAAGAAAAAAAAATGCAGTATGCCGGTGTCATTTTAAGTGAACTAGAAAAAATGGCATAACCTTCGAAGTTTCAATATTGGATACTGATAGTATTTATATAAAGACCATATTTCATATGAGACATTCAAAATATATCAATCCACGCTTTTTAAAGTTTTATCATATCACGTGACTTACAACAACCACGTATACATGCAGCCAAAAAGAGTTCTGGTTGAAATTGGTTTGGATAGAATCTGATTAATTTGATTATATAATATACCAGATATGAGATATAATAAGTTACGGACATGGTTTTTATTAAATTTCTTTCAATTACTGAATTTCGGTTTGCCATAATAAAATACAAGCATTGTCAGTAATATTTTAAATACACGTTTATAAAAATATCACGTTTAATAGTTCACTTTCATCTGTTTAACAAAAAACATCGAAATTATATACATAATGAAGATTTTGTGAAGTTGAAATATTTAACTGATGTTTCTTAAAATAAAAGACAGGTGAATTCTTAATATTTGCTAAAACCATTATTACTTTTCAGTGTCATTAAAATACCGCCATTCTTTCGCGAATCTAAATAATGTCGCTAATAAATAATATTTTTTTAAAACGCAAACGACCTTCCGATGACATAAAAAAACAATACACATTTTTTTACGATGGTCATTTGGATGAGGTCGTTAGATTCCAACAGGAAATTCCTAGCATCATAGATGCAATGACCACATACATACAAAAAAAGCAAGAGTAGTAGTAGTCCTTGATATAATAAAAAAGAAACCTAAAGGTTCGCACATCAAATTTAAAATTGTCTCGTTCAACTCGATTTTGAGGAAATTATTTTTAAATAAAAAAAATATAATTCCATTTGTTTTGATACTATTTTTGAGACGCGTTTCGTTTTTAAAATCGTATACAGCCCGAGTACATCGTGAAAAATGTGTACATTGCAGGTATTTATTCGGTCTATTTTACCATGAAATGTACTAGAAAGTAAAATATACAGTGAGAAAAAAATTCTCTCCGCTTACATTAGTGTATATGAGAGTAAAAGATAGATTCTGAGAAAAATAAAGCGATCGGGGAAGAGCCTCATCGTATACAATATATGTATGTACATATGGATTAACTAGAAAATAACTGCAGGCTTTTTAATTTAAATTTAAAATTTTCATTATTTTTGCGTTGAAGTTTCCATATTGTTTTTTTTTCTGTAAAACAATATGCAATTCTATGCATTTTGTTTTTATTTCATATTCTTAAAAACTTTTTTCGTGTTTACTATAATATAACTTAATATTCGTATTTTTTTTGTCGCAAAATTGAATTGAAAAAAAACTGAATAAAAAAGAATTTATGAATTATATTGACAGTCGCGTACAATTCATCTATGCTCCGTGAATCTATCCATTTAAAAATATTTCATTTTTTTTACAACAATGAGCTCTTCTTAAGATATTTTTGATTATTTAATCAGTAAACAAAAAAATCTCTTCTTTATATAGACTACAAAGGTATTAAAGACATTCATTGTTCAGAGAGATGACATTATAATCAAGTTGAAGACCTCACACAAAATATTTATAATTTCTTTTTGCTAATAAAAGAAATAATGTAAAAATAAACCCTTTGAAATTCTGAATATGTTGACAGTATTGACACTCAGCGCGTGTCAACATTTGACAGGACTTTGTCACACAAACGCTTTCGTTCAACAAACACAATGTCTTAATCCTGTTTCATACAATAGGCTCAACAAGAAAAACCAAACTTTAAATTAAAAGAGCAAATATTTTTCTAACTTATCTGTCTTTACAAAATAGTGTTTGTTCAGATTAGTTGGTTGCACATATTAATCTTTCAACTTATTTCAAGCTTATAATTATTTAGTTTCATAAATACGAAATGTATTGTCTCCGTTTTGGTGAAACTTGACAAGTAAAGTCTGGTGTTTTAATATATATTATATTTACACTTAATTATTTTTCTCCAAGCTCTATCGTCTGACAATACAAACAAAATGCTAAAAAGCAAAAAGGAGTGAAAAAAATGCCAATTATAAATATTTTTTCGTTATTTAAACTCCATTGCTTGGTTGTGTGAGATTGAATAGACTATTACGCATAGCACAGATTTATTGAAAAGATACATTTCGTTGATTCTACTTTCTACACTCAGCAATATATTATTAGCTTATTATTTATTTATTAATTTGTGTATCATTAAAAATCCCTTCTTCTAATCAATTTTCTAATTTCGTTTAAACACGTACTGGTATTTTTTAATTTACAATTAGAAATCAATAATTGTAGTTTTCCACTACATACACATTCGATAAATTAAGTAACGCGTTTCACAAACCACAAACGAAAAGTATAAATTTATCTAAAGACGAAACTATATATTAATCGCGGTATGTATCTATAACAAAATATGATGAAGGGGTTTTCTTTGACAGCGATGGTAAATTATTATGAAGAAAATAATTGCATCCCAAGAGATTTTACGCCTTCGTCATTTTTCTATACGTTTATATGAGTAATAAGACTGATCTTGGTGAGTGTAAGTGAATATCACGAATAAATCCAGATTGATACTGGATACAAATTTATGATTTATTCTCACACCCTTCAATTTTATCAATTTGTAGATACTTTATTGACGAATATCTTACTAAGGTTATTATAACTTAAAAACCATAATCATGATATTTTCCGCCATACTGATGTTACTTCTCTTTTTGATTAAATCTATTTCCCATTAAAATGAAGCTACAAGTTACACTTTCAAAAGAAATAATATATGTTAATTATTTTTAAAAAATGGTATAATTTCACATTATTTATTTAAGATAGCGAGATAATGATAATCAGCAATGAGCGAAACTGGTTCTATTTTTTTGTAAATAATCTAGACTTTACTCTAAGTACAAAAGTGTTTTATATTTTTATATAATGCCTTTGAACCAAAGAATTGACAGTGAGCAAATTAAAGGTGATTTAAATTATCTGTTGTGAATGTATTGCAAAATATATATTTCTGCAGACATACATTTCTAATATTATAATATATAATACCCACTAATCTTAAACATAACGTACAAAAGAAGATGATTGTGGAGCATAACATTTTTGACTTTTTTTACTATATGCACTCTAATAATCTTCATGAAATCTAAAAAATTAGTAAATTTACATTACACATTTTCTATAGAAACTCAATGGAAGAATCTATTTAATTTCTATCGATGCTGGTATTATCTATTACATTAATTCACACACCTTCACCTGCTCAACCATAACAATTGCTTTGTCATCACAAAGTTACGTAATTATTGACGGGTCCGTCGAATGGATTTGAATATCAATTATTATTGATCGACTATGAAATGAAAACCAAATAAATAAAAATCGATTATGTGTATTCAATTAACATTTTTTTAAAAATGACTACGGACCTGTTAGTTTATGTACAAGAACAATTCGAAAATACTTTTCCCAGCACAGAATTCATCGAAATAGTTCGCTTACATAAAATAAATAGAAAACTAACTCGCGATACAAATTTATTATAATTAAATGCAAGCGCAATCACCCGACAAGTGAGCAGGATTTTTTGCGCATTATTTGTTGTTCTTGCAAAATATACTTATTTCCGACAGTGAACGTGCGATATTTTTTTTCATTTACTGAAAAATCTAATAATTGAAAAAAGGTCTCACGCAGCCTGTTTGTTGGTGGTCTCTTTGCAAAATCAAAACGTAATAATTAGGTGTATGAACTTGCCAAGTCATTCTGAAAACAACACCAACATTGAACTATCTTTATGAGACTATGGAAAAGATTAGTTGTGTAATCGATTATTAAAAAAAAAAAGATGGTGTAAAAGAGTAAAATAAATGGATGGCTGATATATAAAATCAGAATCTCATTGAATAGTAGTTATAATAAATAATAATAACAGTTCAATTTTACTTCAATGTACTTGTTATTTTCAAGTTGATCCGAAACCAAAACGGAGGTTGGTCGTTTGGGTGTTAGTTTAAAGAATAAATATGAAATATGTATGTCTGAAAATCGAATTGTATTTACAAAAATGCACACTATATAATTATCATACTTGATGAAACAAGTTACAGTAGCTCAACATATTATGAAAACATATATGTGTTAAAATGGAAGACGTAATATATGTAGGTACATCTTCTGAATAAAATACGGTTACTGGACAAACAAAGAAATCAAGTGATGTCCTAATTGTACAGAAGTCACCTATAACTACAGTGACTCATAAAGATTAAATTGTAGCTTTAGGAAGAAGAACGTGGCTGCTTGGTGAGATCAAAAGTGGAAGATCCTTCAATCACCGAAAAATATTTTCTCACGTATCATAACAACAATATCTTTATATCTACTAACTCTAATCAATACAGTATTAGGAAATATCTATTAGATATGCTATTAAATAATATATCTTGCCTTGTATTATTGATATGAAATCAATTCTAAAGCGATCATTGTTTTTTGATTGAGTTGTGGCTCATTTCAAGTCGGCTATAATTTGTATTGAGAAACTTTTAAGCAAAGAAGTGTGAGTGTGCCAAATTACCGATTGATATGGAACTGTCATTCGGTATTATTTAACAGTTAAGAGGTGATTTCTTTTGGTTTTGTACGTAATTCTATAAAATCATCTCGATTCGCGAAGTATTCCGGATCTAGAATCTCGATTACATCTTTTATTGGGCGATCAATTGCGAACCGAATGCGAAACACCAGCGATTAAAGCTACAATCTGACGATTAATTTTGAAATAGGCGATGGTCAGAAAAAAGCTGGTAGCTTTGAACGATTATCAACACACTCCATGACGACAGAGTATCAACGTCAAAAGTTCAGGAGTCAAAATTTAATCGGCTTTCTCACTCAACAATAATAAAATACACCGTACGTTTTTGTAAAGAAAACTTTCTTATATTTATATAATTGAAATCTTATTTATTATTATTTAACTATAAACCTTAAACATTTTATTTATCTATAAAGTTCGTTAATGTGATAACTTTTGAAATTGGTGAAATTTATATAGTATCTGCTAGTTTTATTTAACACTCAAGTACCGAAACTTCGAAAATGTGATTCCAACCAAATTTTCGTAATATTTGCATGGCATTCATTAAATTATCAATGTAGATCAGGGTTTCTCAAACAATGTTCCGCGGAACACCGGTGTTCCACTGAACTTGAATAGATGTTCCGCGAACACCTTCATAACTTGGAAACGCCAATTTTGCAATATTTTTCGATAACTTGTAAGGATGATTCCAGGGTTCAGAATCCATTTTATGTGACCGCTAAAACAGTATGCTTAAGCGATTGAAAAATCTAATTGATTTCATCAGTGACTCTGATTAATTATACAATCATTTCTAGTTGAGTTTATCAGAAGAGTCCTCCAAAGTGTTTCAATAATATATTTGTTTGTATTTACCCAACTTAAAAAAATCCAAGTGTTCCGTTAAAATCCAAGTGTCCCATTGCATAAAAAGTTTGGGAAACCCTGTTGTAGATAAGAATAATTATCAGCTAGATATTATTGGTATTTAGCGAATGGTTGTAATAAGAAGAATTTTGGAATGCGGATGCAATCACATTTTTATGGTAAAATTATTTAAATAAATAATTTATATGTATGTATTTCACATATTAAGTATCATCCCATACCATAATCAATGAGTGTTGGAATTGTTAAAATTATTAATATATATATATATATTTATTCTATATTTTACACGTCTTTTTAACAACATAAAATTGATCAGGCAATAAATTATTCTAATTAAATAGAACATAATATATTTTTAATCTTAGATATTTTTTTATTCATGAATAGGTTAATATTTTTTTGATTTTTACTCGATATATCATATTACATACATACATACAAGCAGCGGTGGGCTGCCAATACGTTAACAAATGGCTGGCTTAATCTCAAAGCAATTCTCAGTTTTTTGAGGAAATAATATTTTTTTTTATCACTCCAATGCATTGCATAATTACATGTATACAATACTTAAATAAGAAATTGATTTGTAGCTAAAAATGTACTACTGGGTATACTGAAGCTGTCATAGATATAATACAAGTCATAAATTGCGGTTATATACAAATTTGATCGGATAATATTGTTTTCTCTTTAATTAACAAGGAGCTCGTCGGCCTTAGTAAAGTTTAACAAGGGGCTCGCGTGAGCCCCTCCGAGCCCCATCCAGCACACCCCTGCACACAAAATCCTATATCCCAAAGACATGAACATTGCTTTAAAAATGAAATATTGACATTAAATAAATTGTGCTTTATAGCAGACGATAAATATGTTTTTCATTTACCTGAACGAATAGGATTAAATAAAAGGATTAATACTTTATTATCGAGTGTTTGTATTGTACCCTGAAAGTTGTTAAGCCTTAATAACAGAATATAAATAAAATTATAATATTTTAACGACATTGAATTTTCTGGATACACCGGCTATGTAATATCAGCCCTTCGATGAAATTTTCTCAGAATTTGATGAAGTCGTTAATGTTTCGATACTTGAAATGACTAGGAAACGAAGGATAATAAAATTTCTCAAAACCCGTATCGAATATGTTAAGTTTAGCCGCAGGGGTAGGTAGGTGGTGGTAGGTGGGCAGTCCGCAGTGGGCATGCGCGATGTGCTGCGATACCTCTGCGGCGTTTCCTTGTAATTTGCCTATACCTGTAATTGAACCCTATACCCTGGCGCACACGTTTGAAACGTTGAAATTGTATTTTTTTTTTTGTAATTAATAATATATTTTAGTTAAAATTTAATTTTCTTTATTGGTGAATGCACGAATGATTGATTTGAAAGTATTTACGCCATAATATTTACACGAGAACTACAAGATTCTACGTGTAGATTTTTGACGAAAAAAAGTAACAATGCATACCATTAATGGTACTTAAAGACAGTATCATTGTAACTTTTGTTTCATCAAAAAAATCTGGTAGATGTAAAAAGTTCCGACTTCTGAGAATACAGCAAGTTATTTGTTTTACCTCATAAAACAAAGGATTCTTGCCTCAATATTTTATTTATTTATTTATTGCTTAAAAATTAAAAGTACAGTACATGACATTACAGCTGACGCCAATTCGCCATGCACTAATATAATGAGAAAAAACATAAATTAACATAATACATCATACTACACAATACATTAAAATTAACATACAAAATCATGAAATAAAAAAGTTAAACTTAAAAAGCAGTTCACAAATACTATCACTAAAAATGTCCAGTTTTCTAGGCAATGAATTGATCAGTTGAACGGCCCTTGGAGCTGGCAACTCATACGTCCTACTCGAGGAACAAATTTTTAGAAACAAAAGTTTTTGGTCATAGTTTCGCCCACGAAGAATAAATTGAGAGTATGTAAATTAATAGTCATGAGAATTTCAGGATTATTAACACGGCCCCGAAGAAAAAGAGAAAAATGCTTTAAACTTGAAAACGATCTTCGAGCTTCAATTTTATGTTATATATGTAGATAATTACTGTATCAAAATTGAGATGGTTTTATCCCGATCTGACACAAATATAGTAAGTAATTAATTGGAAAGTACAATTGCCTAATCTGCATTAATATTCTCAGATTTTTTTCTAAAACTGAGACAATAGATGCAGCAACTAAGTTACTTCAGAAAAAAGATGATACCCAAGGATTTAAATTGTGTACTTATCCCATATTATTCAATATTTTTTAATATGGTGACAAAACATAATAATAAAAAATGTAGACTATGTAAATAACAAGAATTTGTTTGTAAATACGTATAGTCGTCCCTGACTTATTACCCATTACTGCTATACAAAAGATCTGAATGCTCATTGGAAGAATCATAGTAAGTGGTAGCGGGCCAAGAAAAAAGTGGCGTGATCTTGAGCTTGCCATGTCCGCAAAAACTGAATATTAGATTACAGCTGACATCTTTGATAATACACATGACCAAACCTTCAAAATAATTTAATGAATTGAAAGATTTTGACATGATATTAATTAAATAATAATATTTTTATTATTACTATGTTAGTTAGAACACACGCAAAGTAAGTTGAAGACTCTTCTTGAAATCCACACCGCACTACACCTAACGCTCCAACGTTTTTTACGTACGTGAAATGCGATTCGAATGGCATAAAAAATTGCGATACGCAGATATTACCAGGAGTTAGCGACGGTTTTCGTTCCTTTGAGTAATTCGATACGACTCGGTTTATATTTCTACTAATAAAATGCAATACCCCTTAACACGAAAACATATGCACGATAATATAAATATACAAACACAGCTTTCAAGTTCTGTCAGCCAATTGCAGTTGCGGGCATCGACGAATAAGTAATTGACGTATTTTATTTTTGTAGCATTATTTTCAATATTAATTAACTTTAAATCGATTACACATATCGAATGCGTTAGTCCTTATATGTGAGATCCGTGGTTTTGTATACTGATGTTTTATTTGCTGCTATGTGTTTCCACTTTGGTTCCGTTTCAAAATGATATGCGTTTATAATAAACGGCAAATCATTGTAAAATGCGATATATAATATTTTAATATTATCATGCTAATAAAACTTTGAATTGGTAGTTCTTTTTAACGGGATTTTAATACAACTACCAACACAATAATAATATGAATTTTTCTATAGATAATGAAATATGTATTTTTAATGAAGTGGTATGCTACTTACAATGTCTAATAATCAGAATGTCTAATTTTATATGAAATGGTTTCGTTAACTTGTCATCACTTGTCAGTTTTTCGAGCATTCGAACGCTTAATGGATCATCTTCTTCATTTGGAGAAGGTGAAGAAATAAGGATGAAATTAGGAGTTAAAACTTTAGAAAGGAGGAGTAAATGACTAATAGTTAGCTTAGTAAAAACACATCTAACATATAATTAAAAAGTCATCCCAGATTAATAAATTTAGAATGGCGATTGAAAGTAATTACAAACATAATTAAAATTTGGGAAATTTTTGACAAAGTGTAAAAATGCTACATTAAACATTTTAATTTTGTGCCATTTTAGAATCACTTTTGATGTAATTGGTAATTTATTTTCAATGCCAATTGTTGTTAATAGCATTGTTAAATTATATTTCTTATCAGTTGACAATGTCCGCGATGAGCGAAACTGGTCCTGACATATTAAATAAAGTGGAATGAAGTACAAAGGAATATTGTGTTTTTACTAATATAATGCCTTTTCACCAAGTATTGACAGTGAAAACCCTAAAAGTGATACTAGTTAGCTGGTCACTGTCTCAATACCAATGTTTACAGATTGGATAAGGAGTGGTAGCGTAACCACCATACACCGAGACCTACGCAATGCATAAGGACCCCTGGGCTCAGAGGGGCACAAACTAATATCCATATTAAAATTTTCAAAAAAAAGGTAAATAATTCTTAAAAGTTCCTGTAAAAACGAGTAAATGGTGAGGGCCTTTTTTGTCTGTACTTGCGAATTAAAAGTTCCGATTTTTGTTGGGTCCTATGACGCAGCGGTTAGCGTTGTGGGCTTCCGTGCCATCACGGGTTCAAGTCCCAGTACGAACAGGATTTTTCGATCAATTTTTCGATTTCTGTTCGAAGGCATGGGTGTTTGTGATATCCCTCCCTCCATTTCCGATCCTTTAACAACTGGGCGTAGCGAGAGCTTAGTTAACCAATAGTTCTGTCCTAGACCGCTAAGGTGTGCGAATGTGCGCGCGAACACTTCCAAAAATGTGGCTCACACACATTTTTTTATCTCCCGCACAGACCACACACAGAATTATTAGGAAAAGAAGTTTGATTTCCTAAAGTTTCACTTAATTTTAAGTAATCTTTTTGTTGCCAAGACAAATAAATATTAGGTTTAGTGTTGTGTTTAAAAAGAAATATGCAAATAATAGGTTGACTGACTGGACTCTAATGGGATTAAGCACCAATCTATCGGGTTAGAATATTATAATATTTTCATACAACTTCATAGATTCCTAGAGTTTTTTTAGCAGCATGATAATATGATGATTTGTTTTATCAAGAGGGACGCTTGACGCGAGTAGGTCAGTGACTACATATATTCATACTTGCGCACATTTTTTGTCTTTACTGAAAATTAACTGCGCAAAGATGTTGATTGTTCCGCACACACAAAAAGAAAATTAGATGAAACGTTGCCTTCTATCCCTACTACTTTCTTTGAAAAATAGAGGTTGACTGAGTAACACATAGTTCTCGTAGAAAAACGTATGTTGAGATAACTCTATTAGGAGGCCATATGCTCCACATTGGGAGCGGATATGGATAAAAAAAATCAAAAATATCTTGCAAAAATCATATTTCAAAAAATTTAAACATTTTCGTTGTTGACATTCTCAGATTTGTATTTTGGAATTCAACAATTTAAATTTAAAATGTATAAATATTATCCATCTTCAACGCATAATGATAAATAAAATTCTCAGAACAGTCGTGAAAATGGAAATTCGAAAATAGAATGCAAAAACACACACCATTGTTAACCTTAATAAAATTGTGCAACATCAAAGCAATCAATATCACTTGTCTATAGGAAGTTTCAGCGATGTTTTTTTTAATCTATATGGCCTACTAGTGGAGGTATCCCAACAGATTTTTTCTACGAGAACTGTTTGTTAGTCAGTCGATCAATCTCTCTTTTCCGAAGATATTAGTAGGAATAGAAGGATAAGGCTATGAAAGGACTAGCGGTTAGCTAATCGCTCTCACTACGCCCAGTGATTGAAGGATGAGAAAGGTGGAAGAGAAATTAAGACATCACAAACACTCATGTCTTCGAACAGAATTCGATAAATCGATCGAAAAATTGCTGTTCGTACGGTGACTGGAACTTGTGAGATCCGGCACGGAAGCCAGCAGCGTAAGGTTCTAAATGGAATTCGAAAAATAATTTCGACATTTCGAGAGTGACAATCTTTGCAGTAACTTATCTTAAATCTAATTTAAAAGAAGATACTGCAATATCTTTTATGATATATACATAAAAATAATGTGAATAAGTAATGATTTATATTATACTGAGCTTTCCGTAGACACAGAAGCCTTCATTACACAAAATACTCAAAGTTTGGTAATTTACCTTGAACTTTAAGCTAATTGCTTTACTGACCTAATCGACAAAGACGAAAACTGTTTTATTATAATACATTATGAATCAATGATTATGAATCAATGCTCTTTGAGAATTAAGTTTTGACATCATGTTACTATCGGTATTAATTAATACAAAACCGCAAACAAGTTATATCACTTTTAATTGATACACAATTGAATATGGCGTATCTTTTTAATTGTTACTTTATTGCCTACGATATAATTTAAGCTATGATTAGAAATTAGATTCAAAATACTTCATCCGCAGGTGATATTGTACATAATATACGCTGCTGTGGTTCATGACCATAATTGGGTTATTAAAGATAATTTGTCATGTTTAATATAACATGATAGAGTAACAAAGTAAACAAAATTGAAACAATAATAAAAAAAACTTTAAATTATACACGTTGCAAGCAATAAAACGTCTCGGATGATTTACGCATTCTTCACAAAAATTAGTGTATGGGCAAAGAAATACGAAGATTTTGAGCACGATCGCATTTTAAGATTGTGGAATTGAATTACCGAAAAACGTTTGCTTCCTTGTGTTTACCCACACTTTTCTATTAAAAAGCGATGAATTATTTTTGAAGACGGAAATTACAGGTTCGGGGCAGGATTTATCGACCGCTAAGCCAGCAATTTGACTTCTATTATTCGATTCACTATTATTAGCCAGAGACCGGTATACTATTTACTATTTATATGAGTTACTACACTTGTGTTTATTTCTCTTCGTCTACGGAATTGGCATTTAAAAGTGGTGGTTGGCGTTTTATTAAGCACTGAAAATAAATAAAATTTCGTGTTTTGAAATTTTACAATAACTCATCGGGCGATAATCTTACGTAATTTTAAAAAAACGCTACAGTCGGAACATAAATTGAAAAAATGGATTTGATAGTAGGTAATATATTTTAGAAACTTTATATTCAATATATAACTATATTTTTTCACTACTCAGTGGCGTAGATTTAGACAAAAATCTTAAGGTTCTCTAATTTTTTTTGTAAACGTCTCAATCACAATACAAATATAAGATCAACTTGTAAATCAACCACATAATAATGAAATACATATGTTTATAAATCTGTAGGTTTTACAGATTTTTGAACCCCTTCTCTCAGAAAATTATGCAATGCCTGATAATGTGTCATGTCACCTCTTTTATCATATCTTCATACTCTGATTCATCAAAAAGTTGATGAATTTTCATTTAACTAATAAGCGAATGGTCAACAATAAGGGCTTCCAATGCCGGGATTTGTAATCCCCAAATACTGGAATCTCGAACAATATCCCAATCCCGGGATTCACTATAATACCGCTAAAAAGAAGCTCAACAGGGCCGGAACATGTACGGTGCCAGTTCCTAGCAGACGTCACCTATTCAAATGATGGAGCTAAAAAAAGGTCTCTGAGTTGAGAATAATTATAACACTTTTTTCGCTTATGATCTCAAGCAACTGTGGTTTATGAAAAATAAATATTTCACCATAGCCGTTAGCTGTAACACTAGCTATTTTGCATTAAAATTAGTGATATGTAAAAGAACAAATACGTGAAAGTATGAGAAATGAACAATCCCAGGAACCTGGGATTGAAAGATTAAGAATCCCAAAATCCGAGATCACAAACAGGATCCGGGATTGGATGCCCTATCTACAACTGAACGTGGTAAAATGGAATAACAAAAAAAAACAAATATAAAAAATGGTTTGTTACGTTGATAAGGTGTTGAAATAATATTAGTATTTTATTTAAATATATTTTCATACATATTTTAACTTATCGCCCACACGTTTAGGGATCCAAAACTTTTTTCATTAATTATTATTACCCATCCCGTTCTGTTGCGTAACGTAAGAGTAACTTTGTTTTTGAATATGTTACAAAATACATGTTGATATTAAAAATGTTTCAATGAGAAATACTTTTCCCAACAAAGCCTGGAAAATATGTGAACCAGACATTAATCGCAATTTTATTATATCTCTCAAAACTAAAATAAACAATTGCTGAGCGATGAAAATGAAAAATAAATAAACTCTATTATTCGAGAAGGTAGTAAATCATTCCATACAAATTCTGGACAAGTCTTCAACTTTTAACGTGAGATCAAGAATCTTAATTCCAAATATAACGAAATATATGAAGAATTAGATATCGAATCAAGAAATCCATCGCAAACTTATTTCACTGTTCAACAAAACAACAACACAGAACGATGGTGAAATGGACGAGAACTTTAATCACGTAAATGTGTTCTCCTTAACATGGAGAATTGATTCGCATAGCAACTCTTCTAATGATGAAATAATTTTGAGCTAAATACTAAATCGTTTCGAGCATTGTCATAATATACCGACAAATGTTAAGTCAAAAATGACATTTTTAAATAGAGTATTTTTTTAAGCCGTTAATTCCTAATTTTTCATAAACTTTTAATGTGGTTATGTGTAACTCACTGCTTCCGAGTTGTGCGGTTTTTGAAATGTATGGAACGCATCTCTACCTTTTTTATGTATCTCGAGTCTTCGTTATGCGATTCCCTGTTGAACGCATTAAATGTTGATATTCGTTGACAACAGCTGTTAGATAGTATAATTCAAAAACCCCATTCAATATTCAACTCGAATCGAATGCCTCAACTACTGGGAATAGTAAATCAACCAGATTCCAGCTGATGATGATTCAAATTAGTATGAAATACATACATTGAACCATTGTTCCCAACCAAATTTCTCACAATCGGTGCTGGTCCATCAAAACATGTGAAATCTGACTGTTTATTTTTTCTAGTCCGCCGGTGTGAAAAGGGTAGGGAACAGTGGCAGCTTAAGCACTACAGAAGCCGCAGGCGCGATAAATTTTGGAGGCCTTGCTTTTCGAATAAAATAAAAGTGCTGCAAACCTCGTCGTAGAGTAATAATATGCATTCAAAACTGAAATTAAAATATAAGGTACTATATAATGTATGCTATCTTTGAGGCCCCGAGCGCGCGCCTCTTGCGCTTATGGGTTAATCCGCCACTGGTAGGGAACCACTGCATTACATTATAAATTTCCACACAAGTACTGAAACTAAAGAACTGCACATGATTTTGTGGGTAAACCATTAAAATAACAAAGGAACTAATAAGTTGGTGATAGGAATAATTTATATAAAACTGATATCTATCCTCACAAAAAGAAGGTTGATATTTAAGGATATAGTCTTATTGTAAATTAATATCGAATAATATAACGATATATTTAGTTTCACATGAATTGATTATTATTTTTATTGCTATATCAACACCAAAACCACCATTATGGGTGAATATTATTTCGAAATTCTATGGAGTAAAAATACAACGGAACTTTATTTTTGTCTAAACGAGTAGTAAAAAGATGTAATAAATTAAATTACCATGTCAAAATAATAATCAATTAGATTTCTGTAAATAGTATTGATAAAAAAATTCCATGGTTGATGTAGTGAGAATAATTTCGGTGAAAGGAGATAATAGATTGTAAATTTGTATTATTCGTTTATTGAATTCGTTCCCCAAATTCGCATAAGTCAACACCCGAATAATTAACAAGGTGCGTAAAACTTTCTGTATTTAGAGATTTTTAAGTCATTTGGTTTAAGTTCAATTTTTCAATACTGTTTGGTATGAAAAATATCTTTTATAATTTGAAAAAAAAAATCAATTAAAACGCATGGAGTTATAATATAGTATAGTCTAAAAATCTTATACCACTATATCAAGAAACGCATTAGGATAGAGACCCAAAACAAGTACCACTCGGCTATGGTGATTAGAAATTGAAAATTATTTTGATTCTTTATTTTATGAATTTGCATCCAAGGAACAAGAGCTTTGCAATAATTTAAAACATGTTTTACATCATCAATTCTTTTATCATGGAACGTAGTTTTATTGGCAAGCAACTAGTCTTCCAACCTGTAAAGCCATCTTTCACCCTACCAGTTCCTGTTCAAAATATACTGTTACTAACAAATACTATTTATTTTACTTGCTTACATTCATCGGTTGAAAATTTTCACTAGCTTGGCTAAATCAATCCAGTTGTGTGTGGACTTTGTACGATGAACTATAGTTTTATTATTTGTATCTTACAAATTGCATTATAAATTCACTACTAATCCTCTTATAAAATGGCACGTTTTATGGAGGGAAACCTGTACTAAAATAGATTAACAATCGAAATTGAAATGCAATAAAAACGTAATATAAACACTAAAAATAAAACTTATGCAAATTTATCGCCGCAGAAATAATTGCAAAACAGTAACCCAGTGGCGAAGTCGTTTTTTTGTGCGCAGCCTATCGGCAATCAGTTTTTATCTGGTTACCTAAAGCGGTTTCTGGCAATAGACCTACCTGGGTAGATGATATTATGAAACAGTCATATAATTTTGATACGTCGCGTCGGTTTGTCTAATCGGTATTCATTTATCGGTCGAGCACCCACAATTTCGACATTTCCCGTTGCCAATTATTTATCGCAATAAGATTCTGCAAACAGAGCTCACTCAAGTGCGTCGTGTATTTTGACTACCTGCCTATTGTCTCGAACACTTTTTAAGATATGATACTACTTATAAAACCTAAAAAAGAGTCATAAACTAATTTTTAGTGAGTATATGCGAAAAAGTCGGTAAAAGTCATGAACAATCGATAATATCACAGGTTAGTTTTACGAGTTGTCAATTTATTTTATGAATCAAATATTTAAATTTGAAAATTTTTTATTCAGTGCATTCGTGCACTTGATAAAACCAGAAGATGCCGAAAGGCGAAACCCGGGTCGTTATCGACAAAATTTATGGAAGTGTACTGAATAAAAATAATTCAAATTTGATATTAAATTTCCATCAAGTTGTCTTAATTTCCTTTCTATCTTTCCGATCTTTCAATAACCGAGTGAACGAGAGCGATTAGTTAACCACTAGTCCTATCCCAGCCTTATCCTTCTATTTCTACTACTCTCTTTGGAAAAGAGAGGTTGAGCGTCTGATTAACAAACAGTTTTCGTAAAAAAATCTGTTGAGATATTTCCATTAAGAGGCCATATACTGCACATTGGGAACAGAAGTGGATTCTATATGTATATATATATATATATATAAGCCATGATATAATTGACGTGTTTATAATTTGGACTAGCTCAAAATTAATATAATACAAAATAAAAAATATTTGAATTGGTGATATCGTTGCATTCGTGTATAAAGCAGCTATCTCTGATATGACCAACAATTGTATTTTTTTTTATAATAAAACACTTTACATTTTCCATGTGAACTGCATATTTTTTGTTTAATTATTAAACATTAATTATCACAGTTTATCCAGTAAAACTTATATCTCGAACTCGCTGTTAAAAGGTATTGTTCATGGTCCAGCTTGCATATTGATGTTTATTTTGTATTAATAAACGGAGCAGGATCAAAAAGTTCTAAGTTATAATAAAGATTTTCATTTCTCTGGAAAAATATATATTTATATTAATTGTATAATTAAATCTTTATTTATATCAACTATCAACAGTCGCTCACTAACTACCGGTAGCTTTTACCAGAACTTTTAATAAGTTTTGTTAAAAAAATTTATGAACATAATCTATATTTAAGTCGAAATCGCAGATCTTTAACAACATTTTCAACTGCATTCAAAATTTATTTAGGAAAAAAACGAAAAATCACAAAAAAATAATAATGAGAAAACGTCGCCTTGATGTACATACACGTAAGTGTTATGATCAAAGAATGTGATTATGTGCGAGGGATTTATTATTGATATTGAATAATTCATTTAAAAGATGTTCATACATATTTAATGAATCTCGCCATATCCTACTAAGATTTCTTTTTAAATCTGCAAGTAATACAGATCTCATACTTGTTGAGTTCGGAGAACATTGGTTTTTGTGGTGGGTGCTTGCGGTTTAATGTATCGCTCACTCAACGAGGAACGTCACAGGTGTCACTATCTGTTTTATAAGAATAAATAGTCGTGTGTTGATACAATTCGTCTTTAAAAATATCAGCACTGTTACATGAGGTACTATTATTTACAGCTTCAACCATCAAACCATGTAAATCATTAAATATTTCATTTACACATTTTCATTTATCACTTATTTGGTGTTCACTGTCAATACTCGGTGGAAAGGCATTATATTAAAAAATAAAACACAATTCCCTACTAATTCCACACTTAATTATTAAGATCAGAACCTGTTTCACTCATCACGAAAATTTTCAAATTATAAAAATATATAATAAGTACAGTTTCATTTCCTTTCCATGCCATAACCACATTTCCTCGTCATTGTAAATATCTGCAGCATGACTTTTCGTTACAACTGATTTCATTTTCCTATCAAGCAGTCCTTTATAATGATTATATTATTATTATTAATACAAAGCCGAAAAAACAGTTTCGGAAGAGATTTTTTAAGATGGTTAGCAATATTATAGACGACAAACAAAAAATATATATAAAATGATGACTTTGTTATTCTCCTTATTGCGTCACTAATTGCGACACGTGTTTCATCTGTTTGAAAAGCATCTTCAGATTGAAAAAAATAGGAACGCTTACAGCTTACATACAAGCACATTATTTTTTAGCAAACTGTATTTTTATATGAATCGATATCTGATAACCGCCCAAAATCTTAGTTACAAATTTTCCAAGAGCCTAAATCAAAATAGTATATACGTCTAAAAAATAATAATTAAACGAAAATCTTTGGTCTTATATTATTACGTGCAACATAGTGGTGAGCTGCCAATACGCTAAAAATAGCCTCGCTTAATCTCAACGTTATTCGCGATATTCCAAGGAAAGGTGAACTTCTTTATCATTCTTATACGCAATCGAATTTTACTTTATGAACTTATAAAATGTAAAAATATGCGATACAATGTCAAATAGTTATAAATATACAATTATAATAGTATTTTTAGAAAGCAATCTCAATATCTATTGATAACATACGAAATATCATTCCAAAGTTATGTAAACTAAAAATATTTTTAAAATGTATAATTTTTTACAAAATGAAATTCAAGATTCATTTTTCAATCATTATGGAATAAGCTGGGTCGCAAATAATAGCCTCATATTTCAGAATCAAAAAAAATGCAAAAATGCTCCGTTCTTAAAAATAATTGTAGTTTATATTTATGTACAGTATAACGTAAATATCTCAGAATACTGTTTTTTATTAATTTAATAAGTTGCTCGTCGATCTAAGTCGAGTGAAACAAACATTTCGAGCCCCATCTAGCCCAACCATGTTTCAACATACATCTACAATAAAACTGAACATATGTAAGTTTTCATTAAAAATCTCTGCCTGTTATAACTTTGATATATAATATTTGAAATATTGTGTCATATTTTTGTAGAACACTTATTCGAAAAACAATCCAGTTAAAAGGTATGTAATTATTTTTAAAAAATCGCAACGAAATCCCAGTTTTAAATGGTCGGATAACAGTGGTTTAGTAATGTCCTACGAAAGTTTACGGTCAATTAAACTCAAGATTCAGTGCAGCGATAATTTTAAGCAACAACCTTTTTATCATTTCGCGCTTGATTATTTTTGCACTAGAAAATGTGATGAAATTTGTCTGCCACTGACTTCGCTCGTGAATCAACAATCAGAATAAAATTTTCCTTCAATGGACAGCTGAATAAATATAATAAAAAGACTATTGTGTAAGATTTCAAATACAATCTGCCTGACTAAGTAGTTTTTTCTTGAAGAATTAGTTCCCTTTTGCAGCGTGAGAAACTATTCACTTCATGTTTTTTTTTAGTTTTTTACTCAAAGTCGAGTAAAATCTATTTACCGGTGTGCAATTTCTATGAAATTCATTAAATGTTTATAAGGTGGTTTATAAAGTAAAAAGTGCCTTTTATATATATATATATATATAAAGAAAAATGACGCGAAACTGAAATTTATTAAAGATAATATTTTTTCTAGTATACACAAAAAAACAAAAATATGTTTTCTGTCGATTAAATCATTTGAGACTAGAATTTTTGTAAGAAATTACAAATAATTATTATTGATTAACGAAAATACGATGATATTGTAAAAAAGAGGTTTATGTCTAGCTAATTATTAATTAAAAGTATATGAGAAATGTCCATAAAGTATCTCATACAAATACTTTATTTATATTTTATTCATCGTAAAACTTGTAAAAAAAGCTGTCGGGACTAACTTTTTGCCAATCTTTAAAGCAATAACGTTTTTTTCAAATCCATGTTCTTTCCCAATGTAGAGCATATGGCTTCCTAATGGAAATTTTTCTAAGCAAGTTTTTTACGAGAACTGTTTGTTACTCAACCTCTTTTTTTTAATAATATATCAAGCATTAGACCTTTGGTCCTGGTCACAGAGTAAGTCTATAGAATTAGTATTCTTTTGTGTAATGAAATTAACTTATGAGTTTAACAGTACCCCTGACATAACATCAGGTAAGGACAAACATCCAATGGTTGGTTGCCAAGAACAAAAGTTTTCAAAGTAAAATATTTTTTTTTCGAATATTGATTTGAAACATTCAAATGACGAGAAAAAAGGTGCCGGACCGCCGTTCCACCGCATTACATGGGAACAACCCTGGTTATAAACATAATTGAAAATACATTTTAAAAAACATCAAGGTTCTTAATTTTACAATTATTACGAAAATTCTGAGAAAATCTTTAATTTTTGATGTTTTTAGCACTTATATTACTATAGTATGACATGTTGTTTATCAATTAACCCTTTGATGAGTATCAACGTACATGTACGTTGGAGTATCTTGTCATCTATTATCTATTGCCATTGTCATATTTTTTATTGAATTTTTGTTATTTCTTCAGATATGGATACTAGACACATCCACCAGTGACAAAAGGCCGACACATTATTTTTATTTTGTATAGCAAATGAAGAAAATGTTTTTTTTTTAAATGGTAACATTTGTAAACAAATCTGTAGCAATATAATATTGAGCGTAACATTCTATTTGGGATCGATTCTTTCTGGAATCGACGTCTGTAGAGCGACAGATGTAGACTGATGAGAGCAAAAAAGAACTTGATGCAAAAGCGAAGTAAAAACTTCTAGAAAAATATTCAAAAGTAATAATGAACTAGTTTCCCTTACATTTTCAACTATGAGTACTATGAGTTTTATAATTAAAAAAAATTATATTTACTTCTTGAAATAATAACTAATATTCTTCCCAGATTGGTCTGTATCAAAAAAAAAGGTTTTTATATTTTTGTGTGTGCCAATACTACAAATAATCAAAATATAAGAAAAAAACCTAATTTAGTAAAAATTAACTCACCACTCAAAGGGTTAAGAAGAACACACAATGAGTAATAATTTGAAAATTATGGTTGTTTGATACAGATTTAAAATCAGGCTGTCACATTTTTATGCTTTTAACCATTCAATGTTATTGCAATATAATTTGCAAAAAATCGTTCCAAAAATGAACAGACTTATTTCAGGCCACAAGAATTATTAATATGTATGTATAACACAATCTTTCAAAATAGCAGTATTGCTTACTACTTATTAATCGAAACCACGTTCAATGTGTGATTTCAATATTTAATAATATCCAAGTCGTGAAATGATAATAAAATTTATAACATTTGAAGGTTAATATTCGTATAAATAAACATGAATAATTGTTATTGCTTTTAATTAGTTATATGAAGCACGATACATTTAAATATTAATTGAATAACATAAATAATTCAATACTTGTATGTTTTATGATAATTTTAAATCATTTAAATTAATTTGACAATATTGGTTATTAAATAAGCATAATAATTGTAATCCAATACGCGAAAAGCGTAATGCAGCAAAAATTAAAAAAAAATGTATTCTGACCTTTTTTGTAATTTATCCAGTTTAATTATTGTATTGTAACTCCTTCTGATATATTTATTCAAAACTTTTATTTTCTAACGGCGAGAGATGATTGAGAAAGCACTTGTTTAAATTCATATAATTTACTTTCTACAATACACCTATGTAAAAATGACATCGATAAATGTCTACTATATTTATTAAACTAGGAAAAAACACAATATATTATATTTATAATCTCAAAACTGCGTTTGTTAACTGTGCCTTTCAATAATTCTACAAATATTTTATTAACTTACATTAGCAATTGCCGTTGAATATTTGGACATGCTGAAATTAATTTGATGTTACATTAATAGTTTGTTTTTTATCCTTCATTTGGCATTTACTGCCACCGGTAAACTGTAATGAAAAATGGTTTTGATACCGTGCATGTCTCAGAGAACATTGCCCGCTGGGATATTTATGCCTCACAGTTGGTTGCATTTTGTGCATCGAAAATTATATCTAGCGCTGTATGCCTTTCCTCCTTTTTTTTCATATTCTGATTACATTTATATTTTATACGTGATTTAATATAAAACATCAACCGTATACTTTATTTAATCTTTCAAATATACATTATTTTAAACAAGCGTTTACCTGCTGACTTATTTCAATTTTCGAGAATACTTTTTTAACATTCGTAATATAATATATATCATAATGATTATGTGTTTTACAACATTTTGAGATGGATAACATTTAGGACTTATAAATATACCTATATAAGTACTAAATCAAGCTAAAAGAATAATATGTATGGACCGTCTGAAACTTTAGAGTTATTCATATGCTAAATTATTAAGCTTTCAGACGTACAAGATTGATCCCGGTCATGTCCCGTGTCTTTACAATCGCATTGCTGATAACACGATGGTCTTTTACATTTACTTTATTTTATGTAACTGACATTGACCATGATTAATTGAAAAAGATTGCTGGCTTAAAAAACCTGGCCCAAATGTTTTAATGGTATGCATTGTGCAACTTTACGTGTACAATATTATATTGTATAGACGTTGCACAAAAGAGTACTGGGAATAATATTATTTATTATTTTAAAACATGAAACCTGTTTGATTAATAAATTGTAGACCATAAATAGTAAGGATTTACATTTCAAAACCGAAACAATAAAAAAGCTGTACATTGTCGATTTAACACATACAATTTTATCACGTATTTCAGTCATGTGAAATCATTCACAATAAAAAGTTGACAATAAATCTTTATTTGCAGAGAGACGAAATACAATATATAATATATCACACTATTGTATTAGCGTGTGGAATATATTGAAACCAACGACACTTATTGGAGGTTACAAGCAAAGAAAGAGGCAGAAAATATATTCAAAATGTATACATCCACTTTGTACAAAAAATCTCCGTTAGAATTTTCATAAGCAAACGTAGTGAGCGCTACGACGCGTAGGCGATACGGCGTAGAAAGCGTAGACGTCGACAAAAGCTCCCCTTTATATAACGCAAGATAAGCGGTCTATTGTTTCAGCAGATAACGTAGCTTATTGTCTTTTCGACTTTGTCGCCGAGCATTCTTTTAGAGCGACTCATTGCGGTATTAAAAGAAAACGAATGACATTGCATTTTGTGCTTGCATATTGACATATAAGTGGTAGAGAAACTAAGATAATTTAATATTAAGTGTGATTAATTGTAGCGGCCGTGTTGAGGTTGATCATTTAAAAGAGATTTAAAACATGCATTTAAAATTCGATATTAAAAAAAAATGATAAAACTTTTTTATATGAATCATACATACCAGAAGAGGCTAAGCCAGAGGGGGGGGGGCAAACTTTTCGGAAGTAGGACCAAATTCAGGAATTCAAAATGAGCGGCGGGCCGCAAGTAAAATACCATTTTTATATGTACATTATTTATTATCGTGAAAAAAAACAATCTTATAAGAGAAATGGAACTGTTTTCCGTCTTTTAACATGCTTGTAAATGTTTATCGGTGATGTTTGATCGTAATTTTTATAGAGGTTCATGATTATAAATGTTTTTTCACGTATAAGTTGATCCAAAAATGACAATTATTATATTTATTTTCTATTTTCTTTTAAAAGGCGTTAAAATATAAAAACGTGAATCTTTTTCAAATATACAAAATTGCTCGCGAGCCGCAAAAAAATACGCGAAGGGGCGCATGCCGCCCGCGGGCCTCAGTTTGCCCGTGCCTGGGCTAAGCCTTGGTCGCAGTTATAAATGGTTACCCAACAAAAATATTTATTAACTTAAGACTAAGTATAATGCTAACATAAAGTTTTATGAAAAACTATTATTAATTTATTCAAGATTTTAGAGTTTAAGAATCTGATTCAAGCTTAAAAGTAACTTAAAAATATATAGTGAAGGCGTACTAACGCCTCAAAAATCAATAAAAATTGCCTGCGGCATATATACCTCTCCGAGATAAAGATATTTAAAACTTCGACACACACGTACAGTATAATATCGACTGTGGAAAAGAAAAAGGACGTAACCCACACATTTTACAGAAGGCGCAGAAAACGTGTTTTGATGATTTTGGGCCATATGCAATTATGAATTATACACAACTTTGAAGTGCACGGAGACGTCTAAACTGGTGTTAAATTGACATAATCTAATATTAATTAACGAAATTGTCTAGGAAAAACCTTTATTTCAGTCTTTTTCCTTGGTTTTAACTTTTTACAAGGTCATCTTTTTCAAACTTAAAAGCTAAATTTAAATACTAATTCGGCATTTGCAGCTTGCATCCTTTTGACAGAACGTGTATCAAGTTTGATACATTGTGATTATCGAAAAAGACCTGTTTTGAAAAAACTGTGGGTTACGTTATTTTTCATTTCCACAGTCGATATGTATGTGCATATATATATAGTTTGTATTCATTAAAAAATATATTATTCCTCTATGAATTAATACTATTTTACATTTGTTTTGTTTACGACATCGTAAGTACTTATTTGAATTAAAGTATTTTATACAGGGGTGGGCTAGAGAGGGCTCGCACGAGCACTTTGTTCAATTTTACTAAGGCCGGCGAGCCGCTTATAATTTTAGAGAAAATAATACTGTCAGATCAATTTAGTATATAACTGCAATTTCTGACTTATATAATATATTATCTACGACAGCTTCAGTATACACGGTATTACATTTTTAACCATTTAGATTGATAAGTCTACGGTAAATTACATATTATTACATATTGTAAGTGTATTAAGTAAATATCGATTGCTTATTTAAGTATTGTATATAATTGCATAGGAGTAGTAAAAATTTACTCCTTTACCAGAACACTGAGAATTGCTCTGAGATTAAGCGAGCCCCTTGTTAACATATTGGCAGCCCACCACTGATTTTATATCATGATTCAAAATTTCATGTCTTTCTTGGCGTTAATATTACTCCGTTCCAGAAATAAAAATGTCTGAGTTGTTGACTGAGCCGCATCCAGTATGACAATTAACATAATGAGAGCCGGTTTGTTGTATATTTTTTTTTCTATACAAATAATTTTAAGCTGTCTCTAAGACATAAAAATGTATAACAATTAAAGATATATTACAATAAATGGCTTCTAATTAATATTAATATACCCACCATTTTTCAATAATTAACATCTTTGGTGCAATCTAAAACAATTATAACTAACTATTATGTATAAGTAAAATATAGTCAAGTTGACATTACCAAAATGTACTACGATAACGTGATAATATTATTGCGTATGTACAATATGATTTTCTAAGTATAAAAACTGTTTGATTTTTATTAATAAAAACACAATCAAAGATAATTTTAATTATATGTTAGATTTGTTAAACATTTTAATTTTGTGTAAATATAGAATAACTTTTACTGTGATTTATTATTTATTTTATACAATTTATTTTTGTATAAATAACACTGTTAAATTGTTGAAAATGCTCAAAATGAGCGAAACCGGTCTGACCTTTTAAATAAAGTGGAATAAAGTACATAGGAATATTGTGTTTTTATCAATATAATGCCTTTCCACCAACTATTGACAGTGAACACCGAAAAAGTGTTTGGTTTTTATTTGAAGAATGTACAGAAACAAATGTTTGTGTGAGGGGTCTGGAATCCAGAATAACCGTCACTTTTTGTTATATTTACCAAAATTGCTCAGTATTACGAAACATTAGGTAAGTACAAATACTTTGCCATAACGGAGCTCGACCTCTTATAGATATTACATTTTTGTAGTAATATTTGTAGAGCATTATCAATATAAGAATGCATACGTGACTAGTTTGTTTACAAGAGGTTATTAAGAATCCCAATGAAGGTTTGTTTCACAGGAAAGATCAAAGTGAATAAGAGGATTTTATCATAGGTCAAATTGAACATTGTGACCCCTAATAAAAGTGTCGGATGACTTGCAATATTTTCGGTTATAACGCGCGTAATAACGGGGGATAAATATGATCATCAACGAACCGTTGCCGATAACGATTCGTTACGCAGCATTACGTTAACGATGCAAAATGTAAACGTGGCAGTAATTCATGGAATAGGATCATATAATGTGAACGGTAGGATTCAAAAGATGACTGTTTTCTGAAATGAAGTTTGAATTTTTCTATTTCTTCAATTCCTGATTTTAATTTTGCGTACAAAATATACTTAAGGAAAATAAACATGTTTGAAAAGAAATGTTTAACATGTTATATTTTATGGTGATATTCAGTGATGAAATGAATGTTAATTAAATACCTTGATACAATCCAAAAGTCAACTTCCTAGAGTAATGGTAAACTGTTTGTTGATTATTATTCTCTAATGTTCACTTAGAACAGTGTCTGCCAAACTGTGTGCCGCAAAAAGTCTCAGGTGTGCCGCGGAGGAAGACGCCTCAAAAATTTTCATTTTAAACAATGCGTATTCATTTAAATTTACTTCAATTTTAAATTAATTCAACATCTACGTATTCAAATAAATATTTGTCATGTTCGTATATACATACATACATGTATAGTGGTCGACTCAACACATTTTCCACATTTCCGTTTTATAAAACATTTTTATTTGGTGTGCCGCGGAACAAGACCCATTCAACGGTGTGCCGTGAAGTAAAAATGTTTGGCAAACAAAACTTAGAACAACACTCACAAATTTGGTCAAAATCGAGAGTGTGTGCGTATTTAACGCACAAATTGTGAAAATTCTTACGTTCTTAAACTCAATATAAGTCTATGAAAAAGTATTATTTCAAATCTTAATGAACGATCCAAGAATCTTATTCATGGATCGGAATATTTGAAATCTGGTAAATTCTAGAGTCTGGTATATACAATTTTATTAAGCTTATATTTATTTTATTGTATGCTTTTTTGGATTATAAACAGTGTTATATTGTTTTTATTTAATGTTAGTATATGAAAAAAATATTTTCTTCAAATATTTTTTACAGATCGCGTTTTGTAACTAGACGCTACAATTCGTTGCAAAAGCTTAAACATACTCTATAAAATACCCAAGTATGCTATGTTGAAGGCAATTATTAATCATTATTTTATTACAATATTGTGTAATTACTCCCTGTTCTATTAATTCTGCAGTGCTAACATAATACATTCAAGTAAATGGGATATTTTATAGATACGTATATAATCCCTTAATTTGACATTAATAAGCACTGAAATATGAAATATGTACTCAATATTATAAATGTTGAATACAAATAAAGATTTTTCAAATAATTCACATGAATCAAAGGCAATTAAAAAAACATATAAATAAATAAAAACAGTTAATAAAAATAATTAACCAATCAGATAAAACATTCAAAATTAATCACTACAAAGAAACCGAATCTATAAAAAAAACATACGGTTTTTCAACATAATAATTTTACAAACAAAATCAAAAAGTAAAGAATAATGAAAAAGGATCACAAAATAAATGTATGTAAAGGAATTATATACATGCGGTATTGGGAATATTGTAAGTGCTATTACGAAATATCCCAGTAAGCATTTTTTTCTCCTCCGGAAAACGTTCACAGATGTCAGTAATAGCATTATTCTACGCAAGAAGATTGAAAATAGGATTATTTTCAATCGCTGATGGTGGGTATGGATGGAGATAGTGCGTAGTTTAGTAAAAAATATTATGTTTTATCGAAACAAATGTCACTGGATTTCGGAAGAAATTATAATTTTATTTCATCTCGGAACATTTATCTGCAATCATTGCAATCATTGCGACTTATTGATGTTGAAGATACTTTTATGTGTTGTTAATTTATCAAAAAATAATGATAATACAGGAAATATTTTTGAGCTGCATATTATTTTATTCATAAGAATTTAATAAAATAACCAAATATGTACATTTATAGCTTACATTATTTAAAAAAAAAAAAGTTTTATTCAAGACCAAAATAAAATCACGACTAGGTACCCTGTTCAACACAATAATTACATCTCTCGATTTCAAATAATCTGATTTACTAACAAACATTTTTTTCCCTAAATATTTCTCTACAATTTTTTTTAAAATTATATAACAATATTATAACCTATGTCGATTCGTCTTTATAATCTTAAATAACTTATTTATTGTTTATGATCGGAAACGAGTAATAAATATCTACTCTACTAAATAATACCTCTTAAATATTGAATCTTGTGAGTTACATGTTTAAATATGTTTTAAGTGATTTCTCGTTTTTACTTTAAATTTTTATATTAAAAATATGTTTGACTTAATACTAATGCTGTAGATGGAGAAGGATGGATGTAAGGAATATTTATTCTGCTATATTCTTTGAATGATCGTATTTTCTATTTAAAAATAAAAAAATATATACATATATTATAGTAACAAGATACGATATCGCCCTCAAGGCCCTAAGAGTTCGTTACGGAACTGTATAACTATAGAACTTGAGATTGCAATACCAGTTATACTGAAACCAGGATATTTTTTCAATTTAAAAATACCAGCTTAAAATTGAAAAATTCTTGTTTTTCGGTATTGAAATTTAATCAAAATCTAATTTTGAATGTATAAAAACCATCAAATATTTGTATAAAAAAATTCACGGTAAAATTAATTATTTCAAGTCTGCTCAGGATTGTATTATTGACAGGTTTCAGGATTGATGAGCATTTCAATGATCTAATATAATTTTAAATGGCCGTAAGCTATTCATGAAAATCATCCGCTTATGATTGTGGTATAATATTTTTTAATATAAATTTTTAGAAAGTATTTTAAGTGAAATACCGATGATGATTAACTCGCCCGATATTGCGATCACAGTGGTCATTTTTTAAAAAACTTTCGTGTTTTAGAAGTATTTTATATGAAATACCGGTATTGATATTTTTGCCCTGCGCTTTGCTTAAAACTAAGAATTGTAATACATAACATATTAAAATTTTGTTATCATTATATTGGATGTATTAAAAAATATTATATAATAATTATAAGAATACAAAAACCTTTACAACTATTTATTTATGTATGAATAATTTATGGACATAATATTTTTTTAAGACATTTTATAATTAATAAATATTGCATATTATAATAAAACGTCACTATTTAAAATCTAGTTACACTAGCAAGCAGACACAATGAATTTATTGCTTTGTTGGGCAACTGCATACAAAAAGTAGACTTGCAGCGTTAATTTCCTTGCAATTGTTAAAAAAACAAACATTTTCTCATTATTTCCCAACTGCTGTAGCTGAAATCCTGTGATTGTCAAGCAATTTCACAATGCATTTCGTTGTTTGGCTTTACAATAAAACTGTATTTACATTCAATACTTATTCGTAAAAAAAAAGATTGTGTGTTTACTGTTGAAGGTTTTTCACCTTTAATATCGAAACTTCCTATCAACATTTCGAGTAAACGAAATTTAACTTTGATTGAAATTCTTAAAGTAATTGTAGGTAAGAGTATTAAAAAAGCTAACAGCTTAAAAATAATAAAATCATACTCAGCGTCAGAAGTACGAGTTTGGCATTAAAACATATTCGCAGTGTCTACTTATGTGTAAAACGTTGCTAACGTATGAAATAAGTTCAATATTTTGAAGGTAATTTTTAATTGACAATAGTAACAATTTTTCTATTGGATAAACAACGTTGTCTTATGCACCATTAATCTATACATCTAAAAAAATATTAACAATGTTTCAATAAATATATAATTAACAATAGTATAATGTATACGGTTGTCAAGTGTCAACAATCTTTGTTGTTGGGCACTGCCATTTTCGCTTTAAAAAATCTTCATATATATTGCAAAATGAATGATATGAAAAATAAATAAAATGTGCATGCAATTTTACTAATACATGTATGATTTTGAGCTATAATAATATTACTTATTAGGTATTTTTGACAGTAAACATCTTCAAACGATAAAATACTTCAAACGTGAATCGCGTTTTACACCATAATAAATATTTTATTTTATTTAACATGCTGTTTATCAAAACATATCATGATAAGTATAACTTTATTTATCTCTTGTTACGCCAAATCAGAAAAACATAAGCACATGCAATAAAACATATTATACTGTTTACTAACACACATTATTTTATTTATAAATCTCACCATGTATAATGAATTTTTATAGGTATAATAAACGTATAATTTCTTATAATAAATACCATGCGCATTATTAGAAATAGCAGTTTTGCTTTGTTAATTATCCATAAACATAACTAAAATGGTAAACTTTTTTGAATAAATAAATAATAGTAATAAAGATACCTTTTAGGGAGATATAACACTAAAGAGCAGGTGAGATTTTAGTCTTACGAAAAACCCAAGTTTCAATATTTTCTTTGATTTAAAGCCAAAAAACTTGTTTAAGATCGACATAACAACTGTGTGACATGCGTGCAAAATGGCGCTTCAATAGAAGGAAACGAACGCATGAAATTTCAGAGCTTTTGTGCTTTATCAATTCAAAAAGTTTTTCAGATGTTATTCCCTGCGCATGCGCCATATAAATAACAAAGTCTTCAAATGGGTGGCCGTCGCTAAACTGCTATATTTTTTTTAAATCCATTCATAGTATTTTTGATTCTTTTACTCCCATGCTGCCCCATCGTATTTATTGATCCCAATACAAAGTTTTACCGATATACATGGTATACCATCATCAGCGACATAAATGTGTTATACATACATCAATTTTACGTTTTTTAATCCTGCTCCGAAAATTGTGCTTAAAATATGTTGAATACACAAATATTTCAAAAGGGTTTTTTAAGTCAACAATAAAGTGTACAAAAAAATACATCATACATTAATTTAATGTGAGAAAATATTGACATTTTATAAACAAGTTTTAAAATTTTCCCGTTCAATTCATTTTACTATTCTTCCTATCAAAATCACAATTCTGGAAATAGCTACCACTTACTGAAAGCAAGCGCTTTTACAAAAAAAAGAACACGGAATTTTTTCAAACGTAAACAGCAAAATGATCGCTAAACATAATATATATATTTCTATTCGTTAATGTATAGACTCAAATCAACACTTAAATTTTGACAGTTATAATCAATTCACTTTGAATATGAATATTGAATTCCTGTGTGTTTATTTATATTTATAAATATATAATATAACAATGATTCTCATGTTTTCTTATGGTGGTTCGACTATCCTTCATATATGTATTTTAGCATGCATAACAATACGAACAGACTCATTATTGTGTGTGTGTGTGTTTTTTTTTGATATATGATAGATATATACAACCATACTTTACCGACAGATCTGCGGATATATTGTATAATGTTAAAAAAAACTGTTAGAGAGAGGTTTGTACTTCTCGCCGTGCGGGCATTCTAAATCCACTGAACCTACCCTATTAATTGAGCGTGAAGCGTATCTATTCTCTTTTTCATAGCTATCTACATACGTTTGGTCGAGCTAGAAACGGAATTAATTCAACAATAGTTACAATAAACAAGCTTTCGTTAAACTACGCAGTCAATCATCCTCCAATAGGTGCCCATCTATTTTTTTTTTTACTATTTACTTACGACCATTACAAATGGGAAGAATCTAATTAACGTTGTTAAATATTTGTAATACGCCATGAATACCAAGTCAACGATTAATTTCAATAAATCACTCAATCATTTTTGAATATTTCTGAAAGCAAAGAACAATCTTTCCATTTAAAGCAATTTGTAAAGCTTATAGATTGAATTGGCATTTACTTGTTAGAACTAGTAAAAATATCAATGTATTTATTTCTTCAATTAAGAAATTGTAAAACTTAATACTTGTAATGTTTTTACCTTATTAATTTTGAATGTAAAAAGTGACTTGTGAAAAGTGGAAATTAGCTTAATGCTTAACAAAAATGATTCCTAATAACTATCAATTGATAATGTATAATATGACATATTTTATTTTATTATTTTTTTATCCATGTCCGCTCCCAATGGCCTCCTAATGGAGGTATCTCAACAGAAGTTTTTTCTACCATAACTGTTTGTTACTCAGTCGCTCAACCTTACTTTTTTCAAAGTGAGTAGTATGGAAAGAAGGATAAGTCTAGAACAAGATTAGTGGTTGACTAATCGCTATTGCTACACCCAGTCAATAAAGGATCAGAAGGATGGGGGGAGAGAAAATGTTGTGAATCGACATTACAAACACCCAGTCTTCGATCGCAACTTTGAATTGAATAATTCTCAAATTCACAGCGATCTGATCGGGAATCGAACCCAGACCTGCGTGATCGGTAGAGCAAGCTCTAACCAACTGGGCCACAGCTGGCGACAAATGCTAATGCTAAGCAGGCACATTTTATTTATTTAAATCTAATTAAAACTTGGACGTCATACTAAGTTAAAATAAAAAAATATTTGCTTAATAATAACTTGGTAATTATTCAAAATCAAAATAAACATTTGCGTTATCGTTGTTATGGTACAATATCGTCCAATCAAAATTTGATTTTACTATTTTGAAACTAGTAATAAACTAATCGCTTTCGTTACTCCTCGTTATTTTAGAATTGGAAGGGTGGGAAGAAGAAGACATCTCAAAAAAAATACTATTTGATTACGGAATCTAACGGCGTTGAGCACTGCGCCACAGACCCAAGAATTAAGGCTTGGCTATATATGTGGCCGCCTGTGTGGTCGAGTGGTCAATATCGTTGGCTACCGCTACGGAGGGCACAGGTTCGAATCCCAGTACGGGTAGTTTTATAAATTGATTTTTCAATCGATTTATGAATTTCTGTTCAAAGGCATGGATGTATGTGATGTCTTGAATTCCCCCCTCCCACCCATCCTATCCTATGAATGGGGCGTATCGAGAGCGATTAGCTAACCCTAGCCCTTTCCTTCTATTCCTACTCTCTTTGGAAAAAGAGAGGTTGAGCAACTGAGTTGACAAGCAGTTCTCGTAGAAACATTTCTGTTGAGATAAACTCCATTAGGAGTCCATATGCTCTATATTGGGAGCGGAAATGGTAAAAAAAAACAAATATATGTACATAAAAGGCATCGGGCTTAAATTCTATTCTTTTTTTATTTCTTAAAAATGAGTATCATGTCTTCTTGAGTAAAACGTTTTTTTAATTCACTTTGAGATTCTGCTGCAACAGTAATACTAGATGATGCCATAAAATTGATGTTTAAATTAATTATTTAAAAATACTGTGTTAGTAACAGTGCTTTTTTTTAGAAAAAAAGGTGCCGGAACTCACTTCTTGTCAAGTTTTTACCTATTTTTTTCTTATCCATGTCCGTTCCCAATGTGGGGTATAATATGGAGAATAGTATAATAATAATGGAGGTATCTTAACAGAAGTTTTATTAACAAAAAATCATTGTTACTTAATTGCTCGACCTTCCCTTTTTTGATTGGGAAGGATTTTTTTATTTAGACATATCACAAACACCTTTGACCAGAAATCGATATAACGATTGAAAAAAATGTTGTTCGTACTAGGATTCGATCCCATGAGATCCGTCACGGAAGCCAAGAATGTTCATCATTGCGCCACAGACTTCGGACGGAAACTTTTGTGAAATGAACCCGTTTTGATTCCATTTAGTTCTTGTAGATTTTTTTCAATTTCCTACAAATTTAAATATTGATTTGTTAATTTATATGCAGTTTGAACTTTTTCACGAGTTAATGGTTAAAAAAATATTTTTCGTCGTCTTTTTACCGGAATAAAAAAATCAAAAGTTTTTATAGCAAAATAAATATAAAATGCTTATAAAAAAGGTGTCGGAACGCCACCGCGTTACATGGGGAAAAAATCACTGGTTATAACTGTTTAAAGACATTTTTGTATGTATTTCATATACCTATTAAACTGTTTTGTTTATTCACTTCAGTAGTATATAAATAATTCAAAAATCATATGTATGAAAAAGTGCACATCTGTCGGTTCAAAATATACACCAACACATTTATAATTCGCCTCTGTATGCGTATATTAAATTCGACTCTGTAACTACCTATTATTATTTAACTTCCTATTATATAAATTAGATGATAGATGATGGGTTTTCGAAGCGTGGAAATCGGGAAAAATAAAATGGGTACGGCTGCCACTTCCTAACTATACATTACAAAACCATTGGTGTCGGTATATTCCGCATTCGGTCTCAAATTAAATACACGAATCTAATTCAATTGCGCACAAATACTTGCTAGATGTTTTTTAAAAACAAATGAATATCAATAAAGTCGCCAATTAATGATTTATTTTATAGCAACAAATGAAATTGCAGTGATATAATCTTGGTAAATAGCTTATTCATTTAGAGTACATATAGAAGTTTTTAATAATGACACGCATATATGTTAAGTCGTACTTTTTATTACATTACAAATTTAAAAAATTGACTATAGAAATTTGTGTTTTTTTTATAACAAAAATGTATAATATAGTTTTGAAATACTTTTCTAATTATTTGAAAAGAAAGCGAATATTATTTCTTTATTTAACTGTTCCATTCATTCATGAAAAAATATTATAAAATCTTTTGTAATTTCTGCCGTAACTTTGTGAAATTTCATAGTTTTTTTTATTTATGACTTTGTGATAGTTGACCTGGCGATGCTTTTCAAAGATCACAGTATTAATAACACAATTGTTTTAATTACCAAGTACTTTTGTGTACGTCTGAATAAAGAATTTTATATACGATACAGTTTAACCCGTAACATGTCATCCTAGAAAATCACGTTCCCTGCTATGATGGCATCTCAGTTTCACTGTTTATTGACAGTATTTAAACCTAAGTGAGAAGTTAAAAAATAATTTGAAAATGTATACATGCTAGAATACCTAAAATGATAAATACTTATTGACGACATTAAGAAAAATATTGAATGATTTAATGGCTCAACAATTTACGAGTGCATCATGAGCATGGAGGTGTTAAGATTACGTTATTTTCAAACCTTTAACACCACGGATTAACTCAAAACAAACTGGTAAATTTTCTTTATCCAGACTTAAATATAGCGAACAGAAAATCCTGCAAACATACGATAGCATCTTAAAAAAATAAATAGGAAACTTCATTCTATGCTGGCCAACGTACGTATTTACTTTTTATCAATCTCTGACAAGCATACACATATTTCATTAATTTCAAATCATGCTACATAACTTTAAATAAATTTATTAAAATCTAAGTAATGAAATAAACATGTATGTTTTAAATGAATACTTATTTCCATTTTAAAGGTTTTCGATTACTGCCCTAATGAATTGAAATAACCCACCAAGATTTAACAATTTATTACATCTCCCTTACTCAAAAACCACCGTGGCTCAAATAAAAGAGACGGTCGTATTGCTAAACTTTCACATATCAAAAAATATTCAGGGCACATGCGTTAATTTTTTGTCAAACGTAACCGTCGCAGTTAGATATGTCCGTAAAAATTGTAATACGTCACGGACCGCTGCGAATAGTTGTAACAAAAAGTCTCATACGGCGTTACTCCATGCTATATAATATTTGGGGTCCCTATGAAAGTGGGTGAAATTCAATTATTGTAGCGATTTTTCGTACGGGTTTTGAAAGCATTTGATACATGTCATTACACATAGTTTACCGACTGGTTTTTCAAATGCAAATTGATACATATTTTATCATTGCCAATATATGTTTATATCTAGCATTCACAGAATATTTTATTTGCAACAGATTTTTTCAATACTAAACTATTGTGTCAAAATATGCAAAAAAGTTTAAACAAACAAACACGTTATTAAAAAATCATCTTCATACTCAAATATTTCATGGTATGAACTCATTAAATACGATCTCATTTATTATTACTGTTGTGGTTAATCGTGATATTTTTAAAAACTTGTACATATAATTCGAAGTTCTTTATAAATCGATCGACTGATTAAAACTAATCAAAAACGTTAATCTTGCAGAAAAATCATGACAATATATAATAACTATTAATATATTTTTTTATTTTATGCAGTTTGTATTAAAGACACTTGTAAACTTATAATCTTACAACCATACAAAGAGCATTATATTTGCATCAAATTTTTCATATTCAATTTACTTTACTTAACCCAAACAACCAAATTCTTATTTCAAAAATGTCAAAAAATATATAATAAACATAAGCAGTTTACATACAAGTAATAATGAATGCAGTCGAATCAATGATATCTTTACGTTTATGAAATATATTTCAATATAATATAGTCTAAGGAACATGTCCAAATATAATGCCTATGCTAAAAAATGATAATAAAAATCATTAGTAACTGTGCATATCTTATTAAAAAATAGGCAATGGTTAAGTTACGTCATAATTTAAATTAATTAACATAGCTAGAGATATCTCTTTTATATCAATCTATCGTAATACAAAGACAATGCAATTAATCTGCAAATCGGCTAACTCCGTCATAGAAATTTTTCACGACACAAAAATAACTTGGTGGATTTAATCGGTTTACAGACAAAGCATTCAAATGTTAAAATGATCCAATCAAAGACATTTATTTATTCATGTCTAAAATATTCTCGCTTTTTATAGAAAATGTGTTATTTAACTAATTTTCTTTTCAAATTCTAGACGTGAATCGAAATAAAATGGTAGTAAAATTATAATTCTATCATTATACACAGCTACTTTCTTTGTGATCGTATTTTTTGATATTGCGATCTTTTACGAGTTTTCCAGATATCAATTTTCAAAGGCAGGTGAAGCGTTTGCTATGAGTTATTGGGTTCATTTTATTTCTTTCGATCACAAAGGAGCTCAGACAGTCAGTGATGCAGCTCGTCTGTTAATGCGCGCTATACCTAATGTGCATTCATAATCCGATTGTACGCCATTGCACTCGCCTTTGACAAATGAAACTACCTTCGCTTTGACGACAGTGTTTGAGTAAGTACAATTTTAAACATACAGAAAAGCTAAACATGTCCAATTAAATCCTGGAAAACAAAATAAGTTAAAACAGATAACAGTCTTTTGATAATTATATAAAGTAGAAAGTTTTTGGCATAAAAACTTTCGAATGGCAAGAAAATAAGGATATGTGTTTCAGATTATGCCTGAGAAATCCAATGGATTGATTTTTTTAAGATAGTTTTATCCTTTTTGTACACAATTTTTTTTTTTTTTGTCAATATACATTTATGTTTGTTTGTGTTATTTTTATTCATTGCAATCCAGCTCCTATCCGATTCCAAAAGTGGGTTGAAAAATAATTTAGATAACTGCTGGTATTGGCTCTAAGCCACATTACAGTGATATCTGAGTGAGTGTAAAATGTTACCCATGTACCCACGTGGAGACATTGTGAGTGGACATAATTGAAAAAAAAACAAGAAATAAATGACTACTCAATTGTACTCACTCATTTTATGGGATAACTTTACCTGAAAGTAGAGAGATGTATACATTTCAGAAGAAATTACATGATTGTCTTAACATACATATGTTTAATAAATAATAACTGTTTAATTTTATGTAAGATAGTTAATTGCTGAGTAATAGTTGCCACAATTAGATAGATCTACAAAATTTTAAACTATAGTAACGAACTGAAAATCGACAAAACAACTTTATATTAAAAATACTTTATTTTACAACTATTGGCTCGGATGATTGTACCGACGTGAATGTGAGTCGTACGATTTTTAATTATTAATAAATTGACTATATCTGATGTCTTGCTGTAGTTACCTATCGTTCTATCGCCACCCAGATTTAACTAGCAGGGCTGTTAACCGAACTGCTTTGGTAAAATCCCGTGGAACAATTTGCGTTCGATCCGCGTCTTTAGCAAAATAAATACTAGGGACTGTTACGCTTCTCTGTGACTGATATCCAATACAAATGTGCAGATGAAATACGTGTGCGCCGATTTACTCACATAAATGGCATTTGTCACCGGTGTATCGCGGAATTCCGTCCAGCGGTGGGCTGCCAATATTCTAACAAGGGGCTCGCTTAATCTCGGCCATAATACCTTTACATCAGGAATGATGAAAAGGTGGCCCACGGATGTTTCATTTTTGAATTAAAATATAGTACATATTTTTTAAGTAATTTATTTGATTTATATATGTACATTAGAGTTCTGCACGGGGCGAAATTTAACGAAATTACCCGGTCTGAACCCGACAGACTCAGGCCCGACCCGGCCAGGGCCCGAGTCTAATACCACACTTGTTACCCGAAGCCCAGATTTATACTCCTCAGACCGAAAAAAACCGTTTTTTACAAATTTACAACAATTTACAATTCTCTATAGAAATGGTTATAATTAAAATTATTATGGTTGACTTATGACACGAACATAGTCTGAAATATTTTTTCTGAAGAAATAAATTCCATACCCGGGCCCGGCCCGAGCCCGAATCCCAATTGCTCGTAAGGGCCCGGGCCCGTACAGACCTCTAATATACATACATATGTGAGCAAGCTTTTTGGTTGAAATGCATAAATGAAATAGGCTATTACTGATTTTGCGGATTATATATATTTAGTTAAGATTTTACAAAGGCAAAAGTCGCATCAATTTTTTAATTAGGAATACAACACGTATTGCTTAATATGTACACCGAATCCTCTTTTGCACGGTTTCAAAATAACACGGCCGAATGTATCAGTGGTGCACAAGGTTTTTGAAAGAAGGACCAATTTATTAATTTTCTATTTTTTCGCGGGCCTCAGAGGATAAAAGTGTTGAAAAATAATTATATATTACACTAGACGAGAGATACATTCATTGTTAAAAGATGAATTTCGGTCACGAATCTATGCTCGTGAAAATAATATCATAATGTTAAATAATAAAAAATAGGATTATGTTTTCTATCGGTGATAATCCAGATTATATACATACCTTTGCTTCTGCATAATTTTTTCATATATCAAACACAGATTTTTATAGTATTCACTAAAAAAATTGGTAGAAGAACTTTTTATTTTGGGCTGCAAAAAATGTTATTTTAAGCCGCATGCAGCCCGCGGCTTGTTCATCACTAAACTACATACAAGGCTATTTTACATGAAATGTATCCGCGTGTAAAAAGACCGTACTTTAAATTTCATTTTTACTTGCAAACCTAAGCTATCATAATTTGTTTTTTTGCTGTCTGTTCGATAAAAAAGGTTCCGCATGCCTGCTTTTACACTACGGATTGACAGTGAACACCTTAAATTTTATTTTCACATGCTTGATTTAAAGTTTGCTTCTTTAATCGTAATTATTTTCTTCACAAACGCTATACCTCGTTACAAGTTCCAAGAAGAAGGTCATAAAAAATCTTAAAAGAAATGTTAGTACTCTGTCTTTGCAAAAGCAAATAAGTGCAGAATAACGATTACGGCGAAGGTCGTGAAATGAAAAAAATGTACACGTGTCAAGTAAATTAGAAAGTAGGTTCATAAAAATGTGATGCCTGGACATCTGAGCAATAAAATATCAAACATCGGCATTTTTAGACAATAGTCAAAAAACCGGCTCAAAAAAAAGGTCCCTTTTATTATGCAACTGAAATAAATGTATGTTACGAACAAATTGAAGGGCCAACAGAGTCTTATGTTTTATAATGCAATTTAACCGTTTACAGAAATAACATTTAGGTGATGATGTTATCTGATGATTGATTTTTTCAACTTAACAAGGGGCTCGCCGGCCGGTCCAAAATTTAACAAGGGGCTCGCGCGAGCCCCCCCGAGCCCCCTCCAGCCCATCCCTGAGTCCGTCTATTAATACTACAAGTTACATTGCGCTGAAAAAAAAAGTCACACCAAATTCGACCAGAGACAAATTACCAATGGATTGTGTCTTCAAATTCGGAAGTTTGCTCCAATGCGTAGTCAAATAGATTGAAAATTAAATTCGGTGACAAAACGTGAAATTAACAATTTTCATTTTTCCAGCGAGATAAATATTTAAAAAAATATTTGAGAATGATTTTCAGATACCAATGTGTTATTATGGTCATTATAATTTATACAAAGCTTGTAAAAGATTGACAATTTTCTATATTATTTTTATTAATTAGGACTGTATTTACAATATTTGGTGGATGATTTGTTTTATGATTGAATATACATTATATACCTATCAAATTTGTTTTGAAATGTTAATTGCGCGGTTAATTTACATTTCAATTAAAAAAAGGACCGAATTTATAAAAACTTATCCGTATTCAAAAATAAATTCCCACTTACACATATCTGTTAGTTTAATGGTATTCGTTTACGAGTCATACAATACAATATATTGTATTCAAATATGAATTATATTTAAATAGATATTAGATTTTTGTCGTAACTTACTTTTAAATATTTTTATTACATTCTTTAATACAGAATGCGAATCCCCTGTTGAATCTTTTGATATTCTAATATATGCTATTTCGATGAATTCGTTTTACGCGATATATATTTGTATATGTGATCTCAACTCATCTTACTTAATCATATCTACTATTGAAGTTTGTGGGTAATAAATTTTATTTTACTTGTGAGCAACGTTTCTGCTAAGGTGTGCGCGTGTGCGCGCGCACACCTCCCAAAATGTGCCCGCACACATTTTTCTATCCCCGCATAAGGCTGCACATAGAAATATTGTAAAAATATGTTTGTTTCACCAAATTTTTATATTTACGCACATATTTTATTTTAGTCCGCACACACAATTGAAAAATTAGAGGGAACGTTGCTTATAAGATATCACACACTCGCAGCCAAACCACTACATTTCGTAAATGACAGAGAAAATCGAACTGAAAAATTTAGCTCTTCATATTTTGAGCTGTGTTTCTGTGAAAAGAATTTTACAAGATTACTTTGGTTATTTGACATGTGAATAAATTGCCATACTTGAAATGACTTCTAAAATACGTTATCTTGGTATTTTGTACAGTGTAATGTAATATATTTATACACTCGTAGTACTTAACTCAAAACACGTATTTTTGACTATTAGTGTATTAGTTGCGGGTGTGCGATATAATAGAATAGTGTGATAAAAATATAATCATTTCAATGACAACTATTAAGAATTGAAAAAAAATAAAGTAACAAGATTAACACTATTGATGTTGAAATAATTAATAAATATTTTGTATAAAATGCTGCTCAATTAGTAATTAATGTTATAAGTTAATTGGTTCAACTAAATATGTATTATTAATTACATGTTGACGCACGCATAAAATATACGGCTATTATTGAACAACCAGTAAGCTCTCTAGTGTCCAATGTCCCTTAAAACAGGTATCTCCACGCTCAAAATTATAAACCAGCCTACCTTGATACGCCGTAATTCCCAATCAAAACGGTGTAGATAGGTGTAAAATACAGTGTAAAAATTAGTGTTCAAATTAAGATTAGATCCAGGTATTTAAGAGCGTTTGCTTCGCCATCATTTGTACTCTTTGTAAGGGAGTTATGTCTTATTAGACACTACTCGTGCCACACACAAACTTGTTGATTGAATAGATTTGATGTGATAAATTGTATTTTTTTTATTAAAATTATATAGTTTATATATATTAGAGACTACACTTTTGGAATTAGAACATAACAATATTCACACCAAAAATTCTCAACAGAGGGTACTAATGCACCTTCAATATTAAAGATTGTGTCATAATAATCTTAAAACAAAAAGTGTTGAAATTCAAATGATCGTATAAATAATTAAAAATAAGAATTATGTTAGAACTATGCATTTTATAAAATAATCATTCTTGCCTATTTTGCTTATTAATGACAAATATCCTTATCTTAGCTTAGTGTGAAAAATCTTCCTAAAAGTATTTACATGTCTTACTTACACCGCACGTCTTGAAGGTTTTTATAGCTAATCATATATTATTAGATTCATTTTGAATTTAAAATATTACTGACCATAACCAATTTTATAAAAAAAATATAAGAGATTCATTCGGTTTTTATCTGTTTTATGATTTGTGATAACAGAATTCTAATTCCCCCAAATTTCTAGATGCCATATCAAAAATTTCAAGGGCAGTGTTGAATCAATATTCAATACTGAATGGCTTAGTCAATTAAAGTTAAATAATTATAAACTAGTACCATCGGTTTCCAATATGGAAGGCGCGGACTAACTCAGGGGAGGCGCTAAAACTTTTTAATGAAAAAATATTTTTCATACCATAATATTTACAAATAAATAAAACTTCATATCGTACCTTCAGTAAAAATTTAGTGTATGAATGTTTAATGAATGAATTTATTTTTATTTTTCTTACATTTTTATACATCCGGAGCGAAAGATTTAAAAATGGCGCCTTTGCAAACGCTCTGTTTCGGTAACACACAACTGATAACAAATATCTATATTACTATGTTTATTAAAAAATTAAAAGGTAAGGGAGGCGCAGTAGCATAAAGATTGGAATCCGCTGAAATAATATATATATATATATATTATATGGTATTTAAGAGAGTACGTAAAAAATATATGTGGAGAGGTTCAAGAGTTTTTCATTCAAATATGTATGTATTGCATATGGCTAGGAAATATAAAAATAATGGCGCAAAAATAAATTCCCAAAAGTAACCACCGAATTCATTAAAAATATTAAAATACTATTTTTACACTTTACCATAATTCAATTACACTATTTGAATAAAAATGAAAATTATTTCTAAATAAGTATTTATTTAAAGCTTTTTTATACTATATCACATTGTATGTTAAATAATATTTTAGTTTTTAGTAAGTAGCTAAGTATCTAAATAAATTGATGTAAATATCGTGTACCACTTTCCTCTCATCTCTCAGTTCTATGCGTATTCTATACTTTTAGCGACCATATATCCAGCGGTGGGCTGCCAATATCTTAACAAGAGGCTCGGTAAATCTTATCGATTTATTTGTATCCATTTTCGCTCCCAATGAAAGTATCTCAAAAAAAGGTTTTTTCTACGAGAACTGTTTGTTACTTAGTCGCTCAACCTCTCTTTTCCAAAAAAAGTAGTAGGGATAAAATGATAAGACTAAGACAGGACTAGTGATTATCTCGAACCCATGAGGTCCGGCACGGAAGCCCACAACGCTGAATGAAAAAATGAAGGGGCTAAGTCTTGTTTCATAATAAAATTTAACCATCTACAGAAATTGCAGTTAGGTGCTGATTTGAGATAAGACGAATGATTTTCTTATCTTAACAAGGGGCTCGCCGGCTGCACTTAAATTTAACAAGGGGCTCGCGTGAGCCCCCCCCCGAGCCCCCTCCAGCCCACCCCTGCATATATCAAAGAATGGAAAAGTTTTTTTAAAAAACAGTCTTAACCTATGAATTCACTGAAATGCTTTTTTTGTATGATATGATAACGTTTACAGCGAATAAATAGTAGTTCACCATATTAAAAATATTATTATTGATATTATAATAAACTTATTTGAAAATCAATGTTCTGTGTGATTGGACACTAAAAACAATGTTACTTTTTTACGATTAGTTTTCCATGGTGTTACAGGAATCATTGGAAAATCTAATGATGCATGATATCACAATGGGATAGTTGAAAAAAACATTCAACATTTCCATCAAATAGGCTGTTATATAAATCCGGTAAGTAATGACGGATATTGCTATAAATCTGACTTAATAGTTTTATAAAGCGTAACGTAAACTTTGTTTCATTAAGTATTTCTAAAGTTCCAAGAAACTTTTTAAGACGACATTAAAAACCTTAAGTTGAAGATTCAATGGAATCAATGAACTGAAGCCAAGCAGCGACGGGTTTGACTTCTGAAATTTACAACTTCTTTGTTGTGTTTTATAGTTCGGCATTATTAGTGAAATATGCCTTTGTCCAATAAACAAAACGCAGTTTATTGTCTTAGTGCTTAGGAGCTTCCTATTATTTCAGCCAAAACAATAAAATATAAATAATGACCTAAACTAGTTTTCCTTTTGTAATGGGTTGTATTATTTTTTCGCTTTTAACCTTCCGAATAAGTAAATGTGTTTTTTTTGCATGATAACTACAACTTAACAAAAGAAGGGGATAAGTCTCGACAATTTTTTGATCCTTATGAACAGAATTTAATATGACCAATAATGAATATCATCATCATCAGCTACTGTATTTAACCTATAGAGGAGTGAGTATAGACGTACATGTACGTCGGCGCCATTTTTCTGTAAATGAGTATAAAAGAAGTTTAAACTTAACACAGGAGTGTCTGTCTAATTATAAACTACATATATTCATTGGGAAAAAGTCACAAAATTGTCATGTTATGAAATGGCAGTAAATTAAAGTAAGGTCTGAATAAATCTTTTCACTCATATAAAGGTTAAAATTCTCTTCACTAGAATTTATAATATCCTTTACAATGATACGTACATCCTAAAACCTCTTTCTATTGTTAATACACTTTATTCGACGATATTTTTAATTTAAAATCTAACCAGATAAATTCAATGACATAGAAAAATCAAACATTCACAATATCGATAAATATCACAAAAAATGTATTAATACAACATTTGACATATACCATGCACTTAAAATCTTACTTAATGTCTAAATTATAAGGGTTTCAGGAATATATGAAAATTATCTGATGTTAGGTAATATGTAGAAAAATTACCTCCCACCCTTTCGATCCTTCAATAACTGGGTGTAGCGAGAGCGATTAGTTAAACACTAGTCCTGTCCTAGTCTTATCCTTCTAACCCTACTACTCTCTTTTAAATAAGAGAGGTTGAGCGACTGAGTAACAAACATTTCTTGTAGAAAAACGTCTTTTGAGATACCTCCAATATGTGGCCATACGCTCTACATTGGGAGCGGACATGGATAAAAATTAAGTAGAAAATATTGCATTTATGTAAAACTAAATCAAAATTGAATAATTCATGCAAATCATTTTCGATATCATAATATATCGATAAATTTAAGATAATTGGTATTTTTATATAAGAATTCAATAATATCAAAACTTAATTTGCATGTTTTTTTTTATTAATTTTCGTATTTAAACAATATTAATTGCTTAAAGTCTCTTATTGGTAGTTTAAATTAATAAATATGTCAAAATACGTAATATGATATTTTATTTCAATGTTGCCCTCAAGGCATCTTTATTTCCAATTTAATTACTCTTACATATAAAACAAACTCTAAATAGTTCTAATTTGAATACAAACGACCATATTTATTGAAATTTTTATGAAGGTAACATTTTTGATGTTTCCTTCTTTCATAAATAACACGAACCCCCAAGAACCCAATCGTGTGCGGTCTTATTCATTCTCGACAAAATCTCGACCGCCATTCTTAGCGACATGTTTAATAGGTCAACATTTCAAAAACCACCGACGCTTCACACAAGTTGACAAGAAAAGGAATGGGCGTTGATACATATTCCACAATGCAGCTTTCGTCGCCGCTACAAAAGACACTGAGAATGATCTATGCTCTTTGAATTAGACAGCTCTTTTTCACGTTTCCCGTTGCATTGTGAAGATCATTGTGATAAAGCTTCGTAGATCCTCCTGCGACAGGCAATAGAGAGAACGCCCCTCAATGATGTGTGTGTGTGGCTTGCCTATCTTGGGTGGTGTCAAGATTTTTCCGTTCCCAAGAGATGTCACCGAGAATTCGATAGTTTACTTACTGTAAGTGCGAAGTTGAATTCGCACCTAATATATCCTAACTTAGTTACCTGATATACAATCAATCATTTCATGTCAAAGGTACGAATCATTGATTTTTTGTGTACCCAGCGCACTATAAGAGTGCTTGCGGTGATTTTTCAAGCATAAATAACATCCGATAACATTTTCATATTTCAAAACTATCCAGCAAGTTTTGAATCATATTGTTTATTTTAAACATAGTTTTGCAAGCACTCTTAGATTTAAATTATACAAATATGTCTCCGGTCTTCTTCAGAATTGATCTCTTATATTTTTAACCGATTCATTGAGATGAAATAATATGGGTACATTTAATTAATTAATTTGAATATACCTAAATAACTAAATGTTCTGAATACAAGGTAATTATTAGTTGAATACTGAACTTGATTGATGAATTAATTAAGTTTATACTCAAGAAGCTCTCGCAATTTTTATAGATCCATGAAATTACTGTCAGGGTGAGTAATATATTGGTTGAGAAAAATAACAGTTTTTGGCGTAAGATTTATAATTAAAAAAAAACCTTTATTTATAGTTTCTATGAGAGCAACTCCCACGCTTTGTTACGAAAACATTGTTAAAATTTTGCGAGTGTTTTGATGGGATGTAAAAAAATTGTCGACTTTTTGACTCATTTAAGATTGCGCTCGGCTTGGTCGAATCGTGTATAGTATACGTATACTGCAGGCATGGGTAACCTTTCCTAGGTCTGGGGCCAAATTATCATTCAGACTCCGAGTCAAGGGCCGGACCAAATTATTGAACATAATAAAGTAATATTAAATTAAATAAAACACGTTGCTACTGGTTATATATTTTTTATTTATATAATGATCGTGTAATCTCCATTATTGAATCCCTCCCTGGAACAATTAATTTCTTTCTTTATTACTTCGCCGAGATGAATCAGGGCCGGACAAAATAGCTCGGCGGGTCGGTGTTGCCCATATCAGCGCCGGCGCGAGGTTATTTGACGCCCTAGGCAACGATTATTGACGCGACCTCTTTTAACAAATCGTCCCATTCTTTTTAGAAATAATGAAAAAAACTTCGTATCCTAGAAATATTTTTATATATCCATGTCCGCTCCCAACGTGAAGCATATGTTCTTTTAATTGAGGTGTATCAACTAAAGTTTTTCTACGTGAACTGTGTGCTACTCAGTCACTCAAGCTATATTTTTCGAAATTATATAGAATACGATATATATTTACAACGTCACAATAAAATAAACCTTATTATTAGAGTATATAAAAATAATTTGAATACTCCATTTATTCGCCCCCTAATGATTTGCGCCTTAGGCGGTTGCCTATTTCGCCTGTATGGTGGCACCGGCCCTGTCCATATATGGTATACTGTATATGAATAGAATCAAATGCCTGAATAGAAATGGATATTCTACAGATTCCATTATAAAAATTGCAATATATTCATCAATGAACCAATATTTAAAATCTACATAACTCTGATTAAAGATTGTGACCATTGACAACGGATAAAATATAAAACAATACAGGGTTATTAGTACACAATTAAGAAAGATTGATAGTAAGATAGGACAAAAAACAAGAACAATAATGTATATCATATTGATGCGTTTAGTCATATTGGATTCAAAAAAATCATCCATACCCATATTTATAATCATAGAAAAACATTGATTTGATGAGATATTTATTTATGTAAAATTCGGTTTTACTGCAATTAATGATCGCATATCAGAAGTTTAATGTATTTGATTTTATGAATAGATTCCGATAAAAAAGTACATATTTAAATATTATACAACAATTATATTATATTCCAACAAAACTTTCTGTGTAGCAAATGCTTTTTTTTATTATTTCGTTGAATTTTTTCCAAAGAAATCTGCCGGATAACAATACGTCAGAATCATAAATCTTAATAAACATAACTAGATATGGCTGTAAAACAATAATTTACCGTCAAGTATTTTCGGGTCATAAAGTAATAAATAAATAAACAGTTGCATTTCAGAAAAATTGACCATGAAATTCAGGATAAGTTGAACCATTTTTTCTTTAAAATTTTCACATTTCAGATTTTATGATGTCTTTTGTTTTGAAAATAAAGACGATATATTTGTTTTGAAAATATTTTATAACTGTCACAATAAAATCTAGAATTCTTAATTTTATTAACAATTTAATTTGCTATTACCGCAAATGTTCGTATTCTAAAATAAGCTTGGTCTATTTTAATATATTCAGTAATTATGAAACATTCATTTTTCAGAGCTAATGCGTAAAGAAGTTTTTAATTTGAAATATTGTTTTTTTTACAAATAATTCTTTGTTCAATTAATTTCAGTAATTATTTTAAGTCCATCAAAAATTCATTTTAGAATTTTAGGGTGTTCACTGTCAATAATTGGTGGAATGGCACTATATTCTAAAAAATCTGGGCCAGTTTCGCTCGTGACGAGTATTTAATCAACTAATAAGAAAAAACAATTTCACCGTGTTATTTATACAAATCAAAATGATTTAATAAACTAAACTTTTTTTCATTTTTTTTGTATACAATAACACTGTTAAATTGTATTTTCTTAACAGTTGATAATTAATGCTCGTCATGAGCAAAGCCGGTTTTGATATTTTTAAATAAAAGTGGAAGTAGTTCAAATGAATATTGTATTTTTTTAACTCATAATAAAACAGGGAAGGACAAGAACGTGTTCAGTTCGTACGTTAAGAATTATTACATTTTTCTTTGACCGTGTTAATTACTGTCAAGTCGTCACGATCATTACACTCGGTACAGGTTTATTGTTATAGATTTACAGAACTATTGAAATATTATTTTCATCTACCTGTTTTAATGTTTAAACACACAGTTGGCGACAATGACAACATAAAACTAAAACCATAACGAATGATAATATGTAAGCGTTTTCACTGTTTTATGTTGAAGCTCTATGCATTTCAGCTTAGAACATTTAATAGTTTTATGGTCCTCGGAATCGACAGCTACCTTGATTTCCTATAGTAACATTAGACAATATAACAGTAGGTGCATCGAGCTATGTTTCTGAGACACAATGATAAACTGTCATCGATGCTAACTGACAACAGTTAAAATTCGTGAAAACAGTGGGTGGTGCAATTACTCTTGTTACTGTTTGTTTTTGTTCAATTTAAAAGATTCCAATGGAAAAATATTCAAGTATGAAACTAGACGAAGCTCTTAAAGCTTCTTATCAATTACCGTCCCCCTGTTTATGTGTGTGTTTTTCTTTTATTTGTCATCACAGTATAATGTGCTACGTAGGTATAGTTTATCTACGATCGTCTCTTTTCGTTATTTGAACTTAAGTTAGATATTTTTGGTTCCCTACGGTGTAAAATGTAAATAAATTTTAATACCGTACAATAAATACAATTATTAATATTGATATTATTTTAGTTTAACAGTTTCGCCATGTATTGCCCTGTTAAGCACACCCATGGTGTATTACGTAATTTACGTTTTTAAATATCAATATTTTATTGCTTCATGTTTGTATAATAATACACCTGAATATCTTACATTTCCATTGAAAATGGCTACATCAAAAGGGTTGCCATAATTGCCAATACGGGACTTTTGTGCTAAATAAATAATAAATAAAAAAAAATGGTTATGTAATGGTTTATTTTACTATGATTTTACTTCACTACTGTTCATCCACCCCGGTGGTGGCAAGCAAAACATTGAGTACCCTGGGAAGATAGAGTATATTAAAATGGTGGGAACAATGCCACTATAATATACTTAATTAACTATATATTATATGCATTTGGATCAGGTTATTTTAAATATAAATAAATTTTACTAATTAAATACACACATAATAATATTCGATGGGTGAATGATTATATGTAAAGTCTTTCATGTAAATCAGCGATACTCAATCTGCAGCCCATTCAGACTTGTGCGGTACAAAACAATCATACTCACCAGATTATTTTTCAAGCATCCGGTATTGTTTGCATAACTTTAATTGTATGCTAGATGAAAGAAGGTTGAGTATCGCTGCCATAGATGTTTGAAATTAAGCTATTGCTATGATGCTTTCATATGTATCACATGTAATCAATAATCATACAAATATATACCGTATGCATTGCTGATATCCATTGAAAATTTATTGCATTTTGATTGTGGAGAAACCTTATCCAAGTTTTGAATACAGAGCGTATTTCATATTTCATGTATAAATGTAAAGAAAATAAACGATCGAGTCAAACGGCTAAAATTGTTGAAAATTAAAACAAAATCTATTATCATTTCGATTAAAAAAAAACATGCTTCGTTGGACACTTTCGTGTTTGTTTCAATATGCGGAATATGCCTGAAATGAAATGAACAAATCTATCGGACAATAAAATTCTGGAAATTTATTTACGGTTAACAAAACGGCTGAAGTTGAAATATTTATAAAAACTTTGCTTTTTCCTAGATTTTAATAGTCACTCATTTACAAGTAAGCTGTTTACCAACTCTCTGAAGCAATAAATTATCTAATCTTTTGCGTCATTGACTTAAACTGCTACTATGTACTCCCAGTGTAATATTTTTATTGTTTTACGACTGTGCGAAGTTTGGTCCGATTGTTCTCGAGGCAGATAAAAAATGTGCACTGTTCGGGTACTAATTGTTGTCAGGTTCCCTTTATGTCCACATGTCCAAAAACAACAATAATGTAAATTGACGGTGCATATCTTTGTGCTTTACGATAGTTGAAACATCTCTATTAAGGCGACCTTGTAACAACTTGCTGGCTGAAAAGTTTGTCTTTTGTTATGAAAATCATTAACGATACTTAAGTATTTTTCTTAAAATACTTCAACGAAAAGAAGCACAGTTTCTACAATTGTATCTTAACATTTCGGCATAATGAGTACAATTATTAACAACTCAAATTTATTAAAATTAACATTCATCGCACCATGAAGCCTTGCGGCAAATTTGCTTTGCCGAATCAAAATATTCGATCTCGATTCCCGGTTAGGTTAATATCATTGATATTGGCATTTCCAACTTTAGGTTTTCGCGTGAGTAATTTAATTGATTCGGTCTCGATCCGATAAGTTAAAATAAATTCTCATTGGGTGGTATAAATATAATATCTCTGACGCACTGAAAATTCGATGGAATGCATTTTTTTTTAATTATTTTATTAGCCCAGGCAGCTAGTAGTGATGTCTTGAATTTCCCCCTCTCACCCATCTTATTCTATGAACGGGGCGTATCGAGAGCGAATAGGTTACCACTAGTTCTGTCCTAGCCCTATCCTTCTATCCCTACTCTCTTTGGAAAAAGAGAGATTGAGCAACTGAATAACAAGCAGTTCTCGTAGAAACACTTCTGTTGAGATAAACTCTATTATGAATTCATATGCTCCACATTATGAGCGGACATGGTTTTAAAAAAATCGGGATTTTCAGTAACTTATACAAAATAAAATAAAAAAAGATAATTTTCTTTTTCAACTATTTGTGCACTAATTTCAATGAAAATGCTAGATTCGAAAAAATATATATTCTTTAAATTTGTATTATTAATTATAGCTGTGCGTGAACGGATTAATCCGCTCATATTATTCCGGACAAAGAATATTCCGTACACAGAAACTTGCATTCATAAAAAAGCTGGACACAGAATATTTCGTACAAAAAAATATGTTTAAAAATAAAATTATTATAAACAAAATTATTATTTATTTTTTTACGTTTAATAAAAGATTGTTAAATTTTTCATTCCACATGGCTTAATAACACTGCAGATAATAAATTGTTTACAAATTAGAATTGTGTTAGAAACGAATCAGTGGTAAATGACTTTTGTATGTTAATAATGAATCCTATATTTTCCAAATATATTTTTTTCCATTTTTATTGTAATGGTTTTTTTTTTTTTTTTTTTCAATCATTGCTGCCATATTTTTCTCATCAAACACCTTTTCAATGTGAAGCGTATATGTTTCCCATTGATGAAATTATAAAAAGTTGCTTAACGGGAACTGAAAGCCTTTCTACGGAAAAAGGTAAAAAATAGTAAACAAAAAAACACAGTATAATCATGATTCATGATGGCACTATTAGTATTATGTGTTAGTGTATGATAGGTTTATGAGTCTATTGCTATAATGAAAAACGTCGATGAATTGTCACAAAAAAAACATAGAATTACAGTTAAGTTCAGTTTGGAAGCCTGCTAAACCATTGAATTTTAGGCATATTGTTTAGTATTTGTCGATATCATTGCCGATTCTAAAAAAAATGTTGTGTTTCAAATTGGTTTTGATATTTTGAATGGACAGTAAAAAACTCACATTAAACAAAATCAAAATGCTTTGCTACAAATATGGTTGAAAAAGAATAGTTAATACAGTCCATGTAGAAGAAAGCACTTTTTCTGCATAAGTCGTTCTCCATTATCATACAAACTCTCGATAAAAATTCTTCAGCCCGCTCTACGCACGACTCTTGAAATTTTCAAATAATAGAACGTCTCAGATTCTCGTGGGAAACTCCCGACTTGCGATAGAGTTGTAATAAAAACTGACTCAAAAAACTCAACACTGTAATTCCATCCGTATTACACAAAGTGATACTTTATTTATAAGATAAGTACTTTTTTTTAAACTCACTAGTCGTTGACTTAAAGCCAAAAATCTTATGGTTTAGGACAAACCTTCGAATAAGAACCTTTTTGGAGTTCAATAGCCGATGTTATTTTTATTCAAAAGATTAAACTTTTTAAACAAACTACGCTACGAATGTAGAGTATTTTTAAATGGTTATTTTTTTGATAAAACATGTGCTTATATGTACAACAATTACCGACTATATCATTATTAGTTTTAAAAGTAAAATTAATGTTAGTAAATAATTTCCAATATTACTGCTTCGTTTTAGAAACTGTTGATCTTATAAGTAAAAAAAATATTCATATATCGGACAGATAACTGTTTGATAACTTAAATATCTTCTTTGAACAGATTCGCTTCTATGTGGATACCATACCATGCGACGCTCTCTGAATTCCTGACAATTTCTTTAGCTTATTCCAGATTGTGCCAAATGTATAAGCTCCACCGCCTACGTCATATGCAGAAATTACTGGATAGTTTTATAAATTGAAGGGGTACGCAGAATTGAGATTAGTACTCTAAGTCTAGACGAATCTGCAATTCGTGTCCCGGCGAGAACTGACGTTTCTCCATAACCAATGGCAACACAAGGTTTTTCAAGGCAACTTTTTCTCCGAATATCATACAAAATCAATACAAATTACTCTTATGATCTGCCGCAAGTATTTGTTTCAATACGCGTTACTTGAATAATGTAAATAATCAGATCAGCATTTGTTTAACACACTACACAGATTGTATTAGTAGGGATGGTTGCAGGGGTTTTTATTTACGTTATGATTTAATCAATGAAGGTTGAATTGTTCAAGTAACATTTTTAGTAATTCTTCATATCAAGTTAAAAACATATCATATTTAAATTTAAATCGTTCAAATTATGTACATTCACAGAAGTTTTGTCACTAACGACCCGTGTTTCGCTTTTCGGCATCTTCAGGCGTTCAAGTACACGGATGAACTTAAACTGACGTTATCAGTAAATAAATGTATCGTGCTTATATAAGAATTAGATGTATCACTAAGTTTAAAGCTATTGCTGGCGAAATGGATTAACCCATGGTAAGCAACGTTCCCGCTAAGGTGTGCGCGTGTGCGCGCGCACACCTCCCAAAATATGGTCGCACACATTTTTCCATCCCCGCACAGGCTGCACAGAAATATTGTAAAATGCTTATACTAAACTCACCAAATCTTCCACATATAGCGTCAGTGAGTACATAACTAATATTTGCGCACATTATTTATTTTGCTGAAAATTTATTGTTCACAAAAGTCGATGGTCCGCATACACAATAGAAAAATTAGAGGGAACGTTGATGGTAAGCCTACAGATTTGAAAAATTGTGAGTAATTTCAAAAACTATATTTACCCTGTTAGCTGATTTTTTTTTTATCATTATATCATATTTAACTTTATTCGTGAATTTGGTAATGTAATCCCCAACCAAAATTGTTGTTCAATTCGATTTATTATTTCGCTTCGATGTCTAAGAAAAAACAATATGTAATAATATTTTTTTTTTTAAGTTTTCGTATCAGTAATTTGGGGTAAAATTATAAATAAATATCTCTAACTCTATAATGTCGTCCCGTTAATTGATAACCATATTATTTATGCAATTCAAACATAATGTAGTTCTATGAATCTGTTATTTATGTTAAGGGGAAAAAATACTTATTAACTTTTTCGTTGCCGTAAATAATTAATAGTAATTACCTAGCAGGCCGGCTATAATTTGCGACTATTAATTTAATTAGTTATTGACGAGATAACTCGTATTTGGCCTGTTGAGCACGAAAAAATTCACGAGATATCTCGTATGTGGCAACCATCGAGTTAATAACAATTAACTATATTTAAAGATGTCTGTTTTTGATGAAGTTAATTCAGTCAACTGAATAACGTCTATTCTATATTATTACGTGATCAATTCAAATTTTATTTTTACCGGAAATTTTCAGCTTTGAAAAAGTTTAATTTCAGCAAAGCATCATTCGATGATTTCCAAATCCCAATTCCCACAGTAAAAATACAAATTTCCGTTATATTGCGCATTCATTATCACTTGATTTGGATACGGCAGTTCGAAAAAAGCCAACAATCATGAATAGTGAGGTACTTTTCTGACAGGAAATCGTTTGAAAGCAAATTCGATGAAAGGTCGTGAGATTTATGCACTTTGCTGTACGTGCTAACATTTCTTATTTTCCACAAATAAGGCGTGGTAATCCAATTGGATGTGATTCATAACTTTTATCATTTTTGATTCGTCGGTGTATTTTTTTTATTTGTTGGTCAATTTTCCCAGTTTTCTCTCGTCGAGTTATTTATTTTTGTAGATACCTTTTCCGCTCTCTTTTTACGATATCTTCTTTGTTTACCACTAATTCGGCAATTAGTTTAATTTAAGTTGACTGGAATAATAAAATTATATATTTTAACTTAATTGATTTCTCTGAATGTTTAATTTCTTTATAAACACAGAAATCTCTCTAATAAACACAATTTCATTTTCATGAACGAGAATTTATAATAAAAAAATAGTTCCTCTAATGATGTTTTTGGTCCAAAAAATTTATGTAAATTTGACAGAACAAACTATACATCATTGCAAGTATAGTTTAAATGTTATTATTATTTAAAAAAAAAAAAAGATTAAAATATACATAAAGCAATCTCAACACATTATTTTACGTGTTTTACTTCTAGCACTAAAATCTGCTCTTCAAACATTTGGAATATGTAGGGTACAATTGAAAACCATTTATGTGAATTAGAATTATATTTATTTTTTAAGGCAAATGTTTACAATTAGACAGTGGTTTTTATATTTTTAATCATAATCAACGATAAATAACATATTTCATATTCTATTCTATTTAATAATCCGTATATTATATGAGACAATATCAGTGCAATATGAATAGACATCGAAAATAAATTGACAACGCAATGTATTTTTTAAAAATTTTTTTGTGTTAAGTGATGTCAAAAGATTTTAATTACAAACTATTTTAGCCTCATTAAGACAGAATTGACTAAAATCACTGGGTATAATAACTATTTGAACACAGGTATTTTTTTTTTTTTTTAATTAACTTAAAACTAATAGATACAAACATGTTTAAAATCTAACAGTTAGATCGATTAATATTGTTAACAAGGCTATTGATGCATGTACATAATATATCTATGTTGGGCGGACTTTACAGGAGAGCAAACAATGTGAAACAATGGAATCGTGAACTTATGTATAAGTAAAAGGTTAAAATTAAGTGAGCAAATGTAAAGCATGTATACATCAGTTATCCTAAAAACCATGAAGATGATCGTGCTGTTGAGCTGATGAAGATAATTAGTATACTTATACACATCGCAATGTTTTTAGTTAAGTATAATTTAAGTGTCTTATTTTTCAGAAGCCTTTATAGATCGTAGAATGATCAAAAATGCACTTATACCCATAAGTCCCCACATCATAAATAAAATAGATTGTAAACTATCATTGTGTGTGCTTAAGTAAATATTTTTATATTGTTAATTATAACATGAATTTTTAAAATGAACATCTTTCTAATTAATTAATTAATTACTTAATTTTTATTTCGAATATACAATTAAATATTGTTTGGTTACTAGGCACATTCAATAAGACACCGTTTAAAATTAATTTAAGACATTTTATTTCGTTTTAACAAGACGTTACAAATTATTTATTTTAATTTTATTATTCTATAAATTAAACAGGTGTCTTTGTTTATTAAAAAAAAAATTGAAATGCGTTTGAATAAAAAGCTAAGCAATCAAAAACCTTCAAAGTCGTATTTAATATTTTTGTCAGATTTACCATAAGTATTGTTTGAAATAAAACTAAGGAAAGAATATAAACAAAAAGTTGTACAATAGTAGACAATATTTAAAATATAATCATAAAACGCAAAGACACAACAGAAGACAACAAAGTAAATCAAAGGCATCTAGGATTTTATAGAACTATAATTTCTTGTAAAACTTAAACAACTTATCATGCAAAAATAGTGATACATATATATATATATATATATATATATGTATATTCAATACAAATTTAGAAAAAAATGTATAATTTTACAAAAGCAATACAAATTTTGATATTTTTTATGCAAAGTGATATTGAGTTTTAATTGACAGGAATAAGGCTGCTTAAACAAAAAAACATTTTTTTCACAACAGGTACATAATTTATAAATATAAGTGGAATATAATTTTTATTCAATGCGTTCAATGAACACGGCTCATCTCCATGCCTCCGAGTTGTCCGATGTATGGATATCCAGACTTGGCTTCTGTCGGCGAATGGGCGTGTGAACCGTAGTGGGATGGGTTAGCCGTGAAAAATGAGCTGTGAACAAAAGAAAAGAAATTTTATTATTTTTGCACTCTCCATCCAATGAACAGAACAACAGTTAATAATGTGGAAATGATGATTATTAACCAATCGAGTTATTAAACATTTTATGAGAAAATTTATGTAATTACAATTTTTTCCGATCTGCGAATGGTTTTCATGAAAAAATAAAAATATTCTAACTAACTATCCATACGCAACATACACTTTATATGTGTCCCAACCAACGTTTCCTATAAGCTGCGCGCGTGCGCGGCCGCATAGCAGCTGGGAAGCCCCCGCGCACTCATTCCGGGTTGGCGCGCACTACAAGACAGTTGTGCAATTATTATTTGATCGGTCCGCGCAGTTTCCGCGCAGCCTTTAAAATTTCCGCGCAGCTAACTCTTCGACTTAACGGGAACGTTGGTCCCAACAGGCTTGGAATATATAATTTATATACAACATTATTAGAAACGCTTAGAAAGTAAATAATGATTTAATTAATAATATCGGGAATTGTGGGATGGACATTATAAGCATCCATGCCGTCGAACAGAAATCGATAAATCAATCGAAAAAATGCTGTTCGTGTTGGGACTCGAACCCGTGAGGTCTTGCACGGAAGCTCACAACGCTAACCGCTGTGCCATAGGACCCGAAAAATCCATTAAATAATAAAATAAAAAATACCGATCCTTTAACAACTAGAAGTAGCGAGAGTGATTAGTTTACCGTTCGTTTACCCAAGTCTTACCTTTCTATCCCTACTACTCTTTGAAGAAAACGAGAGGTTGAGCGACTGAGTACCAAATAATTTTCGTAAAAAACTACTGTTGAGATACCTCCATTAGGAGGCCATACGCTCCACACTGGGAGCGGACATGGATAAAAAATATGTATATTTATAAAAATTTTGTAGTAAAATATAGAATTAAAGTATATAGTTTATTTTTTTTTAATTTAAGATTTCGACTGAAGGTGGAACTTCAATATTATATTTGAATCGTTCAAATTTGAACTTGAACTGAAATGAATCGTTGATGAACAGAACCAAAGCCCCCTATAGTCAAAGCCATGCTATTGAGTAGAAAACAGGTACTTTTTTCAGATGAGCGGGCCGGCGTCATAATTTTTAAAGTAATATCACGTCATTATGAAACCATTTATTACTATTATTTTGAAGCAAATACATATATATATTGTAATTATATATCTTTTCAATTAAATCATTTTTTAAATAAGAAAAAATCACATTTTCTAAGGTTTTTTAATAAAAATCTCTGAGAACAAAAGCAAACAAAGATGCCAAATCATTTTATTTAAATTATTTTTTTTACAATATTTCAATACAGAATATGAGGTTGGATAGTTCATTAAAAAAACCAACGTCATTATTGGGATTTTAATCAATTACTATTAATCTCGAAATTTATTTGTGCACACTGGTTCGTCACTCAATCTTTCCATAAAATTTCTCAAGTCATATCAGTAATGAAAAATCAGTAAGTCAAACCAGGATAGCACAATTCACTTCCTTATTTTTTAAATATTGTTATTGATTAAATCGTCATTTACTTGGTATATTGCCATCATTATATGATAAAAGACGCAGCATGTATTTCATAATATCACAATAGGCGTCAAAATCTTATATAATATTATATGAATTCCGCTTGTTACCGTCGTTTATGTAATTTATAATTTATATTCTATATAATTGTGATACTTAATAGTGGAAAGTTAAATTTTATTGGTTTTTACCATACATCGCATATCTTGCCATTCGCTATATTTCTTACAATCATTACTTAATTTGCATATATGGCCCTTCCGATGTATCGTAAATTGTAAATTAATAACACCAACGAATCACAGAATATCCATACGAGAAATCTTTCAAACATACATGTTACATTTAACGAAAATTAAGCTCACAAATTGGAATTTAGAGTTGATGTACGTATAACCGCCATACAATTTGTTAGTAAAGGCAGGGATTCAACGGCCAGCTCAGAATTTGCTGCTTTTCTACAGCACTGCTTGGAACTTAAGACTGCTATGACTGAACTGAAATGAATCGTTCAAATTTGAAAAATGAACTTGAACTGACATCCGTGCACTTGAACGCCTGAAGATGCCGAAAGGCGAAACCCGGATCGTTCGTGACAAAATCTGTGAGAATGTACATAATTTGAACGATTCAAATTTATATACATTGTAATTCTCTTTAAACACGTAGAATGTTTGAATACAGATTCGCTTATGTCCAAGCACAAAGTGTCGTAATATTTCAAAGATTACCGAAGAAAAACTAACAAAACACTATAATAGTTTAGCTATCGATGTTTTTAACATACCCACTCGATAATTAAATGTGACTAAGAGACGGATGTGTGTGTGTGCGTAAAAAATTATAGATACCACTGTTTGAATGTCGAAAAAAGGCTATAAAAATCATTCACGAGAGCAATTCAATAATGTAAGAAACGCACACGTCTACCGCGTCGTGTGCATATCTGTTCGTAATTACACCTTACGTATGAATTTTCACAATTAATATTATTACAGAGCAGTTGTATCTGAAAGAGTAGTCGTCCCTCCGGCGTATATGTAGATCGAAACAAATTGTATAGACCGATTATTTGGTTAATTATTAACACGCTACCGACTTGAAACCCATTCATTATCAACTAAGTGCGCAACATGCTTCTTACGCCAATGCAATGCATATAATATGAAATGCTATTAAAAATTTACTAAATTAAAACAATAGAAATTTACCGGCGTAACTATTACAATTTTTTTTTAACGTATATTTTACTATGGTATGCCGCCTGTGTGGCCGAGTGGTCAGCGTTGTTGGCTTCGGTTACGGAGGGCCCGGGTTCAAATTCCGGTACGGACAGTTTTATAAATTGATTCGAAGGCATGGATGTATGTGATGTCTTGAATTACCCTCTCCCACCCATCCTATCCTATGAACGGGGCGTATCGAGAGCGATTAGCTTACCACTAGTCCTGTCCTAGCTCTATCCTTCTATCCCTACTCTCTTTGGAAAAAGAGAGGTTGAGCAACTGAGTAACAAGCAGATCTCGTAGAAACACTTCTGTTGAGATAAACTCCATTAGGAGTCCATATGCTCCACATTGGGAGCGGACATGGTTAAAAAAAATTCTAAGAGCCAAATCGATAAAACTTGAAAAATTTACTTCTCTATAACTGATATAATTTTTAACAGTTAAGAGTTGTTGATTTGGGTCATATGGAGCAGTGGTAAGCGTTGTGGGCTTCCGTGGCAGACCTCACGGGTTCGGGTCCCAACCAGCTTTATCTCTAAGCAGTTGGGGAGCCCCCCGCGCACTCATTCCGGGTTGGCGCGTACTACAAGACAGTTGTTCAACTAATATTTGATCGGTCGGCGCAGCCTCCCCGCAGCCTTTGAAATTTCCGCGCAACTAACCTCTTGCCTTAGAGAAGTGGTTTCCAACCTTTATGTTACTGCGCCTCCCTTTGAAGAAAAAAATATCTTAGCGCCTCCCCATGCTTTATTTCATATAGAAATAAAGACACGTTTTAAAGAGTAAATATATATTTTGGACTCTTCGCGCCTCCCTTTGCAATAGTCCACGCCTCCTCAGGAAACGCGCCTCCCAGGTTGGAAATCCTTGCCTTAGTGCAGTGGTTTCCGACCTTTTTGTCATTGCGCCTCCCTTTGACGAAAAAAATATCTTCGCGCCTCCCCATACTTTATTTCATATAGTAATAAAGACACGTTTTAAAGGGTAAATAAATATGTTGGACTGTTCGCGCCTCCCTTTGCAATAGTCCATGCCTCCCCAGGGAGGCGCGCCTCCCAGTTTGGAAATCGCTGCCTTAGAGGGAACATTGGTCCCAACTTCCAGTACGGACAGATTTTTTTCGATCGATTTATGTTCGAAGGCATGGGTTTTTGTGATGTTCCTCCCACCATTTCCGATCCTTTAAAAACTGGGCGTAGCGAGAGCGATAAGCTAACCACGAGTCCTGTCCTAGCCTTATCCCTCTATCCCTACTTCTATCATTAAAAAAGAGAGGTTAAGTGACATTATAACAAACAGTTCTTGTAGAAAAAACTTGGGTTGAGATACCTCCATTAGGAGGCCATATACGCCACATTGGGAGCGGACATGGATAAAAAAGATTTGTTGAAGATTTATCGCACGCTTGAAAAGTCTTAAAATTAAAAGTAATTTGTGAAAAAATAAAGTTATTTCGCATACTGCAGCGTAGTGTTTTATAGTATATAAGTATAATTTAGCAAACATTGTACTTCAAAGCCAATTTTAGAAATATGCATAGAAAATAGTTTTCAATATCTATTGACAGATATAACTGAATAAATTACGAAAATACATTGACAATAGTCGTTATTGACCTAATACCGGACAAAAGCTGACAAATTTTGCAACTGACAATCTAATATTGCAGCAAATAAATCAAAGAATGGGAAAATCTGTTTGAAGGCCATTATTTATGTTTTTCAGCGTCAGTCTCCGCAAAATGAATGGGTTACGCTGTTACATTTTTTTTTCAGGAACGTGATATTAAAAAAAATGTTTAAATATTACACATTGGTAAATTCGGCCGAGAAAAAATCTTTAGTGATTTTTTTTAGTAATCTATTGAAGAACTTTCAAGTTTCATCAGATTATTTCACACACAAATGTACAATGTTAAAAAATATATATACATAGTATATGTTTTATCGGAAACAATACGACTAACAACCAGGGGTGGACTGGAGGGGGCTCGCGCGAGCCCCTTGTTAAATTTTGGCGCGGCCGGCGAGCCCCTTGTTAAGATAAGAAAATCATTCGTCTTATATCAAGTCATCACATAACTGCAATTTCTGTAGATGGATAAATTTTAAAATTAGTTGTCGTTTCATTTTTCATTCAGCGTTGTGGGCGTCCGTGAATCCCAGTACGAAAAAACATTTTTTCGATCGGTTTATCTATTTTCTGTTCGAAGGAATGGGTGTTTGTGATGTCTTAATATTGCATCCCACTCTTCCGATTCTTCAATTCAACTGGGCGCTACCATTAGTTAATCACTAGTCCTGTCTTATGCTTATCATTTTATCCCTACTACTCTCTTTGGAAAAAAGAGGTAGAGCGACTAAGTAACAAGCAGTTTTCGTAGAAAAATAACTTTCGTTGAGATACCTTCATTAGGAGGCCATATACTCGACATAGGGAGCGGACATGGATAAAAAATTGGATAACATTTACCGAGCCCAGGGTTGCCAGGCGTCTCTATTTGAGCGGGACTATCCCGAGTTCAATCGACACATCCCGAGTCCCGCATTGCATGTCCCTCTATAATCCCGACGTGTACATGTATCAAAGCTTTCGAAATAGTGAATGTCCCGATCAGTGATTTTAGAAATCTGGCAACCCTGACCGAGCCCCTTGTTAAGATATTGGCAGCCCACCGCTGCTAACAACATATTTAATACTCACAATTAATTAATGTTTATCTTTACCAATATGTAGGTAAACTTTTCACTTCTGTATAAAAGAATTATTTGATAATGTTTTGTGACTCGAGATTAGTTGTAATTATCGTAGTCATAATATGAAGTAAACGTTAGATTTTTTCACATGGGTTTCAGAAGATAAATTATAAAGCTACCCTGCAGATGGAAGATATAGGGGCAATTAGGTATAATTTGACGTGGGCTAGTGTGTGGTGTAGGCGGCCTGCGCCCGCTCTCCATAATATTTATGATGAATGAACACAGCATACGGTAGCCGGCTATAAAAAGGGTCGAAATGGATTTCAATCGTTTTAATCCATACTTTGTTAATTAATTAATTAATTAGTTCAAAAGAACAACTAACTGAAGATTAATTCTCCTTTGTTTGCCGATATCGGCTTAGTAATTTTAAGTATTGAATGTTTGGAAAACAAATTTAATTAACACTACTTCTACGATAAATAGATTATTCAACATTTTTAAGACGTAGCATTCTTTATTGACTATTAGTAAGGACTTAAGATAAATGATAGAAAGAAAGTGTGTCATTTATATAGTAAACAAGTTTTTTTTTTATGTAAAAAAAAACAAATGGAAAAAATGTTGCCGACTATGGCTTTAGACCACAGGTTTCCAACCTGAGGGTCGCCGAAAGGGTCACCTGGATTTTGGAGATTTGAAAAATATAGCAAATCGAGGATTTCAAATTCCCCGGTGAGCTAAAAAAAAGGAGTTTCGGAGACAATCCGGGGAAAAAGTATAGCAAATCGAAGATTTTAAATTCCTCGGGGGGGTGGGGGTTAAACACTAGTCACATGGCTTTTATAAAAAGGGGTCGCCACCCGAAAAGGTTGGGATCCTATGCTTTAGACGGTTATCTTGAAATCATTAATTTAGCAAGCACTTAGGCTTAATATTGACAAAACACCAAAATCACAATGAGGATAATGTATTGTAAATAATTTATCGAGAATTATACTTTCCTAACTGACCGTAATGACGTATCGGCCACCTTATAGAAGTCAGTATTGCATCATTTATAATATTTTAAATGGCAAAAAAAACAAATATGTACAGAAAATTTAACTTTATCCGCATATTATCTAAACTGCAATAATTTTATCGCAATATTAAATCAATAAGTTTCTGATTTTTTTATAATACAAATATATTTTACAAATTGTATTTAAAACGGCGCCGGCATCACTCTTTTACTTTATTTTTAAAAATATTGTTCTAGCAAGTATTAATTGTAAACAATATTAAGTTCACCCCTGTCGATAAAATTATCATTGATGTGGTGTTCTTTAGCATTTAATTGATTAGCGGTGCACAAGCATAATAAAAGGATGAAACAAAATATTGCCCGCGGTGTTTCGGCCGCCCGCTTGATAAAGTATTGACATTATTCCAATTCAATCATTTAAATCGCTCTGCTGGTTAGTATATATAATAGGGGCTTATACAAAAACCGACTTTGGAGAAAAACCGGTTTTCTAATTTCAATATATTCTAAAACTCGGTTAGAAACGGTTTTCAAAGTTACACAAAAATAATATTTCAAAATATCTGATTTCATTATTAACAACGTTATAAGTTATCAAAAATATACTTAACTTAAATAAATATGTTCAGTGTTTCTATTTTGTGGTGGAGTAATTATCCCGCACTCGATAAGTGTATTTGATTAAATGAATCAACATTTAATATTTGCAACACATTGATTTATGTCTACTGATTTTTAAAATACATATTTCATCTTGTTTCAATTATAACCAAAGCAGTTTCAACTCAGAATACTAACGTTTATAATATTTATATTTGAAACCGGGTTACGAAGTTTAAAAAAACTGGCTTTCAAATTTCACTAATTTTTCCTAAAAACCGGGTTTTCAAAATCGAGCAGCCCTAGTATATATTTATTGACAATCGATACTATCACATTTAAAAAATGATAATTTAATATGAAGTTCCTAGCTTGACTGATATCAGTTCTAACAAATAAAGAGACAAAAAGCGTAAAATTAGTCAATAGCAAGCAGAATATAGTTAAATAAATGTCTGATAGAGAAAAAATTGAGTCACAGATTTGAGATAAATTGTAAAAATCAATTCATTTTAATATCCCTATAATAATTTGAAATCTATATATAAACATTTAAGATAGAGTCTACGGCGTAGAGCAGTAAGTAAACGACAGTTCAAAACGTGTTTCAGTTAAATTTATATTTTATTTAGTATGTATATTATAATAAGAACCCACCTTATATAAGTTGACAAAACTAATTATTTAATTTAAATATCTAAAAATATCTAAATTTATTAAATGGTTAATCTACAATACTTTTTTAAATTACTTTAATTTTTTGTAAAAAAAAATATGCGAGTTGAATTATAAAACTACAATTTGCAAATTAAGACTTAAATATTAGTTTTAATGAAATTCCTTTGAAATTTCCATCAATATTAATATAGCACCATTGTCAAGACTAACAAAGTTTATTATGCAAAGAATATTAAGGCATTTATTTGAATTTATGTCCAGCATTGGGCTCCTTTTCTGGCCATTAAGTTTATTTCAATTCTTGGAGTATTTAAAATAAAGCGCGAACGTATTTTGAAATTTAAAATGAATTGAAGAGTTAGTCGTAAAAGAAAAATAAATGTTTTTAATTTAAATAGTCATAGCAGTCTGCTAAAGTGAAATAAAAACTTTCAGTAAAAAACATGTTTTTTTATAATTTTATAGCATCGAACATCAATTTCTTCATTGGCAACAATTTAAGCTGCCACTATTTTGTTTGAGAGTCGTAAATCTTAGTTTTTATAAACGTAAAAGTAAGAATAAATTGTTTAGTATTGATCGATATAACAACAGTAATTTCATAATGAAGACACGCCAAAATCTACAGTGGGAAAATATTTAATAATATAATGCTGATCTAAAAACCAAACGTACCCGCGCATTATATCAAATTGCGATCAGCAAACTTCTCATTAATATCGGACATTATTACGATTTCTACCGGCGATCCCCCAAAATTGAACAATTATAACTTTGAAAAAAAAGCTGGCCGAAACCGGATAATCTCGTCTCTAATAAACTCGTAATCACAGATCGAAGCGTAATTGCAGTTATCAATTTGAAACTTCAAATATAATGCATACGTAAAGAGCGCGGCATTAGAGAAGATAAAAAGTGGTATTCAAAACGGCAGCTCACCTGTAATTATCCGCCCATGCGGCAACTTCTGGAACTTTGTTTTGGGCGTGCGCCGAATGACGAGACGCCCAGTGGCCGGCCATAGCGTGGTCCGCGGCCTGCTTTCCGTAGTCGCCAGCCAGACCGTACGCTGCGTAACTGGCAGGAGGGCTTCCGCTGAGCGCCGGTTCACCGGTGCCGTAGCTTCCGTGTCCTGCATATCCGGTCTGATTTCCTGGGCTCAGCTGAGTTGGGCTGGTGCTCATTACAGGGCTGGCATTCGAAGTGTTGTGATGATTGCTTGCTAATTCATTGGTATGATTTCCTGATAAATTGGTGTTTCCTACAGAGCTGGATATCGTATTTTGATGTATGGGTGAACCAGTCAAACCCACTTGGCATAGCGACGACGATGAGAGTCCCGATTGGTGTAATGGTGCCGGAAGAGCTCCACTAGATGGTGGTGGATTAAGGGAAGATGCTCCGAGAGCTCCGTAAGATTGCTGGGCCCAGGAAGCAGCTGCACATTGTGAATTGAATGGTGTAGGTGGTTCATACTGTTGAGTGTGAACAGTTGGAAAAGCTGATGGTAAAGACATGGTATTGAATGCACTTAATTGTTGCGAGTTGAGCTGTTTACGCAGTCTTGCACGACGATTGGAAAACCAAACCTGCGAAGAAATAAACAAAAAATTTAATGAGTGAAAGTGCTTTTATAGTATCATATTTACATAATTTAATCGAAATTGCCCTATAAAACATGAAAGTAACGCTCAATATACCTGAACTCTAGCTTCGGTCAGCTTTGTCTTCTGGGCCAGTTCTTCCCTTGTGTATACATCAGGATACTGAGTTCTCGTGAATGCTCTTTCCAGAGCATCGAGCTGGTCTCCGCTGAATGTCGTCCGTGAACGCCTCTGCTTACGCTTAAGGGTTATGCCGGGTTCGGACTCTGTATCAGACTCATCACACGAGGAAGTACCTGCGAAAAAAATGCGGATGCAATTAGTATATTATTATTTTTATTAAACGCGAGTTTGAATCAGAAGTAAAAAAACTCGTCTAATTATGTTTGGTGTCTGGCATAGTAAGATTAATTATTATTACATTGAATATACCGTTTGTCCTTCAAATATAATGATCACCTAAATGTTTTTACAAGATAATTATCACTAGTGACATAGTTAATTTATTCTTTACAACTACGCAATGTAAATTCTCGCTCATTTTTGACATACATATTTATAGCGTTACAATTAAATTTAAAAATTTCCTACGGTTGTTCCAAAGCTCGTAATAATATATACTTTATGAGGAGCCAACATTCAAAAAGTGATTTGTCACAAATTTTGAAAAGTGCCGTTTAATATAAGTTCAGATAGTCCATAATAAAATCTACGAATAAAAATCGCAATTAGTGTCAATTTAAATTAAATCATAAAGTTGAAACATTTAAGCAAACAGCGATTTTTCCATAACTCGAATCATCATTTCCCAAGTTTTGTATTTGTGTGGCAAATCATTTTTTAAATTTTTGCTCCTCGATTAGTAAATAAAGCTGTTATTTTAAAGATTATACTTGTATGATTGAAAGATTATGACGTTGTTATATGTATAGATTTCTTTATCTGTGATAAAACTTTAATTGACAGAATTGTATGGAGTCGTACGCAACGATTTATATCTATAATAAAAGCCTAATAATTAGAGGTCCTAAAAATTATTAGGTCAATACAAGTTTAACATTATACCTATACGTATGTAAACATCAGTTTAAAAAGGCTCACAGACAACATACCTTATAAATACATCATAAAGTCAAAAATTCTTAATGTTCACATGATCAAGGTGATTGATCACATTTGAATGATCTTCGAATCAAGACACCACATTCGTTCGTAAAAAAAATACGTTGCTTTCAATCGACGAGTCCATTTGTATCGAAAACGACAAGCAAGGTTATTTTTGAAAATGATTTTTTGATGGGAAGCTAAGATATATCATGCAACTCAGGTGTATAGGCCCGCATGGCAACACACTCACCTGTGGAGTGGGATAACAAAAAATATATTACAAGTGATGAAAGGCAGCTACCGAATGCATATTCGATTGTATCTTGATCTTGGGTGAATTTAAGTAGTTGACTTTTAATCGATATTGTTTGAACAAATATTTTATATCAGTGGTGTGGAAAAGTGTGAATATATACGTCTCTAATCTTAAATCAGATTGTATTTTAAAGATGATCAAATCATTTATAAAAATGAACTTTAAATAGAGAATTAATTAATGGCATTAATCTTAAGAAAAGCAGATAACTGATAGTGATGACGCTGCATGAAAAAAGATTATTCTTCAAACATGTTATGCTAACCGATAGATGATGAGAATCAACATTACAGTTTCTTACATTTTTAATTTTTGAAATTTAATTTTAGATAGGAAAATAATCGCTTCCTTTTTCTCTTTTTAATTTTTTGTATAAGCATTTTTAAGCTTAATATAAAAATAAATTTGATATTTTTTTAATTTGACTCTGTTACGACACGTTTGATCTTCGGACGTACTGTCGTCTGGTTATTTATTATTAAAGAGATATTTAATTCGTATTTTTTTTCTTTTAAATTATAAAATGGATATTTTTTTTCTTTCTACTGAACGCATCATGGAAGTTAGTTAAAACGTTCATAGTACTGATTACAAATTAATTACTTGTATTTGGAAGGGTGAACCCCATTGGAAATAAATTAAACAGTGGTGAGCCAACTGTCTTTTTTAATCCATTCTACAAAATAGTCATCGAAAATTTTAGTAAGCTTATTTATTACTAAACTATTGTTAAGACTGAAACTCTTAGCCATTTTATTTCGTACTGAAATTGAAAGTAAGCAGACAGAATATATTGTTTTTTTAATCACTAGATAAAGCAGGATGCGATTGTCGCTCGCTCCGCTCTCCCCTCACGACCAGCCTCTCGGTACCTTTTTCATTCACACCTCGGTTTTTTAATTCACCGGCAATGATTCGACACTTTGACAACAACGAGTCAGACGCCATTTTTGTTGTTATTTTGTTTGATGATGAGTTTCGATTACATTACAGATTTCAATATAATACAAACCGCCGCTCAAAGGACCGGCACAACCTCCTCTCAACATGTATGTTAAAATTAATTCAATGGATTTTTTCCGCTAACAAAATGTCGGAAAAACCTCGAAAACTTTTAGAGAATGATTCTGCTGAAACACAGAAATCAGCAACTCTCAACCTACATACAATATTAAATGCAAATAGTTTGATTTCAGTAAAATAAAGCTATAAAAATCTTTTTTATAATATGCTAACAATGTGACAGGAATATTGGCACCACCAATGGATATTTAATAGAAAGAAAATAATTATTTTAATTTCTACACAATACAAGTAAAAATAGGCAAACCAGTTACTAATTTCTGTGCTCATAAGCTTTTGTGTCCGAAAGGAAAGGAAAGTTAAGTCTTAAATTGGTAATTTTCAGGAGAATCAAAACAAGATTTGTATATATTTAAAATTAGATGTAAAATGTGATGTTTCTACGTGAAATTTACTAATTCGACAACATTGATTTAATCGGTCCTCTTACACCTATACGCATATACATATGTACCTTAGATGTTGTGGCATATTTAACACATTTTTCAATTGTTAAGACCAAACGCCTTTCTTCTTTCACACACCGAATTACTAAATATGCTATCTGTAGAAAACTAAACACCACCAAATAATTGCATTATGTATATAATAATAATGGTTCGACTTTCGGTCGATTTCGATTTGAGCGGTTTTTAAGCCAGAGCGTATACATAAATGTTTTTTTAGATTTAAATTACTTTATATACAAATGTTCACTTTTAATATAATATTACTGCAGAAAATAAGAACCACAGAGCATTGACGGTTAATGAGAACACCTGCTGAATTCGGTAGCTGTTTTCACAGCATCACTGCACGGTAATATAAATAAAATCAGTTTTCAGAATATCATTCATCAGACAGATAGGCACCGGCACACTCAGTTGGTGCACCTGCATTGTTAGCTATATCAATATATCTCAAACCACAAAAGTTTGTGTAGTTAACACATGACGTTAGTATTATAAATTACATGGATCATTACACAATGAATTCGTATTAAAAGCAGTATCTATCTCTATATGAGAAATATGTATTTACATTCCAAGTACAGAACATTTAATTATTTTTTTATATTTACTCGGAAGGTTTTAACAGCCATGTCCACTTTGTAAGATTTATATGTACATCAATATAATACTAGTTTATATTGATTAGTTATAAATCTCGTCAATTTCATTTTTTCTGTGATTAGCAGGATCTTTTTAAATCTCATATTCTAATATACATTTGAATGAGTGCAATAGTGAGAGATAATTGAATACAGAGTACTTCAAAAATATTATTAACTGATCTAGATATTGCAATAAATGATGCCAGAAAAACGAGAATATGTCCAAACAAGCTACTGCTGTACACTATTTTAACAGATATTGGAAAGAAAAAAGATGACAGCTAACAAAATCATTTAAATATATGAAAAAAATATTGTATTTAACTTATAGGTTATCTTTTACGAAAATTGCATCATTCAAATTTTGAAATAATAAAATGATTAAACTGTAAAAACTTTAAATTACTTCCGATGGGTTGTTTTATTTTTAAAGCAATCGACATTTACATTTGCATGTGCTTCATTTTCATTGAATCATTCCATTCCCAAACAATTCATTTTTTTCTATTATTTACTTATAGAAAGTATGTGAATCTATGTCGGCAGCCATTATAATGATAGAGGAAGTTTTGCCAATATGAATTAGAAAGTTCACAACAATAATTGGCATATTTCGACATTCAAGTGTTGTACAATCTATTGCTGTGCATATTATTATTTATTATGACGTTTCTGCATTGACAGTTCCGTCATTGTCAGTGTTTCAATTTAAAATGCATCAAAATCAATCGACAGGAAAGGTCTGCTAAGCGATTTTTTTCAATATTTAATGAACAGAACGGAAGACGTCAGCGCAATACGTGTCAAGTGGATACAATTCATCAGAAATAATTGATATTTAATTATAAACGTTTCTTTATATCGGTTATTTTAACATTTTTTTGAATATATCTTATAATTATGATTAAAACAATTTCATTGAATTAATCCGTCATTTTATTTACTTGTACAATATAGTGATATACAATAAGTGAAGCTCTATCTTTAAGTGATTAACAACATTGACGAAAGCTTTCATGCTACCGAACATTTAAATGAATAACCAATAAAATGGCTTTTTATAATTTTAAAAAAATCTGGACGGATGAGATAAAAGATTGAAAGAAGCTCAGGGAAGATAATATAGGGATTAATATAATATTATAGACGTTGGCAATTCTTGAAAAGATACACAATCCAGCTTGGCATTTTTAATTCAGAAATAATCTGCGTAATCTGGTTGCAAATGTTACCAGTAGCGTTTATTTTGCTGGAATAAATTTATCGCATTCCAGAAAAAGAATGATTTTAGGAGACAGAAGCAAAGATATAAAATAATATATTGTTGTAATATTTAACAAGATGAAACTATGTTAAAGCAAAGTAAAGATATTTAAAGTATATTTCATAGTTATATAATATGAAACAATTTAATTAACGAAGAAGTTGTGGCTTAAAAATGACAGATAATGAGAAATATATATTCACTAATCCATTCTAAACACAGTTTAAGAATCAAATTTATAATGTTAATACTTCATATATTAAAGCAGTTATTCGGCGCTGTATTATGTACGTTAGAATCGATTGACTCTCGGCGTTCATTTTTGATATTTAATATATACGACAAATAAAATAGCTTTGATGTATAATAGTTTCGTATAATTACCTTTTGTAAGTTACAACAGAATGTGAATAAACCATCGAGTTAAATAACAAACCATAAATTGGTGATAGTAATACAGGTTACGTAATAATAAGTCTATCTATTATAATTTTAGCGCAAACTTGTAGCGTTTTTGCATTATTTTCTTACCGCGTCTGCTAAGTCTCGTACAGTGAGAAGACCACAAAATATTGACGGCAGTAATTACTTTCTGCGGTAAAAAATGACGTGTTGCAAATTAAATCGAGAAGGCCGGATGCAACGATTGAATTTAATAACACACTACGTCAGGTGGGCAGGGCAGGAAAAGATTCGATGGCCTACAAGTCTTGTAATCTATACTCGGATAAGCGTTTCACTTTATCTATAATATCTGAGATTCATATCTTTCCAACTCTCCCACCGGCTTCGATTTGTCGCCATTATAATTCTGAGATAATTTTCATCACCGACACAAATGTTCACAAACGTGACATAAATAAGAGTAAACTAACTCATTATTATTACATTAAAACAGACCAATTTCAAAAAAATATGAATCTACTAAAAATATTATTTATATATATATATTCCGGAAGGTTTTGCTTCAGTACATCTTACAATATATAAAAATTAACTACATCAAAAATGACTGTGTAACTAAACAAAAAAACTCAGTATTAATTTTAATGAATGAATTATTTTGATATCAGGTAACTAAATACGCGAATCAACAGGTTTTAGTGCATACAGAAATACAAATAATTAAATCTCAAAACTATATTACATTTATATATTATAATAGGGGAAAGGTGAAATATCAATAATTTTTCAATTAAAAACATTAAATGATTCACCTGGAGTAGACAGTTTATATACAAGTAAAATAAGCAACGTTTTGTTACATAATATGGTTCGGAAAATAAATCAAATATATGACCAAAAAGTAATTTGTCAATATGTCACGTCAATTTATGAATTTAAAAATATTTTGCAATGTTTGCAGAGTGTAAACAGAATAGAAAAGCCAACCAATCCAATTTGTACATATCGTAAGTGTTGCGGTCTAATCGAACCTTACAAAAAGAATTGTATATTATTTTTTTATGTAACAAAAAAAGAAAAACATTTTGATTGAGTAACATTCTACTATCCAAATAATATTCGGCAGCAAAAAAATAATTACAGTAATATATTTTCAATCTATAACATTTTATATACAAACGTTTTAAAACCCATCATACTTTGCTTCACTTGTAAAAAAGATGAAATTGGAAATTTATCACGGATTCGGTGGAGGAGATAGATGCGGAGAGATATGGAATTAAGAAATTAAACACCGGATTACACGTTTCGCTCCCGTACATACAATTTAGGGCTTCAGATGATAACACTAAAAATCTGTACTCCATCGTTTCAAACGTGCGAGGAGGCCACACGGAAAATGGAAGATTAGCTAAGAGATTATAAACCTTTTATCGTCACTCATACTAGATTATAAATGACCAACTTATTTTAAATCAATAATTATATATCTTGACTATGTTTAATTAATAATAAATTTTAAGTGAGTGACCTAAGATTAAGACGTCCAATCTCGGACCCTTTTTGTGATTCCGAGATCCCGGAATTGAAAAATCAACATGAAACCGTGTATAAATTGAAATCCTAAAAATTTTCAATTTCATGAACATTTGAAAATCCCAGAAATTTGCGGATTCCTCAAAATTATCACTAAGAGTTTTTTTAGCTCTTCCAAGAATTTCTTCAAAGATTTTTTGAAGATAATGGAAAAACAGGAATTTACGGAAATTACAAAAAATACCAAAATTTCGAACCTTTTATTTTTTTTACACCTCGCTCAACTTTCTCTATTTTTTTCAATCCCGGCATTCCGAGATTAGTACTGTCACAATACAGGGATTTCGAGATCACAGAATTGAACAGGATCCCGGGATTGGTGGCCCTATTTAAAGATGCTATCAAATCGGGGGCTTAGGGTCACAAGGGTGAAACTACAACAAATATTTATTTTAGTATCTACTGATTATTTTATTTAGGTTTAAAACATATATACAAGGATATACTTAATCTCGGAAATAGTCTCTGAAAGAAAACGTGATATATTGAAATACGTAATGGCCAATTATTGAAATTGATGACAACGAAAACGAAAGATTATTAATACTGTCAATATCTATTATGTCAGTAAAAAAGGTATGTGGCAAAAATACTTATGTGGCATACCGGTAATAATTTAAGAATTTCATATTAATATTTCATAAAACATTCTCTAGTTTTTTTATTTTTATGACATTGATTTTTCAAGCATTTATCATTTAGAAATTGTCAAATGATTCATATGTTATTTCTTAAATCCAATATTTACCATGCCTATGAATCTTTGAACATTATGAACATTGGGAGCGGACATGATGAATGAAAAAAATCAATCTTTTAACTAATATAATAAAAGGGAGTCAATTAAAAATGGTTGCTGTAAATAACAGTATTAATAAAGTTTTGCTAGTCATAAATTGTAAATAAATGTGTCGTTTTTTAATGCGCAATTTTTAATGGATGTATACAATTCAGCCCAATTTTCGTGACTTAACTTTTTTGTTTATGGTCTTGGTTTAGTATCGCTGTTATCGATCAGTATATATCAAAATAATCGTTGTTTCGCGATCAAAAATCATTTTTGGGCTAGGCAGAGTTCTCGGACCACACGCCGCGGACCGATTGGTCCGGTTGCCCTAAGGCCGACGCGTAATAGGCATTATATTCTGCATCAGGTGCTGTCGATCATCTTGAGGAATATCATGTTGATGATTGTCGCATTTCGCGCAGTCACATTTCCTCGGGAGACAATGGATACCGTCGACGGATGGGCGGGTAAAATATCAGCATGAAGATAGTTATATCATACACCCATTACATTACGCTATCCACGTTTGACACTTTGGTGCACGGACAAAAAAAATATTCTCAATAAAAACACCTTTTGTTGATGGACCGACAAACGAATCTGATGAAAACTGTCATCCTTAAAAAAGGAGTTAATCCTTAAGGAGGAGTACTAATTTACCTGTTATGTTAACCCCATTTTTTATCCGTATGTCTTGACATCTATTTTAATCATAAAAATAAATTGTATAATTTTGTATTTTACGCTACATTTATTATGAATGTTTTTTAGAAGAACATAAATGGGATTATATTAGCAAATCGATGACAAATAAACAAAATCTCAGTAACAAACAAATGTGTGTAACATATGTAGCGAATTGAGCCAGTAATTATAAAGCAGTATGTCAATGTTTTCGATTCGATTCCTTCATTTAAAATATTTTATTTGTTTGTTGTAAGCAATAGTTTTGAGTTTAAACCTTACATATATTGGGAATGGGAATATTATACAATAATCACCCACAGACACTTCTTATTTATATTTTGAGTTCTTACTGGTGCTCTAAATATAGTTAAAAATCAAAAACTCTTTATCAATTGTCAATTTCAAAAACATTCTGCTGAGCTGGTAAAACAGCCTTTTTTAAATCCACCGACACACAATTTTCCAAGTGCATGGTCGAGTGGTCAACATCGTTGGATTCAGTTACGATGCTCACAGGTTGTGTGCGGACAGTTTCATAAATTGATTTTTCAATCGACTTATGGATTGTCTTTGATATATTCTATCAAATTCTATTCCACCTAGTCCTACTATCTTACAAAAAGAGAAGTTGAACAACTGTGTAAAAAGAAATTCTCTTAGAAAAAATTCTGCTGAGATAAACTCTATTAAGAATCGATATGTTCTGTATTGAAAGCAGACGTGGTTAAAATATATATATATATATATATATCTAAGACGACATGCACAATGGGAAAAAATGTCATCCTTAAAGGGTGTGTAATAATCGTTGAATCGGTAAGAGTTTTAATTTTAAATATTTTTATTAATGTGCGCCTAAAGGTGTCGAAATATTACCTTGGATCGATGGTACTGATAAAGTGGTCAGTGCGGAGATTACGATCTCGCGAACTAAATGCACGCCTGTGACGGTAAACTTCACACGGCGGTAAGCTCTCAAAGCTTCGCGAGTGCTTTTGAAAGCATCAAAGTTCCGTTAAAACAAAAATAATTTGATTTATTCAAACTACAGGTTATTTTAATTAAGTATCATAATATTTACAGAAAAAAATGTTGAACGAGAGGAAAACAATTTATCATATTTTGCACTATCCCTAAAGCTATTTGGGGGGTTTTAACGTTGGTTTAGATTTCAATTAAAAAAATATTCGTTTTTTCATCAGGTATTTTTATAAAAATAGTAAATGTGATTGTTGAACACGCTCGTCATCATAGAAGAATTTTAAATATTGTAAGAAAACCACCATGTGTTATTTAATATTTTCAGCACGTTGTTATTAAAAACGTATCATTTATTAAATAATAGTTTTCATTTTTTAACTTTTGTAGACAAAAAATACTATATTATGGTCACCACTTATGACTCGACTAACGCAAAACGTTTTCTTATATATTACAGCAAAAGCATTTATAATCGGTAAATTGTTGAACAGGTATAACAAAAAAGTGTAATTCTAATGTATCAATTCCAAATATAAAGTTAGTTGAGTAATCTTGCGTCAAAATTCATTAAAAAAAAACATTAAGCTATATAGTGTCGACGATATGTCAAAAATATTTTCGACCGTAAAATATATAGGTATATTTATTACCTAAACTGATCGCTATTTTTTGTTGTTGTAGTATACACGCTAGAAAGTGTATTACACTGTTATTAAAATTTCCTTCGGTTGCGTGTAAGAATTGTAAGACAAAATGCTGCAAATAATTCATTTCCTCAAGATTTTCTAGATTGTGATAAACACAAGCGATGATGGGAAACAATAATGATATGCAAAATTGCTCTTTGATTTCTTCACACACACATCTATCGGAATACAACACTTGCATCGTTTGGAGCGTAAGCGCAACACACACTTGCATATTTTTTGATTGTATTTCCATGCAAACATCTGATACCTATGCATTGTAATATGATAGCCCCACGCAAACTCCATAGGTGGCTCGTGAAAATATATTTAAATATTTTATCATAATATGTTATATATTTATATTTATGCAATAGTCTTCCATAAACTAAATAAAATTGAATGTACTTGTTTAAAAAAATGTATGCCATTTTAACGTAAATTTTAAATTTAAATTTATATGGACTGTAAGTTTTTGTTAAATTTTATTTAATACTATTTGGAAGAGCAACGAAAAGTATATAATGTACACCATTAATAATTATGTATTTCGGTGTGAGCGACTCTTTACGATTGCTTACATCGGAAACAAATAGAAATTAAGTTATTTTGTAGAATCATGCGATTTTAATATTCTATAGAACATTTGCATGACGTCACTGTAATCCGTCGAGAATAGCCGCGCACTTGTACCTAAAGGCATGCGATGGGATAATAACACCTTTCTGGACTAATTTCATTTTTATAACCATCAATTTCGTGCAAAGCCGTGCGCGCCCTTTGATCGAGCGACCAAGTATGATATATTGAGTTATGCGCATGCGCCTCAAGTACCTCAACAAGCTTTCAATATGAAAATATATAAGCCGTCTCAGTCGTGTTGATAAAAAAATATACTTGCATCTCTGTCTGTTAAGTAGGATTTAGTTACTTACATTGTGCTGTAGTGGAATTATTGTAGAACAATATATCAAAGCGGGCGCGATCGTTGATCGCTCAGAAAGATCGATGGATCTTTGATTCTTTGCATGCGCATGGGTAAAAGAAGAAAACTGTAATATGGAAATGAAGGGGGCGTATCTTTAGCGTATCGTTCTACCGTCTACTTTGTCTGATATTGCGATAATTTTAATCACGACATAAATAAGTGCACTTCTGTATTTTTGCTTTTTCTGATATAGCAATAAACGACTCAATGGGCAGTCATTTCATTTTCCGGTAGTAAATTAAATTAACAGACAAATTGCTACGGTCTTTTGACTCACATATAAAAGTTACATGAATTTCTTGACATTTGATGTCATAATTATTCAAGAATTCTCGATTATTAAATTACAAATTAGACTTTATAATTCGCAGATACAGTACAGAATGCTTCAACTTTGCTTAATTAAATAATTAAATTATCGACATTCTATGATTCTAAGCATTCAACATAAAAGTGTTTAATTGATAATATAACAATTATACCACCAAACTTCAATTTTAAATAAATATATATAGTGTTAAAAATTAAAAATGAAATTATCCCAAAATATTTAACAACAAGCAGTAAAATAGACGTGTAATAAGTTGTTTCTAAATCATTCGTAAAATTAAAATTGACAACTACGTTTTATTTCACAACCTGTGGAAAAAAAGCATCTCTACATTTAAATTTGAAATAAAAAAAACTTTCACAAAGTTACCATCGAATCCACTGAAAATGCAAATAATAACCCTAAAATGTAACGCAGTAGAATACTGCATTGTGCCTGAATATAAAATCAGGCACATCTTGCATGATTTAGTGTTTCCATATAATATTATCTTTCTAACCCAATAATTATAATGAATTTTAACAACAACTTATTTCAGCGTTCGTTTTTTACCCCACGGAAAAAAAACTCTTAATAAATGATTCGTTGCCGGGGGCGACATTCCAGCTCAATAAACTACTCACACCAACGTTTTTTTCCCGATCAGTTAGTTCATTTAGAAGTCGCCTTCGCTTCAGTAAAGATAGATATTAATAAATATTTTATATGAATGAACCACGAACAATGCCTACTATGAAACACTTTCAAAAAACTTGTTCGCGCATATTTTAATATTTTAGAATGATCTGATTGCTAAGTTATAATGACGTAGGCGATTTATCTATGTATTTTATAACATATGAAATAGATATGAAGTGTACCATAATATAACTGTTGTATAACAATATATATATATTATTGACTAAGACAGTGGTGGGCAGAAGGCGGCTCGGAGGGGCTAAAGCGAGCTCTATTTTTAAAATTGACTTAGAAATTGGAATTTGAGCGAAATGAAAGGTATATATTTTTTTTATGTGTTTATCTTTGAACACTTCCCTCAGCCTGAACAATGCTCAGTAATTGATATTAATTATTTAACAGTATATTGTTGTACAACGTAAATATATTATTAAGTATCATTCGATTGCTTTGTTAATTTTATTGTAGAAAATCCTCCCCATACCCAAATCACCGCGAATAGCTCTGAGATTAATCGACCCCCTTGTAAACGTATTGCCAGCCCACCGCTGGACTGAGATCATATTATTGATATCGAGTTTTTTAGTATCAGCGTTATTTGATTCGTGAAAAAAAGAGACAAAACAATTCTTTAATAGTTTTGCAATGACTTTGTACTGCCTTTTCCCATAACGAATTAACTCTGGGCAGACAGTGCGAGCTGTTGTATGTATTTGAATTCATAGTAGTATATATATATGACTATGAACTGCATATATTTTAACTATTAATTTCACGATTAGAGAATCTACAACACAAATATTTATTTACTTGAAAGTGTTTAAAAGGTCTTGGTTATATAGTTTCTATAAGAAGTGGAGATTGTAATATTTTAATGACTTTTCATGCAAACTTTGCCAAGCGAACCGAACCCCATACCTAAGAAATAAACAATAAAACAAATATAAAACGAAAAGTTTGCTAAAGAATTCGTATTCTGAAGAAATAAGCTTTCAAAGAGTTAGCTCAATCATAAATAAGAAATATAGGCATTATCGACAAAGAAGTATAATATTGTGTAGATGACTAACATTATAGCCGATTCAAAATAGTTAGAATGAAGTCATGTGGTTTTAGTGCTCGTTTGTTAATTTATGAGCCATTATACTATAAGAGTTAATAGAAATTACATCACAAATTACAAAAATATACATGATGATGTCTTAGGGAAAATCGAGCCATCGAAAGAATCATGCTGTCTTATTAATATAAAAATATTTTTTATCAATTCTTAAACGTATTTCTCGTTTAAATTCAAACACTTTTTTCGATGCCAATCCGTTAGTGATAATTGTCTTGACTAGACAACGCTCTCAAAACAAACCAAAAATTGCGAGTCAGCATAAACCGCAGACACGGAATACCAAAAAAACTTTTTAATGAAAAACGTAACTCAAATATACAATGCATGCAATAAATATTTGGCACATCAATTATTTGTTTTTTTTATAAGTCGAAAATATTTTTTATTTAGTTATTGTTTGTTCTAGTTGCAGTTTTATTAGTAGGGTAACATTAAAACCAGATAATTTCGTATCAGCTCAACTTTGTTATTTTTCGTACAAAATAAATTTATGGCACAATTTTTATTAATGGAAAGTATTAAACGACTATTACCTCTTCAAACATGAACCTATTGTGAATGAATACAAAGCTTAATTGAAATAAATAATTATCACGTAATTAAAAAGCTTACTAAATGAATTCGTTATTTTATTTCTACTACACATTCTGCTCTTTGTTACTCTTGGCTTTCAAAATAAAATTGCTGTTGATTAAAGCATTACTGATATATTAAAAAAAGACTCACCGAGTATTCCGTCGATGCTGTGATTCCTTCGCGGGTCTGATTCATCTCGTCTGCCGCCCCTTATGAGCCTAGAAATAGAACTGACAGAAGGTGCCGTATGCTTATCACATACTCCGTCTTTAATCAGTTTATCTCTGATTTCCCAAGAAAATATTCCTGGATTCTGGCGCTTCAATTCCTCGATCCTATTTTCTACTTCCGGGGTGGCCACTCTAGGCTTTGAGCCTCCGATGACTCCTGGACGAATCGACCCAGTTTCCTAAAAGTGAAAAACATGTGTTATCAGCATAGCATTCATTTAAGTATCTATTCATACATTACATTTTTTAATATTTTTCAACAAGAATATATCGACACATAATTGGCAAAAGAACTTATGCGATATAATTCGGTAAATTGCTTTTTAAGCCAACAATTGCTCAATATCGCCTAACTCGTCAGTGACAAAAATTTGTTATCGTTTGTTCCACGTGAACCCCGATTGAGAAACGTTGATCTAGAGAACTAAAAGTAGTCAGACAATTTTATTCTAATATAAGGAATATTAGGATAGACATTGACCATAATTACTATTTACTAACCACAATTAAGGAATTCCTTTTTCGAACGTAATTTAAAAAAAAAACATTATAACGTAACGATTTTCTGCCTATTACAGGTCGATATTATAATTTACTACTGTAAATGCAATTGATGTTTTAGTAATTGTATTTACCTGATACCGATTAAGGATCTTAGAAACGCATCCATGAGAAACACGAAGCTGTCTTGAGATGACGCAAGGACGTACTCCCGCAGCAGCCATCTCTACAATCTTTAACCTTATGTGATTAGGAAGGGGCCTTCCATTAATAAACACTCCACCTAGTTGATTCACTCGTCCTTGACCTGAATAAAATAGAAATTCAAATGTAAATTCGTACAACCATTAAGGAGAATTGATGGGAATCTCTGGAATGCTAATTAAAAGGGGGATAAGATGGATGAAAGAAGGAACGGTTACTGAAGTCTATTCTGTTTAATAACTTCGTAAACAACATTCAGATGAAACTGAATAAATTTTTGGACATTGAAAAATTACCACTAATGCTAATGCGCCAAATATTTGAAAATTGGAAGATCATTCAAAAAAACTGTGTAGTGAAAATGGTAATTAAATGTCAAACTGTTTGTGTTATAAAATGAACGGTAAATATATTTAAAAACACAAGTTTATAAATATAAACAATTTTAAATAGTACAAATTTCGTTTGGCAAAGTATATTCTTATTTATGTATAATATTTGAAAGGCTGAATGCGTGAAATTCTATATTTGTTTTAACATTAAATTTGTATTCATAAAACAAAATTTCAACTAAAATATTCAAACAGACGTCATCTTCATAATAATAATCTTATTTTGAACAGAATCTTCGCAAACTAGTTACGAGCTCCTAACAAGTACTGTTAAGCTTTTGCTAGAGCTTTTCATTATGTTTAAGTAGGCATACATAGTTAAAGGACATTGGCATTCTCAATATATAAACGTTTCATCTTTTATCACCACAAAAGAACGACGGTCGGTCATTCTTCGCCACTCAATAATAACGAGATTTTTCAATAAAGCTATTATTCCAAGCTCAACATTTTAAGATCATTCTGTAAACATAGGTTTACGTTACAATATATTTTTTTTTATACAAACACAATGATTTTATATTGGATGTATTGCACCTCATTGAGTTTTCATAAAGCTGGAAACGAATAAAGGGAATTCGCTTTTATTATTCTACCATTATAAAAGTAAGCACAAAATCACATCATTATATTATAACTGTATATATACAATGAATATTAAGAAGTTTTTTTCAATATATCAAAATCTTTATCTTATTATATTTCTACTAATGTGAATAAAGAAATTCAAATACTTTTATAAAAAAAATCGATGAATTTTTTATATATTAGAATGCCAAAGCCAATATAAAAATGATTTGTAAAATGGCTATAGATTTTTTACATCATTGCGCTTTATTGCTTTCGATGAAGTTGGCTTCATATTGACCAAACTATTTTGCCTTACATTCAATGTACTGTGTTGATAATCGATAACAAAAATCTGGTATATCCCAAGCTAAAACCGACGCACATAAATAAATTCACACACTGAATTCATCCGCATAATAAAGTTGGAAAAGCTTTCGGTCAGGGCATTATCTTGTCAGGGACACGCTACCTTAAAAGACCACCCCCGGTGTTGGTGATTGTTGAACACGATCGATACATTTCATCGCACCAATTCAAGTGCAATGAAAACGATGAAAGAAAGAAAAAACGTAATAAAGAAAGCAAACAGATAAGGGAACAACGTATCACGGACCATGTAGCAATATTTCTTTCTGGTCCCTCTACCACGCAGTCAGGTGCGGCAAGCTATTATTATTTTTTGTATTATTATAATGCATTAGAAAGAATGTCTTTATTAAAACTGTGCCATACAAATGCTTTATATGCTATCAATTGCTAATAACAAGATTTTAAATTTAACTACTGTTCGATTTATATCGAAATTAAATTAATGCATTTTAAAAAATCGCGTTTTACTAGTGATTTAATTACGAATTCCATTACAAAATACGTAATAACTCAAATGTTAAAAAAACAATAGTGACTTTGTCACACAAAACAATAATATTTCAATAAACCTAGCAAAGTACCAAGATGACATATCGCAAGACCAGACAGAGTGTAATTGTCATTAATCTTATAATAAACCGTGAAAATAAGGCATAAATTTAAGATTTTCTGTGATTTATTTACGAAATCAAACATACAGCGATTAATCTGTATTGTTTAACAGATTGAAGAAGTAATTAACCATGTCAATTACTCTACCAGTGTCACATGTGATAAAAGAAACTCTTTTTGTTAATATAATGTTATATATTTGTATTTGGACGACGGATATTACAATTTTTTGTTTCCGATATAACAATACGTTTTTATTGCGAAAATATTTCGATTACTTCTGAGAGACAATAATTTCTTGGGTATTATGATATTTGAAGCAGGAAAAAACATTTGTATATCGAAAATTTTGCGACGTGCTATCTCGGCGGTCCATGGCGTAACAGCTTGCTTCACACAATGGGTACAATGCGTGTTTTATTCAAACACGTTTCCATGAACGGCTTAGTTGAGCAGCAAATCTGCGCAAACAAGCAAAGAATGGCAAAGTATTCTTAAATATAGTGTTCATATTGATTCTCTGAAATCTTTACTTCTACCGGCTACCGGTTAGCAAATGTGCATATTTTTTTGCCAAAAATACGCACACACATTATATCTTTTTTTACCTACAAATTTAAAACAACAACGGGTTAATAACAACAGCGAGTTAAAAATTATTAAATAAAAATCACTGTTTAGTGATTACGTCTTAGGATGTATTTTTGAAATCATTATTTGAACCAAATCTGAATCGCACTATATTACATTACTATAAAAAGCAATAATTTTAATTCAACCAACACTTTTGTGAAAAAGCTAGTTTTAAGCAAAACCCTACATAAAATGTGCCTACTTCATATGATTCAAATTAAAAAGCATTGTTAATGAATGTTAAATATCTCTAAAAGCTAAATGTTTTGTATTGATTTTATGTTCGAGAAAAACAGATTAAATCACTTGTTTTACTGTTCACTTTTATTGTATAGGAAACAATGCTTTTAAAGTTTTCCGCTTCACGTGAAAGAAAACAGAGCATGCGCAATAAAATTTGAGTTCAATAGAGTTTCAAACAAATGAATTCGCAAATAACTAACTATTTATTTGTTTTTTTAACGCGTTCGGTTTTGCTTGGTGACATCTTCTACTAAGCTTGATATTATGAACGAATTTAATAGCTGTTTTGGCATTTAATTTTTTATCATATAATAACATATATTTCGATATTGTCAACTTCAAAATATCTTATACTCATCATGGCTGTGTGTACATTGCAATTTTAAGACGACATCGTATTAAACCTTAATAACTATCCAAAATATATAATATTTAAATAAACTTGTTAAAGCCGAATTTCTATTTATGTTTACTTAACATAATAAAATCATTAAGATGATAAATAGACCATTTTAAGGGGTATATTTTTCCTCGTTTCACATTAAAAAAAACTCAACAACCCAATCCATTGTTACAAAGTAAGTTATTTTTTGTTCAAACAGTCTGATTAAAATTTGCCTATAAAAGCTTCCGCGTGTGGAATATATTAATGCATTGTAGTTGACCGGAAATAATTTGCTTTTTTTATAATTCTCATCATTCTTTTACGTAATTTTGAATATTTGATAAATTACTTTCATATAGTGATTAAGTAAATATGTTTCAACTGATAAAAAAATAACACATTTCTATTTTTTATGAAATAACCAATTCAAATTTAACAATAGTGAATTCACGCTTAGATTTGCTTAAAAAATAATAATGATAAAATGTTATTATATTGTGTTTCGTAAAAAATATATATATGACGATAGATGAGCCCTCGAGAGGTGAAATGAGTCTAGTAGTGAAATAGTAACACTATTTATTATATTGGACTTTAAAGTACAATCGTGACTTGACTAGGTGCTATAGTCGATTGCATATTTTTGTTTTAGGAAGATAACACTTTTGCAGTGTACAATAACAGAGCTCACTTTATTTTTACGATAAAATTCAATATCACAGTGTATCCAACTATTTTTTTTCTAAAATACCACTTGGCTCACTTCACCTCGAATGGGCTCAATTATTGGATGTTGCCCTTACACACTTTCCACATAATATGTGTAGACAAATTGATACTAATTTCATTATTTTATTTAAGATTACAAATAAATTGTTTCTTCTCTCCTTGTTAAAGCAGTAAGTCAACGATGATGTTACTGGGAAAAGATGTATTTAAATCGTATCGCAAAGTAATTTTGTTATGTTGTTATTTGCAAATAATTGACAATATTGAATGATTATAATTTAAGCTTTCGATTTTTACTAATATCAAATTTGAATCGTTCTCATGTTGTACATTTTCATTTCATTAATCAACATCAATAATTCTCTCCTTACTATTTTTATATAAACAAGATAATAAATATTTACCATCCGTTAGTTCAAATTTTTCAGTGTTGCCAGTGTTAAAACGCATAAAATGTAAAAGTTGAACGATTCAAATTTGAAATAGACTTTTTAATGATCATTGACTTCACTGACATTGATTGCATTTGAAAAGAGGTATTTTATTTCCATTCAACCTTCACCCTGTGTGAATCACCTTATAATACATATTATTGAATCAGTAATCCACACCTGAGACTCAAACAAATTGAATGTACCCCGATACATAATTGACTCGGTACACCTTACGCTGTTATGATAATGACGAGAGGTGATTACAAGCTTTGACAAATCGAATTACGAGTCGGCGCCGGTTAATGAAAGGGTACGCCAATCAATTGACCCTGGTTCAATGCCTCGCCGACGTCAAAACGCTGTAACCGACATTTCGATTTGGATTAAAAATGTAGCATCCTATTAAAATCCAGTTTCAATTAATTTAACGCAAATTTTAATGAGTTCATTTTGTCGAACGCGCGAATGTTTTTCGATGTCCTTATTTTGAGAGATAAATTTGCATATTATGTATTTGCGTATTTTTTTACAAAAACAGAAATAAACATCTCAAAAATAACGAAGACAATCCAAAGTTATTGAAATTTAACACATTTTTTTAAAGTCTTATAGTAGATGTACACAGTGGCAGATAACTCTATAAGCAAATGAAGTGCCCGCTAGGGGCCTACGAATCTTAGGGGCCTCAAAAATGACTAATATTATAAAACACATATACTTTTTGTGCAGGCTATCAATATTTTTATGGATTTTTCTAACGTTATCTAATGTTATCCGAAATCAGGGCCTCCAAATTTTATTGCGCCAAGATCCTACCATGTGTTTAATCTGCCACTATATACACTACACACTTAATCCAATGTATAATATTCAACCCAAAACTATTAAGTTTTTTCCCCCTAGGTTTAAACGTAATTCGACAATTAATATGCTAAGTAGTTATTTATTGGCCAAGAAAGATTAATTTGTATTTAAACAATCCTTGAAATAGATTGACCGTGTATTTAATTGAATTGACGAGAAATAAGTATCAATCTTAAATAAAATTACGTAATTTGTTTAATAAATTGAAAGCTATGACGTGAGATGCATTCTCATGACGATAGCGTGTTTCATAATAATAAATTATTTTTACTGGTATGAAAATGCTCCTTATACTACCAACACATACTACCAACGTTATCTCATATTTTCAAGCTGGTGTACAGTCTGCAGGCACCTGACTTGCAAATCTAATTTGTTGAATAATTTATCCGCCAACAATTAACTAACAACAGACTTTGTAATTACAATTATTGCATCGCTGTTACACGTAGTACAGGGGAGTGCAAGGATTTAAGTAAACGTGAATACACGTAACACCCAACATGAAATACAACCAGAAAACTAATAAGTAAAATTAGCAGCTTCATCGCTACAAAAAAAATCTTTTTTTATATTCTTCGGTGATTATTAGGTTTGTAAACGTCAAACCGTAACTTTTCTATTGATATAGAAAATATATTATTTCCTCATAATTTACCATCTAATACATGAAAGTTATTTTGCTCTCAATTACGTACATAAAGGTTTCTCAAACTTTTTCTGCAATGGAACACTTCGCAAATCCGGAAATTTGAACGGAACACTTTTTAGGTTGGGTAATTCATAATAGTAAAAATATAAATAAGATGCAATTAAAAACTTACTATTTATTAAGTAATTATTTTTAAATCATATTACAATAAATGTTATGAGTAAATAAAACTCTTTTTGGTTCCTTGAATCGCAAATCTCCTGATATGTGATGATTTTAATTTTTATGTCTGGTTGCCACTTCCTTGTTATATTTAAAACCTCCGCTTGTGTCTAGATATTTCACCTCATAAAGATCAGTAGTGATTAACCATCACTCGTGCCATTTATTATAAAGTAACAGATGTTTAAATTTGTTGTAGGTTATAAAACCATTTCAAATTTTGGCGGTACACCTATTCAGGTTCCGTGGAACACCAGTGTTCCGCGGAACATAGTTTAGGAAACCCTGACTCAGTATTACTAACTAATATGTATGTGTTATAAGAAAGGTAACAATTTGTAAATTGATTAGTAACATACATAATGCATACATTATTTATTATTTAAAAAAACTGTGTTTTTTTTCATGTTGAATCTCTCCCCATATCACAATATGTGTAGATATGGACTAAGGAGTAAGTATAATAAATTTAAAAATGAACTCTCGTAAATGTCTAACAGAGTTAGGTAACCACAGTACAAGTCATAGCGAATTTTTTCGACGAAACTATTTAAATCATTAGTAAACCGAGATAGTTTTTAATAATTTTATACTGTAACAAAATAACGTAAAAAAAGCAAGATGACAAATGTTCAAAAGACAATATTTCTATTAACTATAATTTATTTCGATAATTTAATTCAGACGTTCAAAAGATAAAAGGCGCCTCTTTAAAACTTAATTAATATTATTAAAAAATATAATTTATATGCAGCAATAAATTTCCCACGGAGCTCAATAAAATTTTATTGCCATTTCGTCAATAGAGTTACATGAATAAAAATCACAGTTTACCATTTCAATGTACCTAATCAACACATCATCATTTTTAATGTAGGTAAAATAAAATTAATCATTAATATATCGAGATAACAGCAATAAACACAGAAAAATTAACATAATATGACAGCACAACTATAAATAGTGAGTGGGTGATAATTTTGAAGTTTTTTTCATCGCGATGACTTTTTAAATCGTAAGAAAAAGTGTGAAGAATAAAAACCCATAATGAAAAGAATATCTAGTGATGTATTTACGATAGATAGATAGATATTTAATAATGCTTTTTTCCATTAGAAATTATTGTAGCTTGAAAAAATATATGTTTATATATAGCTTTAAACAGTGGTGAAGTGGTAAATAAAAAGGTACCAGGTCGGTCATTGATTTCTTCCCTATTGTTTTTTGTTTTATTTTTTATATCCGTCTGAAGTTTAAAAAAAACACCAGTTTTAACAATTGAATCAATAAAAAAACGATTTTTAATATATGTATGTACTTGAAAATTAAGTTACAATTCAAAAAGGTGGCAGGGCGCCTTCCTCATTTTCAGGTGCCAGGTCGCCGACCTGGCCCGACCTGACCCCACTACACCACTGGCTTTAAAGAAATTAAATAAAAACTAGTATTGTTTACAAATTACAGAAGATTAACGGAACACAACTGGGACGAATAAAAGATAAAAAAATATTTTCAGAAAAAATAATATTATTTAAAAAACATATTATTATGTAATAAATTACAAAATATGCTTCTGTTTGTGATCAGTAAATGGTTAAAAAGGCTTACTTATAAGATTATTGGTTTTTAAAATTACTTTTAGCATCTAACTTAATTAACAGCAAAATAAACGATTATCAAATGTTTGTATTGTTGTTTGTATCATACAAATCAATCTAAATTGTTCTCGATAAATGGTTGTAGAATAGACACACATAAGTATGCATGGTAATGGGTAAATTTATTCAAAATTTGTATATGTTACATTAGTTGATTTTTTGGATTTTCTGCTTTTTATTTGTACTTCATTTGGTCAAATACTAAATTGCACATGTTAGACATTACATAATGCTAACAAATATGATTTAGAAAGTGTAAAACAATAACATATTATGAAGATGGAAAGAAAAATAGTTTCAGTATTGTTAATGGAGTACCACCAAGAGCTGACAGTAAAAGTGTTAAAAAATAAAACATATAAAATTGGTGAATATTTACCGTCGACGTATGTATAGAAAGTGTCTTGGTGGCAGGCCATTGTATCGCGAGCAATCTTGGAGCCGTCTTGCCCCCAGTACTTGAGATCTGTGCGTTCACCAGAGATTGCAAAAGAAAACTAAATTAATACACAGCACACTGCAACAACGCAAAAATATCGTAAAAAAAATAATCAATTATTTTCCGTAACAGTTTATATAGTACATATTTTATAATCGAATCATGTAATGCTGTAAAATGGTCGTATAGATATGAAACCGAAAACCGATTTGCATTGCACTTGCTAATTTCAATTCGTGTTCAAACAAAGTGTGTTGCTTTTTACTTTCCATTAAAATGCAATCGCAACAAACTGTTTTTCACATTTTATTGTACAACTAAATTGAATGTATGGTAATATACATACAGTTATCAAGTATATGGGCTATACATTTTGTATCAATATTTATATGTTTGATAAGAAATGGTGCGAAAAAATATGATTGAATAAGACAAAATGTTGAAAAAATCAAAAACGAGTACTTGTTTCAACCATATTAAAAAAAAATACATTTAAAAAGATTGTATATTATTAATTTACCGTTCAATTTGGGTTGAAAAATATTCAAATATTTAAAAAATAATAATAATTATGTGACAGAAGTTTCCCCAAATTTAAATAAAAAAAAAGTACGACTATTGTATATTTTAACATTTATTTAATTTTAATCAACTAAAAACCTCCACCAGTCAAGGAAACCGATTGTGTAGGATTGTATGTTTGTTTCTGCATAGGATATGAGATTTTTAAGACTTTTAAATATAAAACAATACATCTATTATAATATATGTTACTTAAGAATCAAGCATATCTATAAAAACCAGCAATCGAAGATATTTTTACACTACGTAAAGAATTTATGTTGCTTAAGCATTGATGGGACAAATAAAAAAAATGTTTTTAATTTAATTTACATATTGATAGAGACATTGTTACTTTATTTACATAATACTAAATTACTTAAAATAAGATGTATAATAATTTATAAGTTCACATAATCTTTTTCCTGGTAAATTTAATTAAAAAATAAACTATAATTATATATATTTGTGTATAGAAAGTATATAATATAATAGAGGGTATACTAAAGTTAAAACTGTCACCATCATGGCTTTTGAAGTTACTTTATCATTATTCCTTCGAGAATTTTCTCGGAAAGGTAAGCCATCGATACTCAACTGATTGCATTCAAGGAATTAATTTTTCGGCACAACAAAGCGTTTTCAATTAGTGAAGTGCAACTTTTTTGGGCAATAATTCGCCAACCGGCTTGAAAGCTACCACAGGCGTCCACGTGAGGGGGGTAGTCAACGCCTGACAAGCTAAGATAAGATGGCACACTATTGTTACCTGGAAATATCTTCAATCTTTAATTATCGTCAATCCCTTTAGACAACATTTACAAGATGGTATACTGTAAATAATCTTAAAATATATTGTCTTAAAATTAAATAGGATAAAAAAATATAGCCAAAATGATTATTCTATTGTAAAAATATTTTTTTTATGAAAACGTAGAATGATTTTCAGCCAGATTAAAACTTATTCATATATATATATATATATATATATAGTGATATTTTCTAAGTCTATTTTATTGAAATGCCTTTCTATAATGAATAGCATTATATATTAGCAGCTTAACGACCGGGGACGCGTATTTGAGTCTTTGAAAAATAAAGGTTGCTGGCCGGCGGACTCATATATGCGTATAGGCAAAGTATCTGAAAGCTAAGAAAGTTAAATTTGGTAGAGATATCTTAATTTGCTTACAAATTATAGTGAATTTAGTAAAATTAGAATTTTTGCGAATTTTTCGCAAAATTTTATTTCGACAGGTGAAATTTGCCTGTTAGTAAACTTGCGCACGATGAGCAGAAAGAGAGAAATTGTAATTGATGAAGGAACGTCAACAGGCGGGTATGTAATACTATGACTCAGTGTACCATATTACTATACAATTTTCATTTGATATTTCTAGGTAATTTCTTAATTACGTACGTAATTGTTAAACTTAAATACGAAATATTTTATACAATCTAAAATGTGTAAAATATTTTTCTTTGTATGCTTATTATATCGAATTAAAACACTAGAAATTTTTGTTTTTATTTTTTAATCTTCCTAAGGACGTCTATGCGGAGTCAGGTTTGCCTGATCGAAAATCCATCGGTTGACCGCGACCCTGACCCGCCTCAGGCTTTTGTTCCTCTCATTATTATAATGAAAAAATTAAATCACCGCCGCGACACAGCTGTTCTGTTTATAACTCACCCGACTTTGACACATTTTAATATGTTCGCATATCTGCTGTTTTTTTTTTGTTTTGCACAGCTCTTTCGCAAAACTTCCGATAATGGAATGTCAATATTTCAAATAGACGATTATTTTAAAATTCCAATTCTTTAATCCAAATTGTTTTTATCAATATTGAATGTGTTCAGATTTTTATTTTATAGCAGCATAAAGAAATTCCTAGCAGCTTTTTCAATAACGATATTTTCCCAATTCTAAATGATGAATCGACATCACGGAATTCATCGTTTATTTATTCAATTTTGATGGCCAATGATTTCTATCTTTGTGATAGCATAAATACATATTATTCAACCACAGCTTAAATAAATGTGTACTACTCTCGGTCTCGACTCTCGAGTCTCGATGTTGTCCTTTATAGAAAGATAGCTTCAATACATTGATACGTTTCATATTATTTGCGTCCCTAATTTAAGAAGCATAAACAGCAGAAGTAAGAAGCATATTTTTAATTAGTTGTAAAAGTATATTTGTTATTAAGTGTATTAATTTAACAAAAATACAACGGTGAAACTACCTAGAGCAAAGCTCGAAGTAATATTGATTGTTTTTTTTAATATTCAAAAATATTAAGCTATTTTAACCCGTAACATGCCATCCTAAAAAAATACGTTTCCTGCTATGATGGCATCTCAGTTTCACTGTTTATTGACAGTATTTAAATAAGTTAGAAGCTAAAAAATATTTTTAAAAATGTATATATGCTAGAATACCTAAAATAATAAATACTTATTGACAATATTAAGAGAAATATTGAATGATTTAATGGCTCAACTATTTACGATTGCATCATGGGCATGGAGGTAAAAACATCTCAATGGAAGGTAAGAGAAAAATTATTATTTGTAAAACCCAAGTCAACTTAAGTTGAGTGGTTGATTAACAATCAGTTCTCGTAAAGACTACTTCTTTTAAGATACTTCATTATTAGAGCCCATATTATGCTTAACATTTTTAGTGGATATGGTCGAAAAAATAAACTTACAAATTGAAGTAATAAAAAAGTTTGACTTACATATTGAGGTAATAGTGAAATAGATCCTAACAGTTACAATAATATGTGCACAAATTGTAATAAATATTGCCACCATATATTAAATCAAGATATTATGTCAGTACCAGTATCGCACTTCATTTTAAACGTATTATGTAATCGTACTAAATAAGTTTTTTTATAGTAATACATGTATTATATTTTTCATACATTACGTTTATTTCTAAAGCGCTGTGTAATACAATATTTAAATTCTGTCGGTCATGAAGCGATCGGCCTTGAGTGACTAACAAAAATCAGATGATACCTATAAAAGATAACTATTAAGTATCATCAAAATCATTATACGTATTACGGAATTGTGTGAATCGAGATCATTAGTGAATCGATAGACCAAATTTCGTTTTACTAAAAAGCGAATAATCATCGTCGGGAATATTGATTACTTTAATGATAGTCTTTTATTTCACCTTAAATAATCATTAGTACTGCATTGGGTCTAATATAAGTATCGTCTTCAATGAAGTATTAATTAATAAGAAGCAACAGAAGTGCTCTTAATAATCAAAGAAGATAAAAATAAGTTTTAATTCTCACTAAATACTTAATAGGATTAAAAATGGGAGGCTTATTTCAGTCGCTTTTATCTTTTTTTGTCCCTCGTCTTATTTAAATTAACTAATCACGATTAATTGGATGTAAATTATTTTCCAATAATATTTTCTTGATATTACATTAAACAAACACCGTCTTCTGCTATACAATAGTAAGAATAATATATTTAAAAAAATATTTTCATGGCATCTAGTCAAATTATTCCTATCGAAAAATTAAATGTTTTCTTATATTATTATGTAGTTTAATTATTATACTTATAGTGACAATATTCATAACTAAATATCCGAGGAGTGTGGAAACCTTCTCTTGTGAGAAGGCTGCACTGGAGAAATAAAATTCAATTTAAAGGTCGCATATTCCTTCATGTCTGGTCTATCCTTTTTACCTAAATCGATAGTTAATAACTACTAAGATGATTTGTAAATACATATAAACTTTTATGATATTATTTAAAATTCATATCCCATACTCATAAGTTCGGATAAAAAAGAAAAAATGTATACGTCAAAATATCATACGTATTTTAGAAACGAGTCATATTTCTATAGGTCGGTGCCACACAGTCTAATAGGGTGAACCCTTACACATGCATTTTGACTTCTAAATATTTTCGTCAGATGTTAAAGGAAATAAGTTAATTACTTACTTGAAAGCAATAAAATAAAACTTAAGTTTCAAATTACACTAAAACTGATCGTTTGAACGAACGCCTCTCGCCTAAATGCCGAAAGGGTTTTTTGTTTTTTTTTTTACGCCGTCAGAGTCAATAAAATGTTTCAAACGATATTTGCCTCCCCAAACTGTTCTTTTCATATATTAATAAAATATTTAATGATTTAAAAAAATACATTTCATTTTTATTTTAAGGGATCTCGTAAAAATGGTAAATCTTTAAATAAAAAGTAAAGTTAAGCGGAAACCGTATTACACTTATTTTACTGATATTTTTTTTATGAATAGAAAAAAATTTTGAAATCGACGAAAAAATACACCTACACAAATGTTAAAATGGTATAATCAATATTTAAAATTCAATAGGAATTGAATCAGTTTTTAATTAGAAGCTAAAAAACCAGGGTAGACTTATAAAAAAAAATTGTCATGCAAGCTAATAGAATATGTTAATCGAATAGTTTTTTTAAAAAAATTGTTGTACCGGCGCTAACACAAAAAAATAATATTCTTTTTTTTATAATAGACTGAAGAAATATTATTTTTCCCTCACGGTTTTCCTACTCACTAACAGTACGTATCATCGCTTTAATACACGGTATCAATTACACTAATGCGCCCAATGAGACACCACAATTGAAGATGCCGTGATATATTGGTCGCAGTTTACGACTGCCATACTAGCCTGCCTGCGAACATCGTGTTGTATGAGAGCTTTCACACATTTAAAAGCTTGTTCGTTTCATTTTCACTAGTTATAACTCCATAATACCGTCTCACCTGGGTACGCTTCGCAAAAGTGACTTTGGAGTGTTTTGTAAGGCGAGCGCGCATGCACTTCCAGGGTGGAGTATCAGGTATCAATAATTGCATATTATAAATTTATCAAAATAAATATCATTACACGTTGTTTTAAAAATAGTTTTTTCAAAACAACATGGACCAGATAATTTAGATTTATTAAAATATATACCCGAGCATTCTTTTCTTTGAAGTTCTATCTTTTGCACAAATGTTATGCTTTAATTGTGAAAGAAAAAGATTTTTTACACAAAGTATTTGAGACTGTAGTTTATATGAAACTATACTAGGTGGTGCTATATTGTAAAAAAATAACATTTTCTATCTGTAAACGAGAAACACACGCCACACTTAGTAACACAACCAATGTAATAACAAATTTATTAATTGGAGTTGCTCTTTTTTTCCTATAAAACACACTAGCAGTATAAAAGCAGTAGATGCCAGAAACAAAAATATTATAAATGCAAGGACTGTGGAGCCATGAAAAAACCACCGACTCCGACACCGGAATTTACAAATGGTCCGACACCAACTTCGATTTCAAAAAGTTTTTTTAAATGTACTAAAACGCATACATTTTAGTAAATTAATTTATTTAAAAGAATCGTAGTTTCCCGACTTTACGACTCCAATTAAACGATTCCTACTACTGCTCTAGAGCACTGATAAAAACATATAACCAGCGGTGGGCTGCCAATATCTTAACAAGGGGCTCGGTAAATCTTATCCTCTTATTTGTATCCATTTTCGCTCCCAATGAAAGTATCTCAACAAAAGTTTTTTTTTCTACGAGAACTGTTTGCTACTTAGTCGCTCAACCTCTCTTTTCCAAAAAAAAGTAGTAGGGATAGAATGATAAGACTAAGACAGGACTAGTGATTATCTCGAGCCCATGAGGTCCGGCACGGAAGCCCACAACGCTGAATGAAAACATGAAGGGGCTACTAAGTCTTATTTCAAATTTAACCATCTACAAAAATTGCAGTTAGGTGCTGATTTGAGCTAAGACGAATGATTTTCTTATCTTAACAAGGGGCTCGCCGGCCGCACTGAAATTTAACAAGGGGCTCGCGCGAGCCCCCCCGAGCCCCCTCCAGCCCACCCCTGCATGTAACTAAAAAATATACGTATCAAAGCTTTAATAAAAAAATCATTCCATTGTAAATAGTGAACTTCGTTCGTCGATCAATAAAATTCGTGTTATAGCAGGGTTGGCTATAATGAATATACTTGTTTAATATTGTGAAACTGCTGCATTCACTCCACCCTAATAATGTACACAGGTGGGCGGTTGTCGGCGTTTAAGGCAATGAAAAGTCCCTCATCTTTTCTTCACCCGTGGTTCTTCGTCAACTCTTTCGTGAAGAATAGCCTCGAACCTTACTTACACTAGAAGAACAAAACGAGTCAAGGATGAAATTCAATAATTTCAGTCGACACATACAGTTAACTAGAAATCTCTTAATTAAGATTGTACAACGTTTCTATGCAGATACACCTCCGAGATACGTAGCAGTACTAGTAAAATTTGCAGCACATGGAACCTAAATGGAGAATATCTCCAAAGAAGTTACTCCACGAAAACTGCTTGTTAACCGCTCATTTTCAAAAAGGGAAAGAATATTTTACACTGAAACAAGACTAGTGATACAATTATAATACTATTGAACCAGAACGTTTTTTATATGTGGGACTAGTATTTACAAAATTTAGGATAAGTCTTAATGTTGAAAGAATTAATTTCTCTAATGAGCACATTTTCATTTCTAATATTGTATTGTTATGTTATGAAATATTAATAAAGAATTTATAGTGTGACTAAAGAATTTAATTAATGTATTATACATCAATAAGTCAATGGACAACATCTCACCAAATCAACCAAGCTCGACGTGTGATATACCAATAATATTATATATGAAAATAAGAAACTTTTTAATCAATGCGTTAAGACATATACATATTGTATGTATTAGGGCTTACACAAAAACCGAGATTTGAATAAACCGGTTTTCGAATGTCAATATTGTTCGAAAACCGATTTTATTCGGTTTTCGAAGTTTCACAATTAATGGATTATTCAATAAAAATAGAGAGAATTTTTTTTTTTTAATGTTTTTTTTATTTATGTACATAAAAATACTAATCGAATGAAAAATCCAAATTTTCTGTTCTTTTGTTTATAGACTCGTTTATTTCGTGTCAAAAATTCGACACAACTGGTTATAGAATTGAAAAACCGGTTTTCGAATGTCACAAATTTAACCAACAAACCGGTTTTATAAAACTGACAAGCCTTAGTATGTATTATATTATACATCTCAGAAATATTTAAACTATTTCAGTTTCCATCTCAAACCCAGATTTTAATTAAACGTAGTCAAATACCTAATAGTTAATCTTTTTTTTATTTTACCGGTAAATTAAAAGAAAGCCGGTTATTGAAATATGCCGGTTAATTGCAGGCCCTAACGTATACTGGTGTGTCTGTTTTTTTGTATAATACTGAAAACATTCTGTCCTTATTGATATAAATATAATTTAATCAATGTTTTATCGATCAATACTGCGAAAAACGAAAGCGATATTTTTTTTAAAGTGAGAAAAGGAAATTATCGAGTGTAGCCTCATCACGTTTTGCTTTTGCTGAGCGTTCGCGCTATGTTCACATGTAGCAGTCCGCGGAGTGGGACGGCCGATCATATTATGAAGCTAAAAGAGTCCCGGGCGGCTCCTTTGATCTTCCGCTCGTACCGGCTATGTATCATGTATTATGTGTTGCCACTAATTCCCGTTTTCATCGCAATCTCCGACAAATCTGTTCGCTTCACGTGGATAGCCATCGCTGGCAGGATCTACACCTCTCCACGATCGACGAGAGCGGTGACAAATACGGTAAACATGAGAAAATTATCTTCTCAACGCGTCCTCAAATACATATATTTTCTCACTTTTTTTGAGTGAAATATCAATTATTGTGTGGGCAAACAATATATTATGCAGTATCTATATATAAAAAAAAATAATGAACGATCATTTGAAAATTATTACAACAGTCATGATCAACGTTCCCTCTAAGCTGCGCGTGTGCGCGGCCGCGCAAGAATATGAAAACTCTCGCGCACTCATTCCGGATTGGCGCGCACTCTAATATAGTTTAGTATATCCATTTTTTTTAAATTGAAATAACTCTAATTGACCGAAATACATTAGAAATTAAACATTTACATAATTTAACTAGAAATACATTATTATGTATTATCATAAAAGGAATTCGATCTAAATATAGTATAAACTACAAAGATAAGTTTCATAATTTGTTCTTGTTTTTAAGTTATTTTCAAAAAAATAATGAGTTCTGTTGATTATTATATTTTATTTAATACACTTATTTATAAAAATTCAAATGACACTGTTTGTTTTTATTATGCAAATTAAAATAACTTTTATTTTTTTTATATCAAATATAACAAATTATGCCGCGCATTTGTTGGATTGTCCCACGCAGTCTTTGAATTTTCCGCGCAGCTTACCTCTCGTCTTAGAGGGGACATTGGTCATGATTGAAAATGTTGTTATAAGTACGGCAAAGATATATTCTGATAAAATATCTTGTAACCAGTTTTGTAACCATTCAAGAAACAAAGTAGATAACTATATTTAATTTAATTTATCACAACTCAACAATTAACCAACATGAAATAAATTATAGTTGGCAATTAGCAATTAAAAATATCTGATTCTTACTATTATAGTGGAACGATTGAAATTATAATTTTATTTATTAAACATCGCTCATTATTTGTGAATTGCGTTATTTGCCTTTTGTTTTTTTTAACTGCGTCCTAGTATGCTTACATTTTTTAGTCGGAATTCCAGCAATCCTAAGCTTTTTTTGGTCGGTTGACGAGCCGAATGAATTAATAAGTGTTGCCCATTCAAAATAGGAAAGAAATACCATGTTTGATTAATTTGACGGATGAAATCCGCAAAGCGATAGAAATTTTAATTAAATCATACCTTTGTTGGGTACTAGCTAGCCACATTTAATATCTAAGCAAAATGACCACTGTTGTATAATATTTTTCATTTTGCGCTTGCCTCGTCCCATTGTCTGAAAAAATGAATCGTAGAGGCGGATTTTACAAATTAATATCCTACGAATATCTGAAATCCGTGACACTAATTTGTGCTTTAAATAAAATTATAACTTTACGCTCATTGAATAATCAAAATATAGCTAAAAAGGTAATAATTGTATTTAATTAATGTAAAAATGACAATCGTTTTATCGGATAATATAATGACAAAAATGGCGATCCATTCGCTCCCACATTACAAGTAGCGCCAAAGATTTATAAAATACACATTTCTGCGATTGAAAAAATCGTTAGCCATTTCTAGACGTGAAGATAATATTGATTCCAGGTCGGGAACTTTCAAAGGCCAACTTGGGCTTCCCGTAGGCTCTATCCGTCGTTTTTGATAAATGAATAGCGTGCATCGTCCTTGCGAAATCATTTTCGGCTACTCCATTCATAGCCGTGAAACAGATTCCAATATATAATTTTTGCGATGAAAATTTGCAAAATATATATTATACATATTTTCTGTAATCAATTGTTTTAATGGACTGTGACTATCTTTCACATGGCAATATTCTTTATGCGTTTAATACTAGCATGGCAGATTAAATATTTATACGTTGTTCGTCATAGATAAGAGAATATTTTCACGTTCATTTTAATTCCACAAGCATTAAAAAAAATATACATTATTTCCTCGTGTCTTAATTTTTTTATCGCCGATATTAACCAAATAATATTTCTTTAAATATAATACCAGTTAAAAAGCATTTTCGAAATAAAATATATATTTGTAAAATTGAATAGTTTTGCTAATGAGTATTACAATAAAATTATGGTTTCAGAAATGTAAAATTCGTTAGAATATATTTTGGGTTCACATATACAGAATTATAATCGAACACCGAAGACCAATATTGTTATTTCTTCCCATTATGATTAATCGAAATTCGACAATATTGAATGTCGAGTTGCATTCCGTGTGAACCGCTCTGTTCATCGAGACACGTAAAAAATGTGTTTTTCCTAATGGTTCTACGATCTATCATTAAAAGTGCAAAAAACCACAATAATTTCAGATGCAGGGAACGTCAGCAAAAACAAATTCGCTTTCTTTTGTTCGCTTGATTGAACTGCCTCCGGGATACAGAGTGGGTACAAGTAATTAAATGCCTACCGAACAACGGCTCCCTTGTTTACTGATTCGCCCAAAATAACCTTTATCGTGCTTCTTTTCAGGTTAACTGATTGTGGTAAAATACATTTTAGAAGTTTTTTTATTAGTCACGGGGTAAAGAATGCTGTATTTTTTTCGATGATACGTCACTAAAATATTATTGATTTCACTATTTTTTCAGTATCAAAGATTTTTAGTGTCACGATACATACTTATTTATTTAATCAATATAAAATACATGTCAAAATTACTATTTTACAAACAACACTATCTATAAAAGTGTATCTTTTCAAGATATCCAGAAAACGCGTTATATTTTTTTGTAACCTTACAAAGCAGATGTAAATTTAAAACATTCATATATTATTATTTACTATGCACTGTATGTTTATGTTGATTATGGTAATGCTAAAAATTTTAGGTATTACCTTAAAAAACATTAAAAAATGTAAACTTTATGTAGTTGAAATTTAACTTCACATGTAATTTAAGAATAAACTAGAATAGATTGGCATTATGTTGTTTGACTATCATGTAATCGATAATTTAAAATAAAATAATCAACAAAAAAATGAAAAACAAACTTTTTTGTAGATCACGTTGTTTGACTTTATGCCCTAATTCCATAATATATTTAGTAACGGTTTTTAAACACACTCAACTACAATATAATTATTGAAAGCCGCTATTGTGCTAAACTTAATTAGATTTTTATAATTACTATGATAAAGTATTAAAAAATATTGATCATTAGAACTGTAATCGCAAATGCGATATTTTTGAAAATTTAAAATCACTCTATGAGAATTTTTAATTTACTCGAGATTTAGTCGAGAATAAATGAGAAGACGATCAACCAAGGTTGGGATTGAGAGGGCTTGCGTGAGCCCCTTGTAAATTTTTATCAATGCCAGCGTGCCCCTTGATGAAGTAAAAAATGGTTTATATACATTATATGGTTTATATACATTATGAAACAAAGGACTTTGTTGCACTTAACATTTTGGCAGCCCCCCTCTGAAATCATCCATACCCAATTACTAAAATATTTTATTGAAAAAAACTAATATTTATAATACATATCCGTGACATAAGCCTAGAATTATCTAATTGTTAGAAAATTCTCTTATTGTGAGACCACAGCTGTAAATTATAATATTATATTTAATAAAACGTCTTGAGCTGGTCCTGTTCAATGTCAGGCGTCAAATTATTTTTTATAAGATTAATAATACGAAGCTTTTCTGACCTTTCCATGTCATTTATAATACTTTAATTTGCATGATTTATCTTGCATTTTTAATCTGTGGTCATCAAAGACAGCACCAAATGATTTTGTGATCTGATTAAATGCGCGAGGGCAATAACAACAACACGCGCTAATCTCGTCTGAGGATCCCTTGTGGACTCAATCAGAAAGATTTCTCGTCTCAAATGCCAGATCAAGGCATCCAACAACGTCGAGATTAAGCCTAAGCCCAGAGGATTATTTTTGTCCAATGGACCTTAAAAACCGGATCAAAATATATTATCCTTCGCTTTGATGCCCGCCGATTCGTGAACATAATACACGCCTGCATAATAATTAAATTTGTTAAAAGAATGTAAATTGCTATAAAAACGATTCTTCGTTATTCAAATTTAAAAAAAATCTTAAAAGTTGTTAACATAATATTTATGACTAACGGTGCCGATTTTTGTTGATCGAATTATCGCTATTTTTTTTATTGAAGCTCTAATTAAGCACATCAAAATAATACACATTACATTTCATAGATAAAAAAAAATATTGTGAATTATAAGTAGCGTATCCATAATAAATAATGCTGCTTATTGCTACAAAACTTCACGGAAAATTATGGATTTCTCACATTTTATTATTACGCTCACTCTGGTCTCATAGTATACCGCCACATCTGGGACGATTAGATGCGTGGGGCACTGACTAATTAGTGTAACGTTAAATATTATGTAATAGAGCAAATAAAATTTAGTAATGTTTTGAAAAGTCGAATAAGACCCCTCTAAATGTAGAGTTTTGAGAAATATGAAAGTGAGTGATTCAAATGAGATGAAGCAGGGTACAAATTAATCTATTAAAATTATATGAAGGATTCTAATATTTCTTTGTCACCCTGAATATTTTCAAACCTTCTCAAACTTTACTTATATTGTATTATAAATATGCATTTTTTGTTGTAAATAAACATTTGATTATTCGTTGTCAAATACGAATATTATTTATTAAGAGTAACACACAGTAAAATAAACTTAAATTGCAGTTTTTATCAGTATTGATTTTTCCATATCATAAAAAAAATATATATAGAGAGCATATTTGCTTAAAGTTTAATGGCTGCTTTGTCAAGTAGTAAACGTCGTTGACGTTGATAACTTAGGTCAAGGGTTCGAATCCCAGTACGGACAGTTTTTAAAAATTGTTTATTCAATCGATGTATGGCTTTTTGTTCGAAGGCTTTTCTGTATGAGATATCTTAAACATTTTTATTATCCTAAATCTAATCATAGGCGAGAGAGATTATCTCTTTCTCTACTCGATTTTAAAACAAAATAAAGGATCAGCAACTGACTAACAAGCAGTTCTCTTAGAGGCTCTTATGTTGAGATAAAAGCCCGCAAAAAGCGGACATGGATTAAGTTAAAATATAATTTATAAGTTCAATTTAACCAAACGAATATTTTTATTTCAGTGTTTAAAATTGTTGATTCCTTTTATTGTGAAAAGTATTTTTTTATTACGTCATTACGGTAAAGTTTGTGTTTTAAACTAGTCTCATTCTTTTCGTGGTAGTTTATAAACCACTGATACAAGATAAAACCTTCATAACGACATGTAAAACCATATTCTATAAGTAAATCCACTGACCGAAAAACACCCATAAATATACCTGTCCCTTGGCGGCATTTTGAGTTCTTTTTTTTTGTATTTAAGAAATAAGAACCCACTGTAGCGGAGGCGTCAAAAGAGAATGACATCTGTTGTTATATTAGGGTGTTATAATGAAATCGGAATGTATGGTCACGGCATTTAATATGTGTATTTATATGTCTTGGATGATTTATATGGTGGTCCCTGGTCGTAATTTTAAATTGTTCATAAACTAATTTAGGCTGTGCTTATCAAATACGTTTTCGAGTGGCTATAAGTACATTCATATGTTACAGCAAAATATACATTAAACATATCAATTCGCGACGATCTCTATAGTTACAATTGAGGGGTATTATTTGCAAACACGGCTCACTCCAAAATTCTTAAAAAATGAAAGTTGAGTATCATTTTCAAAGTATTTTTAGTTTTACATTACTTTGGAATGGTATTTTGTATGTTATTAGGCCACGTTTGATACTGATTTCTAAAAATACATTCAAAATTTATTTTTATCAACTAAATTACATTTATGGTTCATGTTTCAGCAATTTTGGAATTATCCTGGTTTGCAAATAATAGCCACAATTACTTTTTATAATTATAATATAATTATTTCACCAATGAATAGTCTGCCTTGCTTATTGTATAAGCATGAAAACAACATAGTATCTTTTTTGGAGTTGAGCTTAAAAGGCGACTTCACGTATATATTTTTTTAAATCTATTTTCGTTTTTATTGTGGAGCATATGGCCTCCTAATATCTCAAAATAACTTTTTCTACGAGAACTGTTTGTTACTTAGGCGCTCAACCTTTCTTTTTCCAAAGAGTGTAGTAGGGATAGAATAATAAGGCTAGGACAGGACTAGTGGTTATCTAATCGCTCTCGCTACGCCCAGTTATTAAAGTATTGGAAGGGTGAAAGGGAATTTATAAAATGCTGTTCGTACTGGGACTTGAGCCCGTGATATCCGGAACAACGCTAACCGCTGCGCCATAGGACCCGACAATTCATATAACTCAAGATAACTAGGGAGCTTTACTTTACACTAACGAGCCAGAAAGTTCATATGACCAAAAGTAATACAGAAAAATCATTTTTATGACACCTATTATTTTATTTCATTAGAACCCGAACAATAAATATCAAAATTAAATTTTAAGCGAAGATTTTTTTCGATACTCTTGTAATCGAGCCAAATCATACGTATTGACAGGGCCAACATGAATGTATGTGGGGTTACGTAGAACATATTTTTTTGTTTTAGTTGCAAATACTAATTATATTCATTTGAAGCTACGGCTATTCGCGTTGTCGGTAGTAACGCGTTCAATAAGTTCGGCCACGCTTCTGAATGATTATGGTTAGCAAAATATTTATTAAAAATTAAACTAATTATTGTCAGTCACCGACAAGCGTATTCTGCTTTTGTCTTTAATTAAAATTAGCGAATGTACGATATCGGGCCTTGCAAAATTTACGCTGAGGCTTTTCTTGACCGTGGGGCCGGGTTTCAGGCAAAATACTAGACCGGTGGTCGGCAAATTCATTAGTCAACTGAGCCAATTTTTTAAAACTTAAACTATATAGATAAGTAAATTTTGATTAACTTGAATAGGGTTTTATTCAAGTAGCTAGCCTAAGTCTTTTGCTTTAAAGGTTCTCAAGATTTAAGACCGAAAACCGTGGGAAACGAAGTTTCAATCGCACTGTATGTGATTTTTTATGGAAGGGGCTTAAAAGCCGCATGTGGCTCGCGAGCCGCTGTTTGGCGACCACTGTACTAGACCATCCTCGTGCCGGCCCTGTATATACACTTAACTAGTTTATAGCCAATAAGTTTTCCATCCTTGAATATTATTATGTTCTCCTACAGTTAACACCAGAGAACATAATGAATAAAATTGATCATTTTAACACCAAAGCACGTGTTTGCGGTTAACCGACACTAAAATTTATCCATTGCTCGATTTAACTGGCAACGTGCAGTCAATTTTAATGCAATATTGTTTATTTAGGACAGATAAAATTTAAAATTTTACATAAGCGTTATTGTTTCGTAATAGTTAATTTATTATTTAATGGGAGTAAAAATACCAACACCGCAACGTTCACTAAAGAATAGTATGACTTCACTTTTGATATTATACAATACTTAAATGTGGATAGGTTGAAAATTTATAAAAATATTGAAGTTTACAATTTATGTTAAATAAATAGTTTTTTTCACAGACATATACGCCGAGAGGCTACTACAATTGCATATAGATACAATTTTCATAATATCTTCGAACAGTTAAATTATGACGACTATCCATAAGATGTAATAAGCGAAGTTGCAGGACGCTGGATGACCTGGGAGGAAACAAAGAGACCGTTGATGGACTAGAACAGGGTTTCCCAAACTTATTCTGGGATGGAACACTTTGCAAAGCCGGACATTTTAACGGAACACTTGACTTATTTTTTATGTCGGGTAATTCATAATAGTATAAATATGTTAATAAACACTTGTTATATTTAAAATGGTATGGTATCGAGTCTGTTTCTGCACTTTGACTTCGTTGTAGCATAGAAAGGAAATTCTGCTTTGCATAAATAGGTTGTATAAAATGGAAGTAAAACAATAATAACTTGTTTTGAAATATTAGGAGATCCTTCTGACAAACTCGTGGAACACCTACTCAGGTTCTGTGCAACACCAGTGTTCCGCGGAACATAGTTTGGGAAACCCTGGACAAGAATATGTAGAATCTTGGAGGTACCGTGTGGTGGCCAAATGCGTCCAGTAACAAGGTGGTTAAAAAGTTGAATAATATAATGGTAATACTAGTTATATATTAAGAATAAGCTTACTAAAAAACGGGAGGGATCCCTCTAAAAGGTAATAATAGTTTAAACTTTAAAAACGACTCAAATTGTTGTAATTGCTCAGTGTAATAAGAATCTGATTGATATATTATATTTTATACTTTTGAATAATCTTTACTTTCATTTATTATATCAAATGATCTTAATAGCATAATCGGACAATTTACTTACATTTATATTGTAGTAAGCCGAGTACTTAACGTTTATTTAAGGAAGCATAGAAATACTTATGTTTTAATTCAACCACATTAAATTTCATATTGAAAATAAAAAAACGATAATTTTAGTATACGGCGAATATATTTAGAAAATATTTTTTATAAAGATGTCGGTAATGTTTATTTAGAAAGAAATCTTATTGTTATAAGAAATATTCATTGTTATTTGTTTCTATAATCAAAGCTCTAGGAATAGTAGAAAATTTTATGTTTTTTTGGCGTCCGTAATAATTTTGTCCTTGGGATATAAAGTATCCTCAAGACATTTATATGGCATGCCATTAGTAAAAATTTTAAGTATTTTATTGCCAACTAAATAGGTAGCAATACATATTTATTGTAATTTACGACGTCTACTCATTTTGCTTCCTTTCAACAGAATTTTTGACAATGGGTCTGCATGTTTGGGGAAAATATTTTTACAGCTTTGTGCAAGTGAATAAGTAGGTACATCAATACATCTTTACCTAGCCGCACGGATTCTACTAATTCTTTAAATTGTTTTATTGCTTTCAATAATAGATACCTATATATTTTGTATTACTTTTCATAAGGGTATAAATCATTATGAACCCAAATACTTTAAAACCTTCCGTCAAAGGTATTAAGGGATATGTATTTATGAAAGAAACAGTTTATCGATGATAATGATTAAAACTCAATCAGATTAAATGAAAAAGGTACAATAAAATGTTTTTTTAATCATTGTTTGGCTACCTAGTTTTGGTAACCAAACAACGATTGAAATTGATCATGTACCTACTCGATGATATGAAGGAATGTTGTTTACTTCAGTTACAGTGCCAAATAGGGTATCCAATTCCGGGATCTCGTCCAATTCTGTGACCTCAATATCCCGGGATTACGACGGTTCTAATCCCGGGATTTCGGGATTGAGAAAATGAAACACGGAAAAGCTAAAAAAAACGCTCTTATTTTTGGTAAATCCGCAAAATCCTGAGATTTTGGAATCGAAAATTTTTGAAAAAAAAAGAAAAGAAAAAAAGCTCCCACGTTGTTTTTTTTGGCAAATCCGTAAATCCTGGGATTTTAAATTGTTTGATAAATCCCATGATTTCAAAATCGCCAATAAAATCATTTCTCAATCCCGAATCCCAATTTATAATAAATCCCGGGATCATAAAGAGGGTCCGGGATTGGATACCTTAGTACCAACGCGTAATATTTAAATATTTACACACTATGTACCGCAACAAAATATTATCTATACATACACTTCGTAGATATATTTTTATATTATGAAATCATTTTTTTTCTCAAATATTTAACAAAATATTATAAACCATACAGAAGAGCAATGTGCAAGGTTGTCTTGGGTTATTAGCATTTCATAATACAACGTGACATTTTTGATAAAGATCTTAATATAATTAAGCAAAATATAGCGACAGATAAGAAAAGATAGGAACATTTCAACGAAAGAAAACACTATGGCAAAAGAAGAGAAATGAAATTTAACAATAAAAAACACGTACAGCCAAAAAAGTCACAATGAAAGAGATCATCGTTGATGAAAGAAAGAAGTTTCAGCAATAAATTAGGACGGCATGTTTGAAATAAACAAAGTAAAATATCATTTACAAGAATGTAATATTTGATTAATATCAAGATTAAATTATATCAAAAGGGATGAATAATATTGTTACTCCTTACTTGTCAGTCACCTTTTTAGAATTCTATTATAAGGTAATAAACCTCATTTCATACGAATATCATAATAATGGACAAAGGAGGTTTATAATTAATTGCGCCGAAATAACTTTTGGATCATATTTTCCGGGTACGATTTTGTGAGATTATTTACTGACTTGATGCTATGCTATTATAAGAATTTGTAAGGTTAAGTATGATACGAATAATATATTGATATATACGAATCAGATATTGTTTCAATTATTATATTACGCTTATTATTTGTTAAATTGTATTGAATAATGAAAAACAAATCATTCATATGCACCAAATGAAATCTTTAAAATGTGAGATATCAATTGGTTCTTATTATAATCAATGTAATAATATAAAAAAAATCAAATAGGTATTCAAAGATTTTTACAAAATGATACATTTATTAATATAATATATATTAATACAAAATCGATATTACACAGGTTTATATAAACTATATAAATCTTTATTCCTACTACCACTTAAATTTGTTATCAATAAGATCTTACTGACAAAGCATAGTTATTGGTTATCACATGATGGGGCATAACATATATTTTGGTTTGTATTGATATTATTTCATTTTTAATTAACATATTCAATGAATATATGAATTTATTCTACAACACGTATAGGTGTAAGTCAAAGTGTTAGTAGCATCATCTAAAAACATTAATTCATACATTTTTGTATTAGTTTTTAATGGTTATTTGAAAATTATTATCTACAAACTGAAAATTGTATAATGTTATGTAAATATAATTATCTCACCTTGAAACGGATATCCTGTGAAGTAGGGTGTCATGTTGAGGGCTGAAACTGCCATGGGAATTTCTTGAGTGAAAGGTTAATTAGAATAAACTTGTCTCAACGACTATTGGGCATGAGCAGTAATTAAAAAAATATATATTTTTGGCTAAAATGTCACTTGAATTGTTTCTGGTCCAAAATGTCACTTGTCACGCAAAGTTCGATCACATCTGTTTATCAATATCACACACTTAGGCACTTGTAATAAAATATATAATATAAAAAGGTTTTTAATGTGATAACTTTGATAGTTAAAAAGTAGATATGTCTGTCACAGTATTCAAACAGCCGTGGGCATATACTGTTAACTATCTCAGTGCCCACACGTCACTAACAAGCAGCCACCAACACACTCGAGTTGGACCTCGTCTGAGACAAACCGAAAGGTGGTCAAGCCTCTTTGCATCGCTCGCTTCTTCTCAACATCCTCTGTCCCTTTCCCATTCAAGAATCTTCTCAAGAAACACCTACACCGCCAGCTCTTTCACTGCCCACTCATTTAAAACGGTCACAGTTTTTATGAATAACCTAACTAAGTTTGCCGTCTTCGAGGAACAATATGCCCAATCTGTCTATCCTCCTTACACTGAAGAGCGCCTTACCTATTCGCCGCATGAGTCCGCTGAGAGAAAAAATGTTAAATTTATCAACGCTTTGACTGGGAGTAGTGTTTATACCTGATGTGGCGTGGTCGAAGTACCGCCCATGGAAAATTTAGTTCCACGGCGGCCTCTTTGTGGGTCTAGTGCGGTTATTCGATTGGCTGCCAGCTGTTGGCTAGGAGGAGCCAATCTTTGGCAGTGCTTTGCTGCACGCGGATCATGGATCGCGTGCTGAGCTCTCATGAAAGGAAATGCTTCGCATACCTACTACTTAGGCTAATAATTTTCCAGAAGCAGGACACCCTGATTCAGTAAGTCATGTTTATGATTGATAAACGAGCTGTTGTTGTATATTTACGAACTCACTAATCATATGCTTTTGTTCAATTCTATTTTTTGTATGGAACATTTTATTATCAAGTATACGTTTGAAAGTTCCTCTTGAATAAAATCACTAGCAAATATTTTTTTATTTTAAATGCGTATTTATTTATTTATTTCGTCATTAAGGTTATCCAATTTAAAAAGGCTCCTGTGATTATGAATCACTAACCTGACTATTTAAATAACAAAAAGCAGTTCTTCCAATAGTATTTTGTCCACATTATTATATTGTTCTATTATTGTCTGCTCCCAATGTGGAGCATATGGCCTCCTAATGGAGGTATATCAATAGAAGTTTTTTCTACGAGAACTGTTTGTTACTCAGTCGCTCAACTTCTCTTTTTCAAAGAGAGTAGTTGGAATATAAGGATAAGGCTAGGACAGGACAAGTGGTTAGCTAATCGCTCTCGATACGTCCGGTTATTAAAGGATCGGAAAGGGTGGGAGAGAACTTTTAGATATCACAAAACCCATGCCTTCGAACATAATTCGATAAATCAACCGAAAAAATGCTGTTCGTACTCGAATCCGTGAGGTCCCGTACGGAAGCTCATAACGCTAACCGTTGCGCCATCAGACCCGACACATTTCATAATAAAGGAAAAACTGATATCTTATAACTTCAGCACTATTAAAAAATGTGTACAACACTATGACACTCAAAATCACGTAGTAAAGGAACTGAATAAAACACATGGATTAATTTCATTTTGATATAAAAAATACTAATAAAATAATTTAACAGGGTAATCCACCACTGAATTACGACCAAAGAATTATGGTAATTCAAGACAAATTTAAACTGTATACTATGTATATAGGGATCCGGTTTCGCTCATTCTTAATAAAATGATACTTATATTAAGTATATATTGAAAAAAAATACTTCAGATAAGGACCGATTTCACTCATCTCAAATATATTTTGTATGTATTCTACATAATTTTATAAGGGTATGTTAAAGTTTAACATATACCACTATGTCAAAAAAGATACACTCGGTTGAAGGCTTGGAGAGATTTGCTAAAAAAACGATGCGTTCCAGTGGTTGAGCAGGTCTGTTTTGTCACTTAATGTTCACATAGCTTTATATCACTTCTGCTTATTTAAATTAAGAAAATTCGTTTACTATAAAACATGAAGTATTACATGTACAACAAATTAATCGCTAAATTTAGTAAACATATTACATATTAAATCTTATATTGGAATTTGGAAAGTAACCATATCACCTACAATAAGTAAGTAGGCAATGTAGTAATGTGGTGGATACCGAACATAGCTAATAATCGTGTCGCATATTGTATTAGTTTTCGTGGTTTCCTGTCAGTATGAAACAGAAATGATTAAAACGTGTCGGTGTATCAAATTTTGGTTTTGAAATAGAAAATCATGATAGAGAGTAATCAATATCTTTTGAATGTATGCTTAATACTTTTCTTCGATTTTAGATTCAAAACGTAATACATATGTAAGTAAATGCACCAACCTATACTTAATAGACTGAGAAGGACCATCAAAAGAATTCCGTTTTATTCGCTGGTCTTAATATAATAAAATAAAAACGTACTTCGCACTCCATAAAATGTATTTGAATTTTGACCTAGTGTAAACAATATTACACAGGTTAGTGTGGTGATATTTATTAACAAGAATATATCTTATGATTTCTTTTTAGAATGATAATTAATCCATGTATTCTCCCAATAATCATATCACATCTTAATGCAGGTATCTCAACAGAAGTTTTTCTACGAGAACTACTTATTATTCAGTTCCTTAGCACCTCTTTTTCGAAAAGAATAGGGATACAAAATAATTAGTGGTAAGGTAAAAGCTCATGCTACGTCCTGTTATTTTAATATTAAAAGAATGGGGGGAAATTTTTGGACATGACAGGAAAATCCATACCTTCGAACAGAAATCGATAAATCGATTGAGAAAAAAATGCTGTTCGTACAGAGACTTGAACCAACGTTGATCATTGAACGGTCATGAAATAGACAAAGTTAAGAAGAATTCCATTGTTCAAATGAACTATTTCACAAAGCTCATCGAAAAACAAACATTCTCAGACTTAATTAATCGACTAAAAATATCCTTTTCTTAGGTATCGACTATAAACCCATCTAAGGAATTAATTAGAGTGAGGTAAGGATTATACCGATGATCTGACGCAAGCAGTGGTGTGGCAAAAGAGGGGCGGCATTTAAAAAAATAAACACAATATTTTTCGAGAAATTATTTTTATACATGAATAAAATTATGCCACCTGTGGTGAAAACTCTTACATTATAGTAAAAAATAGTAGTGTTTTAGTTTAAAAGTTTAAAACCAAAAATATAAGAAATATTAGGGGTGGCAAATGTAAGGACCGCCCCGGGAGCCAAGACCCTTTCCTAAGACACTTAGCTTTTTCTGCAATGGAACACGGTAAATCTGGACATTTTAACGGAACACTTTTTTAGGTTAGCTAATAGTTAAAATAAAAAAAATTCTAATAGTTGAAATACAAAAAAAAAATGTTATTAATTAAAACACTTCGGCGGACTCTTCTGACAAGCTCAACTACCTTTCGGTGTTTATTATTTCTAATAAAAATATTATCTTACGTTCGTTTTAATTTTTAATATGCGTTTAGTGTGAAGATGCTTTACATATTAACGAAATGCAGAGTGTTACACAATAATTAGTATAGAAATAAAGAATTTTCATTTTTTTTTCGTATAAAATAATTAAATATGAAAATAACGTTGTTGGTAAACAGTAACTAATCAATTAATGGAAAATTAACGTGATATAATAATTTAAACTTATTTATCATACAGGTAAGTCAATACTGTGAATTAAACTTTAAATCCTTTCCCTTTGATAGAAACGTAACATTTTCATAGACTCAACTATCTTCGACTTGGAGGGTGATTAAGTATTCATTCATATTAAGTGAATAAAGGGAACCAAAGAACCGCTCAGACGGGTTCATCAACACTATATCATTTCCTATTCAAGAGTGAAATATTCTTATATTAACACACATGCATATTTCATAGTCATTTATCAACTATTTATCATTCGATCAAAATGATCTATAAAGTTATACATTTAAATTCTATTCGATATGTGGAGGTGAGAAATTAGCGGCAGAACACAGTAACTCGTTTCTTATATATCACATGGAAACTTATTCCAATGGTTTCACATTGAAATTAATTTTTACTCTACCATAAAAATTCAATTAATAAATTATCGATTTTTTTATTTATAAATCCTCTCAATTCACAAATAACGTTAAATTTTATTTTTGTCGTAAAATCTGTAAGAAATTACCATCGTAAATAATTATTAACACAGGAAGGCAGTTTTATATTTTAGTTTAATTGATTGAATGTTTCATTTTAATTACCTTTTTAATGCTTTGGAGTAAAAATTCAAAACATTATGGTTTACTTGGATTTCGATTAATGGAAATGGGTGAGTTCAAAATGTTTTTCTTGCAAATACCACCCCATCATAAATTAATAAGAACGTGTATTAAACAATTAAACACAAAGTAATCTTTCCCACTCTTCTTTTAAACCATTTATAACCATCTTGAATCTTTCCATTTGAAGTGCACTTATCATCACATGAAAAAAGTAAATCTAATGAGTCGAAATAAAGAGAAGTTTGCAGATGCAGTTAAAGTTATGTTTGGTGATTCTGTTGGGAGCACTATTGGGCAGCTGTTATGGTATATTACAGCACTTTGTAATACTATACCATACTTATTTTTTTGTAATTAAAGCCCATTCCCAATATGAAGCATGTGACTTCTTATGTGCTGCGGATGACTCCGGAAAGCCTCAATCCTGCCTGCCCTTTCTTTCGACCGGTGGGATTCCGGCGTCCCGGACGTCCGTCGGGTATTATCCATAGGATGTACTCGGCGGAACTGAGGGATGCTGGCATGTCATGGGAGGAAGCAAAGCAATTGGCAGGAGACAGGGAAACATGGAGGTGCCGCGTGGCGGCCATATGCTCCACATAGGGAGCGAACATGGCCAAAGAAGAAGAAGACTTCTTAATAGAAGTGTCTTAATAGTTTTTTTTAAATAAGAACGGCATGTTATTCAGCCGCACAACTTCTCCCTATCGGAAAGAGTAGAGGAGACGAATACGGTCGGGAGATTACAAATGGTTAGCTAAACGCTCTAACTATACCCCGTTTTCAGGATAGGATAAGTGGAAGGAAATTTTTCAAGACATCACAGACATCCATCTCTTCGAACAGAAATCCATGAATTGATAAAAAAAACGTTCCGGGATTTGAACTTTTGAGCTCCGTAGACCGTAACTGAAGTCAAAGACGTTGACTACTCGTCTCTCATCCACGGACCTGCAAGTAAGTTGTAAATTTTAAATAATACATTTGTGATGATTCAAGAATAAGCATATTATTCAAAAAGTAAAACACTGTTTTGTAATAGTTCCACATTTTAAACTAATCGTGCTGTTTGTGTTATTTGAAACTGGTCCGCATCGTATTAAAAAATGAGGAATTAGTATATAAAAAAAGATGATTTTATTTTTTTAATGTAACGCCTCTCCACTTGAAGGTAAAAAACCCTAAAAGTTATATGCGTATTATTGTTGCGATGTTGTTGCTGTAGTTCAGTACGCCCATACTTCATAACTTGAAGGCTTTTTCATTGTGTAACAACTTACAACTATCAATAGACAATATTATAAATGAATAGTCGTAAGAGTGAAAACAGCCCGCGGCATTTGGTGGGACATTGTGCCTATTCATACAGCGGGTTAATTAAAACGAATAGTTCAGCACATACTTACTTACATACTGAATAAATATTTATCAATTTGTTGTTGTAGCAATCTGTTAATTGATTCTGATATATGGCAACAATTCATCATGCGGCTTTGATACGCGTCTACATATCAACTCAAACAATCAAATTGCTTTTCATTTCAACTCTGAACAATATTAGTCTACAACAGGGATGGCCATATATTCAGTCTCATATGGTGACTCGCTGCTGAAACTTATAATGGTTATCAGAATCAACTTTAAAAGACAATACTAATACAAGGGAGAGTGTATACGTGTGTTGTGTATTTAATGTTTTTTTTTCGTTGTGGGCACCAGTGGTGTAGTGTTAAATAAATAGGTACCATGTCGGTCATTGATTTCTTCCCTATTTTTTTTTTGTATATCTGTCTGAAGTTAAAAAACCACAAGTTTTAACAATTAAATCAATAAAAAAAAACGATTTTGAATATATATATGTACTTGAAAATAAAGTTACAAGTCAAAAAGGTGGCAGGGCGACTTCCTCATTTTCAGGTGCCAGGTCGCCGATCTGGCCCCACTACACCACTGATTGGCACCATAATAGATAGTAGATGCATATCCGTATGTTATACAATTAATGTTTGTGTATACTATTAATTACTTTTCTTGTTCACCCGCTTAGAATAGCGAAAAAGACATCTTGTAATGTATCATATTCAAATTAAATAAAAAAAATGATTTTCCACTTTGTGACTTGAAGCCTGGAATCAGTACTTTGAAAATGTCTTGACCAATAGAAAATGTTTCCCTTTTTTGACTATCGTTGTTTTATGATAACCGATTGTCTGTCGCTAAGCTTTATTTTTCAGAAAGTAAGGATAGATGGATAAGATTATTGTTTCCTCTGAACTGCGTGTGAGCGCAGCCGCGCAGCAATTTGAAAACGCCGCGCACAGATCTTAAAATTGGAATGACCCAAATAAGCTGAAATAAATAACCAATGGAACAGATAGGTAAAATGATTAGAATAAAGTCTTACCTTTAATCTTAACTAGATATTGATTTACATGAAGTGTTTTTGGATGGAACGACGTTGAAAAACTTGACACATAAATAATTAAATGATAATAATTTTAGTTATGAATTTTAGAAAGTGTGTCGAGAATCGGTGCAAGAAATTAAGACAAACTTCTTAATTTACTTAAAATGTGTTTATGAGAGTTCCCAATAGCAAACAACATCAAAAAAGAATGGTCCTTCTTATATAGGAATAACCGTACGCGGTGACACAAATATTATATTAAATACACTCGCAAACAAGTCACCAAAAACGCACACAAAGGCTTCAATAAAGTTGTAAGTGTTTATGAAACCGGTGAATTTTAATTATAATCAGAAAATATGTGTAAGAAAAAAATAGCCATCGAAAACATAAAAGCTTATTAAATATAATTCTTGTACTTATATTCTGGGCAGCCCTATTTTATATTCCAGCGATATTTGCGCGTGAAGTATTTGATAATAAGAATAAGCATTATTAACGATAATTCACATAATATATAAAATTAAATTAGGATACGATTGATCACATTTTTTCTAGGTACTTAAGTAATAAAGTTTTCATGACCACAACTGGCTCTATTTCAATGATTACAATGTTGACAACCCTCAATTAAAAAATATCCTTCTTTGTAAAAAAAGGTGGTTATTTATATTTATTTAATTAACTATAATGATGCAAACGTCAATTCTTGTTAAAATAAAAGCACAGTTTTTTACTAATTCTTATATTTTTATCAAATAGTCAGAACCGGTGTCGCTTATCGCGAGCATCTATAAGTTAGGGTATTATTTGCGAACCCGGCTCGATCCAAGATTAGTAAAACATAAACCATTACTGTAATTTAGTGAATAAAAAAAATCTTGAAAGATTTTGTAGAATGTAGAATCAAACCTGGCTTGATAACATACAAATTACAATTACAAAGTAGTGTAAAAATAAAAAATCTTTTAAAACGTACATTTTTTTACAAAATTAAATTTAAGTTTTATTCATTAACCATTTTAAAACGAGTCAAGCTTGCAAATAATAGCCTCGTTCTATTATATTTTCTAAATATATCTAAAACATAAAAAAAAACTATCGTCATTAAAAAAAGCAGTTTTATTCTAAATATAAAGTATTCAAATTCTCTTGTACAATAAAATGTATTGTGTATTTTAAAAACCACTTGTTATGTTTAAAGTGCTACTTGAGAAGCTGATAAAAAGATTGAGAGAAAAATATTTACTATTTATTTATTCTCTTGATTTTCAGAAGTTATCTATCCTTAGGGAGCATCTCAGCATTCCTTTGATAACAAAAGAACATATTAGCTTGTTGACCAAATTTTATTTACAAAATTTGCTCCTTTTTTATTTCGATTGCTACTCGTGTGAGTTAGATCTCTTGGGCTTCGGCCGATGATGGATGATGATCGATATTTGTCGAAAATAATCCACAGAGGCATCATGGATCATTCATAGATTCAACTTGTGGTATTTGAAACACTGCACCTACGAGGGCAGTACAACAATAAATTGAATGAAATCATTTTCTATTGTTATCCGATACTTTGTTATAAGGTGGTGTGGCGTTTTATATTAAAACTCCTGGGGCCACACTTCTTTAAATTGTTTGCACATTCTTAATACCCCACTGATATTTCTTTAATAAGTATTTACATATATTTAAAAGTACAACTGTAGTACTTACATTAGTACTTACATTACAGTACCATACGATAATAGATTTTTATACCATGTTCACTCTTATGTAAAGGTATAATAAGTTTCAAATAATATAATACACTTGATTGTGAACTGCTTTCATAGCTGAGCTGAGAGATAAGATTAATTATTTTATAAGGATATGGTATGCAAATGAGAAGCTGTTAGCTGATCGATTCAAACCCTTTCCAAGAAACTAGATTAAGAATTATTTAAAGTCATGTAACAAGGACATGAATTTAATTTATAAACATTACATCCATGACCGCTCCCATTGTGGAGCATATGGTGTCCAATTTTAGGTAATTCATCATAAGTTTTTCAACAAAAACTACTTGTTACCGGGGCACGGTTTTCTAGTCGTGAACAAATGAGACGACTCTGACTTGTACTACATATAGCTTAAATCACAAATATATTTTTTACGCTAAGTTTCATACAGTGACGCCACTTTTAACCCTAGCGATTTGAATACACATTTTTTTAGTATGATTCGAATTTAATGGCTTTTTTAGAGCATGACTCAAGTTAAGACAGTCAGACTCCACAGACCTGCTACTTACTGAGATTCATAACCTTTCTTTTTTTCAAAGATAGTAAGGATAGAAAAAATAGGGCTGGGAAAAGATTAGTGGGAAACTATTCGCTCTCGCTAAGCGTTATTGTCCATTATACGTGTGTAATGTTTCTTTAAATCAATTCTACCACTGAAAATTCGCAAAAGGAAACGTAATTCCAATATGAAAAAGTCACTCGATGAATTTCGCTCATTGTTTTATGATTATTTAAAAAGATCAAGAAATTTTAAAATTGTATCGAGTCATATAGTAAAAAAAATATTTTTAAAATGTTATCAAAGGGTACGAAAGAAATTACTTAGTCGAGCCCAAATGATCACACTTCGCTTCTGCACATACTAAAAAAATAAAAAACTCCTTTCACATTATTTATAATCGATCATAAGCGGTTTCGCTCATTGCAAGTATTATCAAATTATCATCAGTCGATGAATTATTCAGTATAGACCAGGACCGGCTTAGTTCACCGGGAGCATTATCAACTGATCATCAGCTGAAAAAAAATATTATAAACCCGAACCGGTTTTGCTCGTACGATCAACTGATCGTCAGTTGATAATTTATTTATTATAAATCACGACCGGTTTCGCTTATCGGAAGCATTGTCAACTGATCATCAGTTGAAAATGTATTTATTATATATTAGGACCGGTTTCGCCCGTAGCGAGTATTATCAACTGGTGACCAGTCATGGAACTGGAAACCGATCATAATCTGTAATAAATAATGTCGAATAAATACAATAAATATTTTACTCAGTAATATAATGCCTTTCCGCCAATAATTGACAGTGGACCCACATGAAAAGTGCACACTTAAAATTTCTTTTTTGATATTTTACGTTATAAATAAATGTGTATTTTTTTAATCACCGCCTATACAAATTGTATTCGTATATTTTACGAGCGTTCAAAATATTACAATACTTTTACTTATTATCTTTAAACTAACAATAAAAATTGAAATAAATTTATAGCAATCATCACAAATTTCATCTCGGAACATAAGGACAACGTATCCTAACCATTAGTCTCGCATAAAATATAAAACAGGTGAAATCGACGAGACAGTACCACATAACATAACTCATAAATGTGTATAATACTTATTCTAATATAGTTATATTTTTGCGAGAAATTTTATCTTGCAGTGGAACTTATGTTGCATTGGAGCGATTAATTGCCCCATAAAAAACATTCATTATTTAATTAGTCATTAAATCACAATAACTTTTAAATGAGAAAATATATTTTATTATAGCGAAGTGTTTCCCATGGTACCCCATTGCTCATAAGGCGTCATGTACACGTTGTTCTTCAACTCGATTAATATTATTATTATTAGCGCAACGAAAATCAGGATTGTGGGCAATTATTTTCCCGCGGCAGTTTCGACTACAATTTTTTTTATTTTATGATAGAAAAAGTTTTGATTAAAATAAATATATATAAAAATTTACTATCATGTTCATCATTTTTCGGTATATTGTTTCTTTAACTCGTACTAAAAGCATATTTTATAATAAGATAAAAGATACTTAACAATACAGAGATGAAAAAAACTATATATATATGGGAAATTCGTCAATAAAAAAAATACAAAATTCAAGATTTGAAAATTTAACTTAACCAGTCAGAATAGTTATTTTTTGATGAAAGAATGATATACGAATAAAAAAATATGAAAACGATATTTTTAAGTTAAATGGTATTGTTAAGCTTTATTTTATTTTAGATTTGTTTTTATCCGAGACATCCATTCTACATGTCTTGAACAAGCTTTTCTCAATATCTTAACATACAAAAATAACAATAAGTATTTGGCAGACTTCTTACTAATTCCATAAATAATTTCAGATTAGAAAAAGAGAGAGCGTGCAATACTTTGCAGTGTTCCTGTACCTAGGTCACCTGTGAGGTAGGTATACATAGTGTCAGCGGCGAATGATTCACAGATGCCGACAAAGGAATGCACACCCCCCTCCCTCACCACCTGATCCATCTGTTGCAAGTGGAGAAGCGAGGTCCAGCGCATTCCTCGCCAGACAAACCATCGCCAGCCCGATTCACTTTGACCCAAAGAACGACGAGTTGTTACCAACTGGAGTAGATGATGTTAATTCACATAGTCACGATGCAAATTGATAAATGTGTCATACATTAATATAAACAGATAGTTATTGAATATTTAAATTCTAATTATGCGAGTAGCGGCTGTATATTATTTTAATGGTATATTTGTGTACCAACGGTCCAACGTCCAACCATTTTTTAACCATGTCCACTCCTAATGTAGGTGATATGGATTTCTAATTAAGCCCATTTTAACAGAAGGTGTTCTGAAAGAACAGGTTGTTACAGGGGTGGGCTGGAGGGGGCTCGGGGGGGCTCACGCGAGACCCTTGTTAAATTTCAGCGCGGCCGGCGAGCCCCTTGTTAAGATAAGAAAATCATTCGTCTTAGATCAAATCAGCACCTAGCTGCAATTTCTGTAGATGGTTAAATTTTATTATGAAACAAGACTTAGTAGACCCTTCATTTTTTCATTGAGCGTTGTGGGCTTTCGTGGCGGTCCTCATGGGTTTGAGTTAATCACTAGTCCTGTCTTAGCCTTATCATTCTATCCCTACTACTCTCTTTGGAAAAGAATGGTTGAGCGACTAAGTAGCAAACAGTTCTCGTAGAAAATAGAATTTTGTTGAGATACATTCATTAGGAAGCCATATGCTCCACATTGGGAGCGAAAATGGATACAAATAAATGGATAACATTTACCGAGCCCCTTGTTAAGATATTGGCAGCCCACCGCTGGGTTGTTATTCAGTTGCTCGGTTTTCTTTTTCGATGAGAGTAAGTATAAAGGATAAGGTAATGACAATTAAATGTTAGTTAATCGCTTGAGCTATACCCTATTTTTAAGGATCGGATGTGTGGGATGGAGTTTCAAGACAATATACACATTCATAAATCTATAATTTATTGATTTTTAAAAAATAATATTGGAATTCGAGCCCAAAGACGCTACAACCTAAAAGGATAACGCTGACCACCAGACTACGAGACCGGCATATTGTGTTATTTTTACTAGTTCATAAATAACGTATCTTCTTCAGAGTAAAACTCTCGCTATCTCGATTATCATTGAAGCTATATAATATAATGTATATAATTTATGATAAGAGTTATTTTAGTAATACACAACAACCATTGAATTTTTTTAGAATGTTGTAAAATGAATCTGAATATGTATTCCTATAATTTTTTCTATAACGCCACACTTCATTATAAAATGACAATTACATACATTTAATATTAAAACTGTTACAATGTTAAAGATGATGAAGTGTTCAACGATGATGAAGTCAATAAATCGAATTCATGTGTGGAATTATTTGTTTTTTTTCGATCAATAAATTTGTCTACAATAACATACACGTATGGTCGCTCTTTCCAATCGACATGAGACTAAACTGTAAAACAAATACTCAGAGAGAACGATTTATGAATTACTTATCCTTTTTCAATCCATCTTAGTTGCTTATCTTTCTTAGGAGAGAGAAGTTGAGCAAATAATTTTCGTTTATCAAATTTTGTTGGGATAGTCCATATATTCCAGCATCAAGAGAGGACAGGCTTAAAAAAAGGATAAAAAATATTAAGGTATACAGTCAAGTTATCTTATTTTTTCTTCTTACATAATAGTTTTTTTTATAATTTTACCACCATTTCATTTTGATCAATATAAAAAAAAAAACATGAAAGGAGCAGATATTTTCACACCGTGACTATGTGATCAAAGCATCGTCTGATAGGTACATTGTCTGAAATCTATCATCCCCCATTTCAATTACGAGAATAGAACCGTTCCAGGATTAATATGAATCCGTCAAATCTCCAGCTCAGAATAGGTGTTATTTCCACATCGACTACATTTTTTCAATCAAAAAAAGGTTGCATTCTTTTAAAATAAATTAATGTCTTTTTTTATTCCGCATAGTTTATGCGGTAGCAAAATGGGAGGTCTTCAAGAAATCATTTCAGTGAATATAATTCGTGAAAATAAAACCCAGATTGACATGGATATGAACGATAATTTAAATAAAATTGTCACTACTCAAATTTACATCAACATCATATTTTTTAGCAATTACATTTTAGGAATTCAGAAAGTTTTTTTAATAAAATAAAATTTTGGTAACATTGTTTTTTGTATATATATTTCCCCTCCTAATGAAAATAATGTGGATTCGAACTAGAGAATCTGAAAAGAAGTTGTATAAAGACAAACAGTTGTAAGTAAGTAAATTAGTAATTGACTTCAGAAAGGGTAGTAAAATAAGGTTGGGATTAGAAAACGATCAGTGTTTTTCTAATCGCTCTCCCTACGTCAACTATTGAGGTTCGTATAGTGGTAGAGATTAAACATCCATGTCTTTTGGGTTTAATTTCATAAAATGATTAAACACCAAATATGATTAGAACCTAGAAGGTAACTTTTATGTAACATGATAATGTTATTTAAATAAAGTTACTAGACATAAAGTGAAATTAAAGTAATATTTTATGTACATACTATGTATGAGTTATTCTTACCTTCTGCACGACAAAAAACTAGCAATATATTGCAGGAAAAAGCGTTTAAAATCCATTTTATGAAAGCGTATGTCCAACTCAGTTAGTGTAATCTGATGTTTCTAGAAGTGTGCACTCGTTTTTCCTTAAACAGAAAATAAAACCTTTTGGGATGTCACTTATTATTTTTTGCAAAGAAATAATTCATTTTGTGTATTTCTTGATAAAAAAAGTTATTATTTTGTCTATGAGATTTTGTCATGTTTTTATTAAAAATGTATTCATTACATATAATTTGATATCATAATATAATTATAAGCTTTATACAGTCTGACCTTGTATATATGAGTTTAACCATGTAAACTAATATTGTGTTATTTTACCATAGTATTACTTTTGTAAAACATCCTATTTTCATTCCATTGAAGTATAACAATAGTTATAGATGTGTTCAAATGTAATTAATAAAAACGTTTTTCACGAAAGAAAGGTTTGAGAAAAGGGTCAGAAAACTTTTCTTTATTCCCAGATCAAGTACACATACCATTAGGGCATCCAATCAACTAACCGGTTTTCGATTTTTTTTTCAAATAAAAAAACCGACTAACCGGCTTAAACCGGACTTTTTTTTTCCAAAATATCAATTTTATTACCACACAAATCAATGTTCCATAATTTGAAAGAAAATATAGGGCATGGTTGTTTACTTACATATAAAATAATAAGTGCATACGTAGATTAACTTTTTTTTCAACCATGTCTGCTTTATATAAACAAACGTTTTTCTACGAGAACTGGTTGTTATTCAGTTGCTCAAGCTATTTTTGACAAAGAGATAGAAGGATATAGCTTAAACATAAACATTGGTTAAATAATCGCTTTTGCTACGCCCCGTTATTTTTGGATTGGACGAGTAGGTTAGAATTTTAGACATCACATGTCTTTGAATAAAAAAATACAGTTTGTACAGGACTTCAACACGTTAGATCCGCCAGGGAAGCCAACGACGTTGACAACTGCATCAAAGGCCAGACATATGAAATGTTGTGAAATGTTGTGAAATGAGCAAAATAAGCCGGGATTCGCTTTTTTGTAAGCGTGCAATAAATCGGTTAACCGGTTTCGGTTTAAGTCGGGTTGGAAGCCCTACATAAAATCTTCGATTCACAAAACTTGCGTGGGATTCGCTGAAGTGATACGACACAACAAGAATGTTTATTTATCTGTGAATAACATGGCACTCTCTTATATTGATTGACAAATTAATTACCAAAAGCGATATAATAACGAAGAAAAGAACATCGATACCTATCATTATTGTGTAAAAAAACGTCAGAATGTCGGAAGAGCAATAATAATCAATTAGATAGTGCCTCGGATTCCTTATTCGGCTTATATTATTGAAGTAAATTTCGAAGATGATTGACATATTTGATGAACTAGATTAAAGCTGATCATAAGATATTATGTAAATATTTAAGAATATGATTCAAATACAAAATATATTTATAGAGGAAACCACTTTTACTGACCTAAATAAAAATTAATTAAAACGTTTTGTAGTGACAAATAAACTAAACGTCAAAATCATTGCGCTTAACATTTTGTTTTTCAGGAGAAATGAGTTTTAAAAAAATAACAATACATACTTCAGAAACAAAAGGTAGCATTCAACGTACTACTTCATTAATATTGCATAGAAATTCGACACTTATATTCAGTGTAATGTATTAGTTATATTTAAATGTTGTCTCTATTGGTAATTGAAACAATGTAATCTATCGGTTTCTTTGAGTATAAATAAACAAAGTGTGACGGATTAATTAAGACAACTTTTTATAATATGCCAATATTGTCTGTAGCAAATTTGAATTTTGAGATGGTATAATTTGACTATTTGACTGAACAAAAAGTTTTCTTAAAATAACTTATCCGCATTCTAAATGGTTTTTCATTAGTTAAGATATTGAATAACAAAAAAAAGAAAGTTTCAACTGCTGTGTTGGTAATGTGCATACTAATATTATAATATGTCACAAAAATGTTTTTTTTATAGTGGTGACTGATGACTTGGTTGTTTGTAAAAAAACGTCTTCTTTTAATATGTAGACAGCAGCAGATAACCACCATTTAAGATAATTTAATGAGCACTTATAATAGAGACCGACATTTCATCAACGGGGCTTAACATCTCCGCCTTATATTAATTATAATTGCTACCGACGACAACAGCTTTTATCATTTTTTATTCTAGTTTGTTGGAGGTACGTTAACGTTTCTTTTTTTGCGAAGTCACATATTGAACTTGTTAATCTGACGTTAAACTTGGACCACCCTGTGAATTTCAGTGTCGTAGGTAGTGATGTAGAAAATATTATTTCATATCAGAAACATTGCAAACACAATACAGTATGGAAGATTTTTTAAAACTCTTTTACATTTTAGAGATGCTTGTTGCGTCTTGTAAAATACATAATACATAGCTTCCTAAAGAATGAAACACTCTTGGATTATTTCAACATTTATTCAACACTATGATTAAGACCGATTTTGGTTATCACGAACCTTTTTATCTGATAATAAAATACTAAATACACGGCTATTTATATCAAACCCATTAAAACTTATAAGGGTGTGATAAACAACCTTATTACTCTATTAAATTGTTTGTCATTGTTATTAGTTTTACTTGACTTAGTAAAAATAGTCATTTATTAATGTATATTCTTATCAGTTGAAAATTCTCGTGATGAGCGAAATCAGTCCTCATCATATTAAAAACGTGAAATTAATGAAAAAGATTGTTTTATTTTTTTAATATAATGCTTTTCCACTAAGTATTGAAAGGGAACACATTAGAAGTGAAATATATAGGTATTCTTTACGGAATTAAGTACTCGTTTTACATTTATTTTGTTGGAGAATTTTCATTTAATTAGATACTGCTTGAAACAGTTTGCCAAAATTACCTTCACGACACTATTTTATCAAAAGTATATGAACACAATTTTTGATCTTTTCATATAATAGAGATTTTGTAATACGAACAATTGAATGATCTGATGGATAAACGAAGTTAAAAGAGTATCGTTTTAATACTATGTTTGCGAGGTCTCATCCGGGAGTGAGTGATGTTTATTAATCGAATAAAATAATTTATATCCGTCCATTCAGTATATACGTTTGCGTGAACGCATTGAGGATTGTTTTTCATGATTCGTATTATATGTTGAATACCTGTATCTTTAAATCCTCATTTAAATCGGTTGATCCTTAATTAAAAATTTGGAAAATACGTTGAATAATAGTTTAGTTAAGTTACATTACGAGACGTTATTGTCTATGTGTCTAGCAACATCTTCCCTACCAAAGAGATATCAACTGAAGCATTAAACGCTTCAGTTAAATTACATGCCCCATCTACAGGGTTAACGCGAGCTCACTAATTACTTCACTGCGTGTTATATTATTAGTAGTCAGTCGCAATAGTATAAACTTGACTGCTTTCACACTGTGTTGGAGGAGAATCTCGTACCTTCATACAATGTGCGATATTTTTTGTCCAAAATCTATTGTTCTCAAACATTTTTAAATATTATTTTTTAACATATATTTTTTATAAGTATTACTTATTTATTATTCATTAGCCTATTCATTTAAAGTGGCCGCATGTATTGTAAAATAATTGAAATTTATTACAGTATTTTTTTATCCATGTCCCGCTCCCAATGTGTATCATATGGTCTCAATGGAGGTATCTCAACAGATTTTTTTCTACGAGAACTTTTTGTTAGTCAACCTCCCTTTTTTTAAAGAGAAAAGTAGGGATAGAAGAATAAGGATACGACAGGACTAATGGTTAACTAATCTCTCTCGCTACGCCCAGTTATTGAAGGAAAGGAAAGGTGGGAGGGAAATTAAAACATCACAAATCAATAAATCAATCGAAAAAATGCTGTTCGCACTGGGTCTCGAACCCGTGAGGTCCGGCACGGAAGCCCACAACGCTAACTGCTGTGCTATAGGACCCGACATTTTATAGTTTACTGGAATATATTCATTGAAACATGATAAACTTTTATAGAAATAATGCAACGTATACAAATCATATGCACAATATTAATAAATATAATTGTTTACTATTTGAATCAAGCAAAATAAGAAGCAAGATATACAAATATTTCCTTTCAAATCAAGAGTGTGGATTCTTTTTCTTTCTTTCACAAAAAGTGATTTGTCACACAAATACAGAGCTTGAAAAATGATGATTTGAGTGAGAAGTCATAGTTTACTTGAATGTGTAAGCTTTATGATTTCATTGTTATAGGACAAAACCTTTTTTGAACACTAATTGGGATTTCTAGATTTTATTATGAACTATCAGAACTGATATCTAATGAAATTTTTCAAAATTTATTGATAAATCATTTTTTGAATGTTTGCTTCTTTAATATTCTTTTATGTAAAACGAATCGATAGTTTGTGACCATTTTTTTAAATATGCATTAATAAAAGTAGTTTTCTTTGAGTTTAATGTGTCTAACAAATAGTTATTTATCGCCCTTATCTTGTGTTCGAATATCTACCCCTATTGCAGATTGTAACATACTCCAGCTCTTCTGCAAGTCAACAGTACAGAACACGCAAACCCCAATGCGGTGGATAGATAAAACTTTTTTTTATATTATTTGGTCATCTTTATGATTTTTCATTTCCTTGTTAGTTTATTCACATTGAGATTGCTTAACCACGTTAAAGTGAAAACTGGGTTTCAGTCCACTATTTCAATATAAAAATAAATATCTGATATTTATCTCTTTGGTTATATCTAGGGCTTGTCGGTTTTCAAAAACCGGTTTTTTGGCTAAATTTGTGACATTCGAAAACCGGTTTTTCAACTTGGTAACCGGTTGTGCCGAATTTTCCATAAACGAGTCTATAAACAAAAGGACAGAAAATTTGGTTCTTTTATTTGATGGCTTAAAGACCATATGCCCCACATCACCCAGCGAAAGGATATTTTCGATATCAGGAAATTTTGTTACAAAAAGATCAGTGGACGCTTTGTGTTTTTTTAAATCATATTTTCTGAAGAGTAACACCAAATAATTTCTTGTTGTGTATTATTATGTATATAAATAAACAACATAAAAATTGAACTTTTTCTCGCTATTTGAATTGAATTATCCATTTTTTGTAAAACTTCGAAAACCGAATAAAACCAGTTTTCGAACAATAATGACATTCGAAAACCGGTTTTTTTATAAGCCCTAATTATAGCAATTACCTTAAAATGTACATTCTATTATTGGCTTGTAAATTGGATGAGGACGAGAGCATATTTGATCATGAACAAATCTTCAATATGGAAAACTGACTTGGTTGAATATAAATCAATGATAGGAATTAATGTATTACGTTTATGTATCGTAGTCAATTTAAACATAGCTTTTTATACTCGATAGAAAAATACAATTTTTTTCATCCAATTTTTTAATGGATGCTATGGTGGCAAGAGGTAGCTGGCATTAATCCGCAATCAAATGAAGTGAGTCGTAGTTTTTTTCATTTTCATTAAATTAAATTAAATGGGTACTTCAAACGTGTAATCTACTAACCTTGCATAGCTTAAAAACATTTTAGTATCACTAGTATCATCCCCCAGTTTAACAAAGAGTCGCAGAAAATGTTGATTACGGTGAAGTTTCAAAATAGCTTGAAAGGTAATACAGTCGTAGAATGGTACTTGAAGTTATTATTAGAAACTGTTTTACGTAGGATATGCTGTATATCTAGTATTAATTAAGAGTTAACAAAAAATACGAATATAAACATATTTTTTTTAAAGCTACATTTCAATAAGCAAATATTATTAAATTGATAAATAGATTATTAGTAATTTCCGTATTGCATGTTGAGCCATGCCATATATGAAGAAATTACTGAATTAAGGTTGAATTTAGATCCATTTGGAAAAAAAATATTCTGATATTAAACACATTATATACAGGGGGCTCGGAGGCTCGTTCGAGCTCGTTGATAAAGTAAAAAAAATGTTATCAGATTAACAGTGATTGCAATATGGTTTATATATATTATGAAACAAAATACTTAGTTGCATTTTAAAATTTATCGTAAAATACATTTATTTCGGGTAACATCACTTTTTTATTGTATTTATCAGTATATTTTGTCGTTACAGAAGCACATTAAGTAACATTAGATTACTTTCATAATTATTGAGAATCTTCATACAAGAGTGATACGTCGCCAATTCGCCATGCACTTGACAAATATAATCGAGACAGTTGAAATGGTATTAGAAAACAAAAAAAATATTGTCGACATACAAATTCAAAAACAGTTCACAAATATTGTTGCTGAAAATGTCTACTTCTCTAAGGCTTAGGCCAGGCGTGGGGAGCCTGCGGCCTTTTGGCTACTCTGGTGTGGCCTTCTGGCCAATTCTATAATTCTGTATTTTTTTGTAAATCCGTAAATTCTTGAGATTTTCGATGTCAAAATCCATGGAAGAATTATTAACAAAAATGTGGTTTGTTAGTCAGAGATGATATTGATAGAAAGATATGTCAGAGCTATGAAGGTAATGTGAGGAAAAGTAAAGTCAAACAATAAACGAAAACTTGCATAATGTATAAAAAGTTCAATTCAGGGGCTTGAATACTTGACCCCTAACCAAGTAGAGTGAAACCCATTTCGAAGACGGTGACTTATAATAGCAGTTCTGCTATCATCACATTCACTTCCGAATAAATACATTAATTCGATATTTATTTATTTATGTATCTATTGTTAAAAATTAAAATTATATTACATGACATAACAGCTGACGCCAATTCACCATGTACTTGACAAATATAAAGACACAAAATATAAAATAAAACTACATAATACATCAAAATCAACATACAAAATCAAGATATAAAATAGTACAATTTAACAAACAGTTCACAAATACTATCAATAAAAATATCCACTTCTCTAGGCAATGAGTTGATCAATCAAATCAAGGAGTTATTGTTTTGTAGATTGATTTATTTACTATTTTGTGAAATGTTTGAAGTTTAAGAATAATTACAATATTACTTGTTTATTTCAGCAGTGTATAAAAAAAAACTGTTAACTAAATATACCTATATTTTGATTATTATGTTCCAAATAGAATTCGAAATGAAATATTTCAGTAGTTAAATCCAAAACATCAAAATTGAATCCGGCGGTATAAAAAAATATAAATGACGCCCTTTAAATTAAAACAGAAATAATTAACTTACATTTTTAATAAAGCACTTAATGATGCTCCATTTATTTTCGTAGACAGGTATCTACGATGCTTTCTTAATGGGCCAGAGGCAAAATAGAAAGAGAAAGAAGTACTAAGGTCCATCTGTCAAAAATTACATACGCTGTCAAAACGCGTCGCTTGCACTGTTGGTATATACATACATCACGCATATGACTGGACATATGTACCTACCGACTATTAAATTGTATAAAACTAACATTATTATACTTGTATAAAACGACACGCATACTGTCGTAAACATTCTTTAATTTAAGCATAATGAGCTGTGTTTTACTGATATACATTTTCCAATGTGAAAATCGTTCGGCAACACCAATGTGACATGTATGTTATAGTTTTTTTTTTAATCAATGACCTCTCCCAGTGTGAAGCATATGACCTCCTAATACTCCTAATAGAGGCATCCAAGAAAAAAAATAATTCTACCGGAGCTGTTTGTTACTCAGTATGTCTTACTTTTCAAAGAGAGTAGTAGAGATAGAAGGGTAAGGATATGACAGAAATTGTGATAAACTAATCAATCTCGTTACACCAAGTAATGGAAGGATCGGAAAGGGTAGGAGAGAATTTTTAGACATCACAAACACCTATGTCTTTGAACAGAAATCGATAAATCAACAGGAAAAATTCTGTTCGAATCCGGCACGGAAGCCCACAACGCTAGCCGATGCGCCATAGGACCCATTAATAACAATTAGTTATTGATATCAGACATAATTATTGCTAAATTTTAAACGTTATATAAACACACATTTTTTATTATAATTATTATTCACAGCCCTTAGAATATTATTCATAATATTGAGCAGTAATGTAAAATTTAAGTTAAGAATGTGATGTGGTAAAAATCAGAGTAGACGTATCTTAAGACCAAGGGTGGGCTAGAGGGAGTTCGGTGGGAGCCTCTTGTTAAATTTGTCTTATGCTGGCAAACCCTTTGTTAAATGAATAAAAACAATATTTGCACAGGCAAACCAGTGCCTTTCAGTTCTTTCTGAAATATATAGTAATATGTACGACTGTTTAAGAATAACATTAAAACATGGAATTGTAGCGAAAAAGGGTGTAGGTACAAATTTCTGTGTCAATCTTGGAACTCTTTATTCTTGTAATCTCAGGTAAGTAAAGACTTTTTTTAGCTTTTGATTTATGAAGTTATTAGTTGGTATATTGCTTACATTATGTATTATAAATAATTATTCATTAAATATACTTCATTTTTCTTTTAAAATTCATTATGAAAGTTGGTACTTAGGTATTTATAAAGATTATTATGTTATTGGTTTATAATCAGCGGTGGGCTGCCAATATCTTAACAAAGGGCTCGGTAAATGTTATACATTTTTGTCCGCTCCCAATGTCAAGCATATAGCCTCTTAATGAAGGTATTTCACCAAAAGTTATTTTTCTACGAGAACTGGTTGTTACTTAGTCGCTTAACCTCTCTTTTCCAAAGAGAGTAGTAGGGATAGAATGATAAGGATAAGACAAGAATAGTGATCAACTAATGGTAGCACCCTGTTGAATTAAAGGATCGTAAGAGTGGGAGGCAATTTTCAGACATCACAAACACCCATGCCTTCGAACGGAAAATAGATAAATCGATCAAAAAATGCTGTTTCGTACTGGGACTCGAACCCGTGAGGTCCATGACGGAAGCCTACAACGCTGAATGAAAAAATGAAGAGAAAAATTATTTTCAAATTTAACCAACTACAGAAATTGCAGTTATGTAATGATTTGATCAAAGACGAATGATTTTCTCATCTTAACAAGGGGCTCGCCGGCCTTGCCTAAATTTAACAAGGGGCTCGCGCGAGCCCTTCCGTGCCCCCTCCAGCCAATCCCTGTTTATAATCAGTAAATTAATAAGTAAATTTACCTTTTAATGTAACAAGATGTTGATACTCAAATTAATAAAATAAATATTGATTTCGAATTTAAAGCATCAGAAGCATAAAATCTATCAAGTAAAAAAATATATTTAAATATCTGTATCCAAATACTAGGTTTCGTTAATTGTGCTAAATAAAATTACAAAAAACAATACTTGAGCGTACAATAAATATGAATAAAGTATTTGGCCAGCTTATTTAATTCCTAGATAAGTGATATTAAGTCATGATAAATGTATTGTTTTTAATATTTAAAAAAATAAGATAGTTTGTAATTAATTATTAGTATCATTAAAAAAATAAAATAATAATGTAGCGTTCTTCTAAAGATATCGCCTATGTTATATTAGTAGTAAGTTACACACCGGCGATACAGCTATGCATGTTTAACTTGCATAACTGACAAATGACACTGACTTTTACTGAAGCAATTTGTCAGGAACATCTTTTGCTTGGATACAAAACGATGCATCGCAACCACTGACAAACTGATCTATATTTTTCGAAATGTTTATGCAAATGGTTTTAAAACCAAAGTCTATACTAGTAATGGCGAGCATCTTGAGCTCGGTGTATCAAAAATTTGACAATACTTCGGTCAAAAATCGGTTGGCGTGTCACTTGTAAAAATACAAAAGTAAAAAGTTATACATATATTTTAAAATCCATATCCGCTCCTAATGTGGATCATATAGCCTCCTAATAGAAGTTTTTATTTCTACGAGAACTGTTTGTTGCTCTTTTTTTTCGAAGAGAGTAGTAGGAATAGAAAGACAGGACTAGTGGTTAAATAATAGCTCTCACTACGCCCCGTTATTTAACGATAGGAAGGTTGGGAGAGAAATTTTAGACATCATAAACACTCATGCCTTTGAACTAAAATCGATTGAAAAAATATATTCGCACTGGGACCAATGTTGCCGTGCCCAGACACACTTTTTCATCCCCGCACAAGACCGTACACAGAAATATTGTAAACATAAGTTTGTTTCACCAAATTTTTATACTTGCGCACACTTTTTATTTTGCTGAAAATTTACTGCTCACAGAAGTTGATGGTCCGCATACACAATAGGAAAATTAGAGGGAACGTTGACTGGGACTCGAACCCGTTAGATCTGTCTAGGAAGCCAACAACGTTGACTGCTGCGCCACTGATCCGATATATTTGTGACTTTTTTATCTGAACTGTATTCACTTAACCTTCAATTTTACGTTTTGTGCAATTTAAGTTTGACCACTCACTCAATCTGTCAGTTGGTTTCTTATATTGGTTTTAACATTATTTAACGCCGAGAATAAAATTTCACAGAATTATGCAGAGGGACAATTTGTTAGTAATGCCATCAGTTTTTTATGGTGCCAAAAGTGTCCAATAATTCTAATAATTTCAAGCAATAGAGTTGCTCGTAGTGGTACTCTTTTTCACTCTCCAAACGATTTATTTTCAGGCTTTATATTTGGACCTGACGTTAACTGGTCTCGGGCGAAGATCGTCCTTAATCTATGCGTGACAGAAGTTCGTCATCACTTGTCAATAATTATATTTTACCATATTTTTTTTTGAATAAAATAGCAATGCACCTAATATTTATTTTATGACGTTTATGATCGCTTAAAAATGATTTTTATTATACACAATGTAAACGAAACTATTTTTTATTATATAAGTTGCATCTCTATCGTGACTTTTTTTTCTTTATTTTCAATATTAAAATCTTTAATTATTTCTGTGATAATATAGAACGTATTATTCATCGTTATGAAGAGAAGTAGATATTCCAGTGGTGATTTTTAAATACCTAACTATAAACTAAAAATATGAATATGCTTATTACGGTTATTGTGTTGCATATATTTCTATGGCAGTAAAAGAATTAACTTATCTGTCGACGTAAAACCACCAAAAGCAAAATAACACCACGGTTGCATTGTAATTACAAAACAAACGAATGGTCATTTATCATTGAGAGTTAAGAAAAGATTTACTTGACAAAGATTGGGTACTGTCCCCCAACTATTCAAAAGCCCCATCTTTCAATACAGTAGCAATTTATTAGATATTTAAATGAACGCATTGTTACTAAAGAGGCTAGAAATATTTTTGTGCATAGACACTTAGCTTAATTAAAATTGTATCTATTTTCGGTAGTTTAAGTAATTGTTTTAGGCCGCGGACGCCATGTTGCATTGACGACTGCAGTCATTAAAATTTACATTTTTTTAAACTTTAAGAAACATCTATTATTCATATTTTTTTTCAATAACAAGTGATGACAGTGACATCCATGATAGCTGCTATTTTCTTGACTAGGTTATTGTAATATTTCACGGTTTTGTGAAAAGACATTTTATACATTTTAGCAAAGTGATAAAGTGAAATAATAAATATAATTTTCATCACCACAGTCGCAAATAGAATATTTGCCTTTTTGTGTCATCAGTGAATGAATTGTTTTCGGTCTTTTAAAGTATTTAATTAGGCACCCAAATGAAGAATACATTGATTACTTTGCTAGACAAGGGAAAAATACCACCGCGAGTGTAAGCAAAATCATTGTAGACAAGCATTTTTTTAGATTTTGATATTTAAATGTGAAAAAATTGCAAAAGTGATAATGTAAAAAGACAAATGTGATTATAATGCCTAATTATGAAAAAATCCGGTAATCGAGTCTATATTAAAATAAACTGTATCTAATTGGTGAAAAAAACAGATTATTGTAACATTAATAAAAACTAATTTTAAAAAGTACACATTTTGGGTTGCATAAAAAGAGAATATTCAAATATTAAACTAAAATACAAAACTAATTTTCTAAGTAATACATTTTTTAAATTATCAGTCCCAGTCCATTTCAAACGATCTACATCTGCAATAATCATATATGTAAAACGCAGAAATTCATATATTTTTTTATAGAATTCTAATAACTCTAATGGTGCGAAAATAAGTTCCTAACAATATTTATTTTGAATATACCTTGAATATTAACTGAAAAGCAGTCATTCATCGCTTGACTCATAGCCATTCAATACTCAAATATTTTTATTATTTTAAATAAACTATTGGAATAAAATTGAAATTAATAATAGTATTTATACGAACTTCATAAAAAGAGGGTGGTTCTGTTGATGATGTTGGTACAATGAATACTTTTACTTTAAATTAAAAAAACAATGTCAGCAACCGCAACCAAAATAAATGACAAGATGAAAAAAATATGAAAAACTCATCAAACTAAGTAATTTTCATCAATTGAAGAAGTTAGAGAAAGTACAGTAAAATCTTGTTATTTCTCAATACCGACTGAAGACGTAAGATAACTGATGTTTAAAGTAATCATTCAAAGATACAGTTTTGTTCGCAAAATTGTCACACTATTTTCTTACTTAATATAACGAATCACTGTCACCGAAGATAGTGCAAGTTTCTCGAACATACTTCTACTAGTAAAATTATTCTTGTTCACGAAACTCAATCAGTCGTAAGAAATCAAGCACTTCAATGCACAATTCATTACTTAAGAATAATCGAAAGTCAATCAGACGGATGCAATTTGCAATTAAATTTTTCTCTCTTTTTGAAACTGTAAGAGATATATTTTGTTTTCCTACTGACGTTAACAATTTAAGCAGACTTTCAAACATACATTTTGCCAGAGATCTTGACATTTCTTTTTAACTAAGCATCGTTTCTGGGATAAGTAATTAGATTCGCTTACCCAGCGCGTATTTGAAATTTAAGAGGAAGACATTTTTTACTCGTGAAAGAAAATTAATTTAGCGTTCACTTAAACGGAATAAATTATTCTCTAATCACAATTAAGTTATCAAGGTAATCGGCAACAAAGATGGATTTGGTGATTAATTATTTTTGTAATTAAAAAAGCACAATCTAAAAATAAATAATATCCTTGATATAAATACAGTTTTCAACATATAAATATTAAAGAATTTAGAATTTCAAATAAGTAATCTTGTGGTATGTTGTCCGGTCTCAAAGAATTTTATATTTTAGACTACATTTGTTTAAACTTAGATTTAAAAAATATACAATCTAAAGCTTTGCGAGAACTGTTTATGTGAACTTTTATATAACCAACATAATCAACGCCCTCGTTATGCATTGTTGATTTATTAATTTAAATTCTGTAAAATCTCTAACGTCTACCTATCTAAAAAGTGTAGAAAAGGGTCACCCCAACCTAGTATAGAATAACGTTAATAAATAATAAAAAACTGTAGCTAAAATGGTAAAACATTTATTTTTAACCATGTTTGCTCCCGATATGGAGCGTATGGACTTCTAATAGAGTTTATCTCAACCGAATTGTTTTTACGAGAACTGCTTGTTACTCAGTTGCTCAATCTCTCTTTATGTAAACGGAGTAGAGAAAGAAGGAAAGAGGACATATCTAGTGGTTAACTTATCTCCCTTCGAACAAAATTCAATAAATCAGTTGAAAAATACATTTTGATAATAACTTTGTACTGGGATTCGAACCCGTGACCTCCATAACCGAAGACAACGACGTTAACCAATTGACTACGCAGCCAATTATTAAACAGCTATTGTATGTGTATTTTTTTCTTTAGTTAGGTTAATGTACTAAAAATATGCTTCATATGTATGAAAAAATAAAAGCATTTTTAGGGGTACCAGATTATGACATCTTATGATTGATGTCAGAAAGTAAAAAAAAACTGAACACCGCACAGTTGCAAAGTTTAATGTGTATCAACGCAATCATTAACGGATGCATCTGCAATTCGTTCTTCGTTAAAAAGTGCACCTTAAGAAGTAAATGCGTCCGCACCGCAGGCGGTCATAATCACTTTCTTTGTGTTTCTTTATATTTTTTAGCGCCGTCGAAAAAATCGTGACCGTGTCAACCGTTACACATATCATGTGTGACAATTTTTCCACCCCGTGACTCTCAAGTCGTCTTTATATCCGATGCTAATTGCTTGTGTAACAAATCATTTTGTTAGTTTTTATTTGCAACTTCTTCCAGTAGGAAAGTAAAATCAAAAACTATACTATATATCAATAACTATGAATATGCATCTAAATTTTCAATTTAAATTATGTGTAATGTTGAGGTATTCAGATACATCAATATTTATTGCGTCAAAATAAAGTTTAATTCTGACTTATATTTACAAAACAGGGTTTTTTTTCAAATGGTAGTGTAAACAAACGATGCGTAGAGACAGAGATATGTTTGCGGTTTACATTTAAAATACTCAAAACATACACAATCTCTCTGCGCATGCGTTTTCAAATGTAAAAATGACGTATGAGGTAAAAATCTGTTTAAATAAAATTATTTTTTTAGCGATAAAATGAAAGATGAAATTGTCAATGAGGGAAACAATAAAATCATTGACGTTAATATGAAAGGCTCTTGGGTCGACACTTTTTTTAGGTTCCCATAATAGTAAAGGTTTAGCTAGATCTATCGGTTTGTTAAAAAATGATAGTATTAAAATTTCACCAGTAATTTTTGAAAATAGTTTTGTGTCAGTTTTGAAAAAATATTTTTTCTTAGGCAATACAATATAATCATAAGCACTAGTCAACTGTAGATGTGACTTTTATGTTAGGTCAGGAGACCGATTCTTTAATTCAAATATAAAAGTGACATTCGGGAACTTTGCTTCCATATTATGAATTGTATTTTTAAAAAAGTACCAGCTTTTAAAGATCATATTTCAAAACCAAAAGTAAAAACGCGTTATAAAAAGGACTCATATCATAGGACTATATAATTTTACAAAACCGCTTTTTTTCTCGGAATACAATAAAATTTTCTTTCTTTTTAAATTTATTGTGATAATATTTTCGCAACAATGTTTCCAAGTGAAAAGTTGATCGCACAAAAAAACAACAGACGTCACTGTCAACAAAATATTGTTTAAATACTTTAAAACTAATAATGTAATGCGGAAATAGCTTCACGGACTCTGTTAATCATATTAATAATATCTTTCTTTGACTTCAGTGTTTTATTAAGCCGTATATACGTATATTATGTATGTATCGTATCATCTCTACTTCATCTTCAACTTATTAAAATTGCTTTTCCCAATATCAAATACAACCCAAAAATTCAGCAGAAATCTATTAAGGTTATTTGAAAGCTATTTTTGTATCTGTGATGCGGAATATTTTTTTCATTTTGTACAAAGGTAAATACATTTTTGGTGGAAAAAGACATTTGATGGTGTACATATAATGAAGGATTCATTTTAAAACGTTTTTCAATCAAAGTTTTAGTGTCGGATCCGAAATATCAATTTTTTTAGAAATGACAATTTAAATCCTATTTTTAAAAAATAACGAAAACTTAACCAGACTAAACAGGTGGGTTGTCACTTATTTGCTGTGATAATTCAATCTGCTATTTAAATATAAATACTTTACTTAATCAATCAGATCACTACAATATTCTTTTTAATACAATACTGTTTTAAAGTTATAATAATATTATTTAAAATTAATAATATTTACTATTTATCTTTAGTGAAAATAAATTATTCGATATAATGATGATAGGTGAGTGCAGAAATTGACTATTTTCAACTGATACAAAAATTCTATAAGACTGTTTATTCAAAATAAAATATTAAATACCTACCAAATAGTATGTGAAATATTTGGATATTAAATAAATTGCAAGAGTACGACTATGATTTATAATTTCACAAATAAAGCTGAAAATTAACCAGTCAATTATTAATTATTCTTTATTTAAAAAAAATGCAATAAACATTTTCATATGAACTGAGAATTGTTTCATTTAGTTTTAATATAACAATCATAATATATTGACATTACTCGTAATTTATTTTAGAGCGAGATTCATTTATTGTGAGAAATGTCTACTATTGTTCACGATGTTAAAACCCAGGAATAAATCCCCACTAATAAAAGTCATTAAGATCAATAAAGTTGGTATGAACTCGACGTAAAACAGGTAGGTAGAAATAAAATAAAACTCATCGCTCTAGTATTACGAAAACGTTTATTTTATAATTTGCAATCACCGAAGTTTAATTTGAAAAAAAAATGAATTAACACAATACACAATAACTATTATACAATCTAGCTTGCTCACATGATTTTATAAATGTTAAGAAAATTGATGTTAATTTTCGTCAAAATGGAAAAATCTCAGTTCTTTCATCTCGGACAAAAAACCACAAAAGAAAAAAAAACTGCAAGTGAATTTACAACTAAATGTCTCTGAAACCAAGTCCCAAAACCGGGAAGTGTCCCCCACACACGTTGTGTTCGGTTCGTGTCCCAAAGAGCAAGAAAGAAAGAAACAAAAATCACATCGGGTATCGAAAAACAATGTTGCCATTTAAGGCCATAAACACTAAAACAATTGATATTACGGGTTACATGATAACAAAATTTAAACACAATTAATTTAAATACACATTTTAAAATTCTGCCAGTTTTCATCACAAAAGTGGTATTTGGAGCGGGTGACAATAAACGATACCGTATCAATATGTTGTCAAAAATCATTTAAATATACATATTATATTTCTTTATCTCTTAATTAAGGGTGATGTGATTTCAAAATCAACCTTTAATTTACGTTCAAAATTTCTTGTCAATAAAATCATAATCTAATAAAATATTCCAGGAATAACGTGGTTTGGGCAAACAGCGGAATTCGGGAATTTCGTCAATGATAAATACAAGAGAGAAAACCTACTTATAGCAAAGTGGTATTTTGATTAAAAAGCAAATTTTCATAAAGGAAGATTGTAAGTAAGAGGAAAAACAATAAATACAATTCACTGTGCTCGTGTAGTGGAAAATAACGAGCGGCCTCCTTCCATTTGTAATTATGTATTGTTTTTGAAACTAGATGTGACAAAAATACCCAGTTCAAAAATAATAGAAACACTTTATATTTAATTATAAAGAAAATCTTGTATCGGTACTCGTTAAATCATTTTAATCAAATAAATTTCGTACACAAATGTTTAAAATCCAAACCATTGGGTAGAGAATATAGTTTTTTAAAAAATCGTTTGAACTGAATTTTTTTAACGAAAACTGAAAGTAACATTAAGTTTCTCTTATGAGTAGTGTATAAACAATGTTTCTCATTAAAACCACAATGAATCAGGGTAGACCAAGTAAATGTCCATTTCGGTGGAAAAAATCCGTAAAACCTATTATTTTTTCATAGATGTGCCGATTCGGAACATGTGCCAGCTCTGACTTGCGATGGCTGGTAATTTTATTAAACTGGTAATATTTATCAGATGGCTGTGTCATCTGTAAGCATTCGCTCAATACACTTGATGCTAACGATGCGCAGACTACTAGTCATAGTACTATACATGCGTTAGCAATCAGCTTGCATATAAGAATTCACTCAACATCAACTATTCCACTTACAGACAAAGCATGAGAGAGAGAGTGAGTTTGTGTGTTTGCTGAGTTGCAGATTGAGAGACAAATCGGGATTCTAGACAAGTATATTTTGTAAGTATTTCAAGTGTATTTTTGTAAGTTGTATTTTAAATTAGGTATACTCTTAAAACTTGATTCATTTGAGTAAACGCAGCAAATAACAATAAATGCAGTTAAAAATGTCATGCTGCAATACTTTTTTCGAATCTCCTGATATCTCCAATAAATAGTATGGAGATAATGAATGAAAAGAAAAGTTTTAGATATAATAATTTCTGTACAAGTATTCAAATAACGTTTCAGATTTACATTCTTCAATTTTAAATGAATTTAGTAAGGATAAATGTAATACAGTGAATGTGAAACAACCCTGGCATGCTGATTTTTATTTTTATGTTTTGTCGTCAAAATCACTTAGTGCAATATATAAAGATACACAAAGTTTCAATTTCATTGAAAAGGGGAACATAAACTATGGTATATGAGAGTGGCAAGGAATGCATGTTGGATGGATGACGAGGGCATAAGAGAGAAGGGGGGTTCTTCGCGAGAGAGAGAATAATTTTATTTCCTCACAAAATCTACGTAGCATGACTAAATACCCGCCATTGTGTCCGGTTCTACACTGATTTTCAATGCATGTGTTTTACGCGTCCACCAATCACGGTACGGGCCGCTCCTTTGTGAAATGAGCGGCAGCAGGAAAACACAGGGTGGAATTTGTGACGCGCAAAGTATTCGTAAGTATTTGCAAATTTCATGTAATCTTTATTTATTTCATCTAGTATCCACAACATTTTTACAATGCACGTTTTTTTTTATCGATTTCTGCTCCCAATGTGGAGCATATGACATCCTAATGAAGGTATCTCAAAAGAAGTTTTTCTACGAGAACTGTTTGTTACTCAGTCGCTTAACCTCTCTTTTTTAAAGGGAATAATAGGTTTAGAAGCAGTGGTGTAGTGGGGCCAGGTCGGCGACCTGGCACCTGAAAATAAGAAAGGCGCCCTGCCACATTTTTTACTTGTAACTTAATTTTCGAGTATATACATATATTCAAAATCATTTTTTTTATTGATTTAATTGTTAAAACTTGTGGCTATTTTAACTCCGGATGAATGTTAAAAAAAAAAAAATGGGGCAGAAATCAATGGCCGACTCGGTACCTATTTATTTACCACTTCACCACTGGTTAGAAGGATAAGGCTAAGGTAGGACTAGTTGTTAACTGATCGCTCTCGCTACGCACAGTTATTGAAGGATCGGGAGGGAATTTTTAGACATCACAAACACCCATGCCCTCGAACAGAAATCAAAAACCGAGCGGACATGGATAAATAGCCTACCTTCCTCCCACCAATATTCTTTCCATATAAAAGAAATTGATATTAATTTCACGAAAATAAACGAAAACATTACTTCAAATTGTGGCATTTTTATGCTTTTTCTAAGAGCCTAATAGCAAAATATGTTGTAAATATTAATTATATTTCAAGTGCATTCATTTATTTTTATTTTTAATTGCAAATTATCATAGTTTCAAAGCACCGGCCACTTTTCCCGGCATGCTTATATCACAGTCCGTCTCTGGAGGTGTTTCACTGTGTATAACAAAATAAGTTTTTCTCACACGAGACTGTGTTGGTGAAGCCTTTTTGTGGACGCAAATTCTACAGCTGCCGTCTAGTTTTCAAGTTCATATTTCGCATATTCAAAATGAAATAATGTAACCACGGAGCACATACTGCGCGACATTCCTGAAACGAAAACCCAACAGTTTGCCTATACTAAGCTTATCGTACCTACGCAAAAGAGAATTTCAAAAATTTTCATTGTTCATCATATATGGTAGCATTACTTGAGGCGAGATCAATAGCTATAAATTTTTGATATATTATCAACCGATCAGGGTTAAAATAATTAAAAACCTAAATAAATTAAAATAAAATTTTTCAATTAAGGTTTTCAACATTCATTTTGTAGCGGAAACTAATTTGTCAGAATATACATATATGCAGGGTTGGGCTCGCAGGAGCTCCCGCGAACCCCTTGTTAGCTTTGTACTAAGACCCAGTGGCGGCCGGTCAATGTGGCATTAGATCAATGCACCTATTGTACATGCAGGGGTGGTTATATTTCGTGAAATAATATTCAAACATAAAATTTATACCATTTACTTATTTTAAATTCTTCATGTATTTTATTGTCTATAATAAATATTTTAGAACATTTTATTTTATTTTAGACAATAAATACATGAAGAATTTAAAATGAGTGAATGGTATAAATGTTAAGACTGCTAAGACCCTTTGTTAATTTAAGAGAAAACAATATTCTCAGATCAAATTAGTACACAACTGCAATTTCTGACATATGATATCTAAGACAGCTTACGATAATTTTACGGTAAATTGCATATTGTTAATATTATAATTGTATTAAGTACCAATCGATTGCTTATTTAAGTATTGCATATAATTGAAGAAGTGAAAACCTCACTCCTTCCCCAGAACACTGAGAATTGCTTTGATACTAAGCGGGCCCCTTGTTAACGTATTGGCAGCCCTCCGCTGCGCAAATGTATACATATTTCAGAATAAATGGTGTTCTTTGAATGTGCCTTATTTAATTAATTATTTTACACACCGTTTGATGAAACGTGAACATTTTCAACTAACTTGAAAATTCTCTCGGTGATCGAAACCGGTCATAATCATTTTATAAAATTGTGAAAGAATGCTAAAAACAACTTATTTGTATAATAATGATAATGCGTTTACACCAGACAATGGAAATTATTTTAATCTCTATCTTTAATTGGTCAGTTAAAAACATCAAATATTGTTAGACAATCAATTGATTCACTTGGATTGAGAATTTTAATATTAATATGGGTTTTTCAAAATTTATTAATTTGTTGTTAACATAAATGGACCTATTAGAGGCGAAGTGAGTGAAGTGGTTTTTAGAAAAAAAAACGTTAGTTGCGTTGTAATATTCTACACATTTTAAAGAATTGTAAAAGTGAAATAGTCTCAATTGAAACACGTTGCTATAGTGTTATTTCCGTAAAATAAAAATATACATATATTCCATCAAAATACCAAATAAAGACGTGATTGTACCGAGTCCAAGAAAAACGATTTACTGTTTTACTAGTTGGCTCACTTCAATTTTTGATGGCCCATATATAGCTTCAGATAGTGACATTTGAAGTCGGTATTACATTACGGAGATCGTTGCAATACACCATGCAACTATATCAAATTATGATTATAGATGTATAAATAAATTATCTACTAAAATAACAGTTTATTCAAACTTAATTCGCATATAAATGTCTTGTAACATAAACACACCCCTTTCCTTTTTATGCGAGGCTGAACAAATATGATTGGTGATATAAAGTTTATTATTCTACCGATTCAAAGTTTTTTTTAAATATACTCGTCTTTTTCTAACTCATGTACAAACGAATAGGTTTAATATTACGAAAAATCTACGCTTATTACTCTCATACAAATAGTAACGTGACATATAATGCATTAATGTGACTTTTTGTCAGGGGTCTCCAACCTGTTAAAAAATGACAACAAATTTAAAAAAAAACTATTATGTATTTTCTGTAAAAAAGTAAAATAATTTACATTGTATTTCAGTCGAAACAAAACTTTATAAACAAGCTAAAAGCTTTGAATTTTCAATGAAACGTCAAATTTTAAATAAAAATTCCACGAGAACGGGTCGGTTTTTCTCTTCAAAATAATGATATTAATTGTTATTATTCTCAATCTAATTCAATTTTAGAGTGAGTTTTTGAGTTGAATTTGAGACTTTCAATACTTCGTTGAAAAATCAAGACCTGATTTTAATCATGACAAAAATATTAACAAGCGATAAAATAATACGATATTACAGTGTTATTAATATATAGCTGTATTATTATATTCTCAGTTGATAATGCTAGTCATAAGCGAAACCGATCTTGACCGTATTAAATAAAAGTGGAATTCATACAAATGAGATATTTTTTTTGAATGTAAGTAATTTATTATCTTCACGTTTTCTATAACATTTAACATAAAAAATTGTGAAAAATATTATTTTTTATTTTTTAAATTCTTTGCCTTGCATACATATACAGCCGTCTGTATAAGTATATTATGTAAATATATATACTTATATATGTAATATACTTCTTTTTTTTATCAAATAGTCAACGTCGTTGGTTACGGTTTCAGTGCTATGATGTCTTATATATATTCACTCCCACCAAAAATAGGGCGCAGCGAGAGCGATGAGCTTACCAATAGTCCTGCTCTAGCCTTATCTTTTAATCCTCTACTCTCTTTGAAAAAATGAGAACTTGGGCAACTGAGTAATTAGAAGTTCTTGTAGAAAAAAACTCCATTAGGAGTTTTCACATTGAAAACGGAAATAGTAAAAAGATAGTTAAAAATCCTAATTTAAATCCAAGTTCACACTAAGAATAAAAATTACATGTTTTGGGAATTTGAATGTGTATTTATAATTAAATGCATTTGTTTTTATTTTTTGAAATACCTAGTCAGGTATATATGTACACAATTATATCTACCAAAACTCAATACAAGCCTACAAAAAAAAATTGCAATATATTCATGGATCGGGATATTTTATTCTGGTATCTGGCATGTACAATTTTAATTAGCTTATCGTATTTAATTAATTGTATGATTTCTCGGCAAATAACATATAATATAATATAAAAAAGAATCAATTTTTGCTTGAAACACAAAAATAAGTTTTTCGCAAATCTTGAAATGTGTACATATCGCTTTTTGTTACTAGACGCTGTATATGTGGGCTTTGAAGTTCAAATAAAAAGCTCGTGATTACAACACTGATACATTAAGATATTCTTTTTTTCATGTCGTGAGGATGAATTCGAAACTAATGAGTAAAGTTTGTAAGGGAATAATTAGCACTGTTCATCAGATGTGCATCCCTGGTTTATTTGCTTAAATATGGAAACACACATAAGTCATGTCCGCCGAACAAATGTAATAAAATGATTGAAAAAGAGGGGGGAATTTTCATTGTATTTGTCGACCTACCAGTAGTTGGATGTAATGGCAATGGGAACTGGGGTAACCCCACTACCATAGTATTATTATATTCTACCACATTACCCAGTTCAGATGCCACCATGTTAAAAGATACGCCATTTCTGAGCATCGGTATAGTGGAAAAAATTTAACAGTGGTGCTGCATACTGCTAAATTAGCCACGCGTTACTGCCGAGATTAAATTCAAATAACTTATTGCCATTGTTTTTAATACATCTTACGCTTTTAAGTATTTAATGGTTATCGTTAATGGTGCGCCTTTATTAGTCCAAGAACTTCAGTGTGCAAGAGTTGTTTACTCGAGATTCAAAGTTCGTTTATTCGTCATGATACGACTGTAAAGTACTTTATTAGAATACGTTCTGTGAGTGATAAAACAAATTGTTTAGAATATTAAGATAAATATTACAGAAATAAATATTAGAAGTTTTGCATACAGAAGAGTAATTGATATATAATATCTTATTAAAATATTGAACGCAATAAATATAAAGAATTATTAAACTAAATTGAAAATTGATTGATTCAAATATATTGATATTCCTAGTTTCATATTACCTTTTTCTAACATATATGTAAATATTTTAGTGAGGCATACAATCACATTGTTAAAAATGATAAAAAAACATGTGTACAATGGACTGTGACAAAAGCGTAGTGTAAATCTAATATTGTGAGAGAAAAAACTTGTGCAATAATTGTGACGTTATTATTTTTTTAATCCAACATGGACGGAAACTCTGGAGGATCGTCTTCCATGGGAAACATGAGACCGATTTTTAGCGGATATCCTTTTCAAGGTAAAAAAAAAACAACGAATGAAATCGAAGTTTTCTCACTATCAATATTCTGGTTTCGTTTTATTTAAAATCGTTTTTATTATACTTAAACTAAAGTGAGCATTGTTGTTTTAACATTATCTTTATTTGTTTAACAAATGACAATAAACGAATGCAAGTCTTTTGGGCATCAACCGATCGAAATTAATAATGAATACTATACCATTCTAGTACACAATCAACACGTCAGTGAAAAACAAACAAAACATGAAAGACTAATAATTATTTCATAAAATAAATTTATGATTTCCAGATGATTTGTTTTTTTTATATCAAATGAATTTAAATTGAAAAATTCGTTACATTGAAAAAAAATATTATAAGTTATTACTTACAGATAAATTTAAATTTAAAAAGAGTTTACCAGATAATTTACCAGTTTACCAGACATTTTTGGTAAATGTCTTGGCATTTTCAACATAATAAAAACTAATTAATTGTAATTTGACAGAATCAGAAAAACAAATTTAAAAATGTCAATCATAAATGTGTAGTTTTCTCAAAATAGTATCAAATAAATATTTTAATTGCCTTTAAAACATGTCGACAAAAATATTGTATTCTACCAACACATCGAAACAAACTTTGCCTTACTTTCAAAGAAGAACTCTAAAATTTGCAATCCGTTTGTAAATAAAAAGGTATTGCTGATTTTCGTCATTTCGACAAAACAGATCGCTCAATAAAGCCATCTATTTTTTGATCGAAAAAACTTTAACTCGATTAGACCAAAAAAATATCAATTTCCCAACATTTACTTGCGTAACTATAGAAACTAGTACTTATTCGGTGTTTTCGCAACAACCTGTCAATATCAAAGCCTATTATTTCGCCTGGTTATGTATTTTATATAACCAGCATGGTTGACGCGAACAAAAGCACTTTTCATAAAATAACAATGCAACAACTGAATTGTTGCGAAACATTGTAAAAAAATAATGTGAAACTTATGGCAGCATGGAAACAGACAAACTAATTGTCGCTGCGTTTTTACTCATAAGGTTAAGCGAATTTCAGAAATATGTTTTTGCAGTATTTATGAAAAACGATATTTTTTTAAGGATTTTTGCAGAATACAGTTGGCAACGTTTTCCTTGAATAAAAAAAATATACTTTCTGATACAACTCTTTGCAATACTTCGTGACACTGATAACAGTTTAATTCTAATAGTTCTTTTAGCTAAAAAAATAACATAAACTTACGTAATGCTCCATCGTTTTTGTCGAAAAAACATATTTTATTCCGGTGTATACGTATACAGATAACATCATTCATCAACCATATACAGATTATAAATCATTGATTTTTACATTCAGTAAGAGTTTCATGGTTTATTTGTCAAAGCTTTAATAGTTTCTAAAAATAGAAAAAGCTCTAGAAAAAAAATAATATACATTTTCCTGGTCAAATTCAGGTAAAGTATCGTTTAGTTAAGAGACGTGTTACCAATCTATGGGTCGCGACTTTTTTCGATTTTGAATTTGAACAACAAAACTAAAACTACAGCCAACTAAAATTAGCTTATTGAAAAAAAATGCCTTTTTCAATTGAATCTGGGCTGCGGGCTTCATGGCTTTTATAAAAAGGGGTCGCCACCCGAAAAAGGTTAGGAACCTATGAGTTAAGACCTATATAGCAGTTTCAGAAATTCGTCTCTCACTCTCTGAGAAATACCTTTGACACAAATATTTTTGATTTAGTTATACTTGATCTCCGATATAGATAAACTAGAACTATATTTTACATAGTGATTTTTTCAAATCCATGTCCGAACATGTCGAATATATGCCCTCCTAAAATATGTTTTTCAACATATATTTTTTACACGATAACTGTTTGTCAACCTCTCTTTCTCAAAGAGAGTAGTGGCAGAAATATATGACTAGTGGGAAGCTCTGTCTATGCCCGTTTATATAAGATAGGATGAGTGGGAGAGAATTCAAAACATCACAAGCATCTATGCCTTTGGAAAAAAATCCATAAATCGAATGAAAAACCAATCTATAAAAACTGGCCGTTCTGGGATTTGAACCGGTAACCTGCGTGTTCTAAGTTAACGAAGTCGATACTCAACCACGCAGCCGGACGAAGTGAAAGAATTTAGCTTTTTTTTTTTTTTAAATGAAACCAATAAATCTTTAAATTTGTGATATTTGCATTAACGTCCCAAAGACGATAAAGGTGGAAAAGTATTTTTTTGGAATATTTTTTACCAATAACTTTAACTATTTTTATAAATATTAAAACTAAAATTAACTATTTTCATATTTGTATTAACATCACAAGGACAGTGATAAAAGTCAATAAGTGTTTTCTTGGAATAGTTTTTTTACCAAGAAATTTACCTATTTTTATCAATATTAAAATTATTATAATAATGAAATATTCTCAATAGTTATTGGTATTTGACAAAGAATGATACTACGGTAGGTACGGATTTAAAATTCCAGCTGTAGCAATTGTTCCCAGCTTGCGTAGTTAATAATCAATCATTGTCTTCAACTACATTGTTTTATGATAAAAATCGCCTTATATAATGCAAAAATTGGACTTTTAAAAGTCGAGTTTCTCAGAGAAACTTTAAATTACATCTCCATAAATTTACCAACTTCTTTCAGATAAAATAATTTTCTCGACATCGGAATGCTTAAATTTTCTTGTAAATATTCGTATTATCTTGAATCTCTCAAAGAACTTTATTAAAATAGTTTTTGGAAATAGTTTGATCTGAACTTTGTGAAATACTTATTTAGGGAAAATATGTACTTTTATTGTATACATTCGAGGATTGTTGATAATAGATTTTTTTAAACCATATTCATTTCCAACGAAAAGCATAGGGACCCGCAGTAGAGTTTATCTCAATAAGTATTTTTTTATATGAGAAGTGGTTGTTATTTAGTTGCACAACTTCTATTTTTCAAATATGTATGGGATTCAAAAATAAAGGAGAGAAGAAGGCTAGGACAGGATTAGTGATTAGCTTATCGTTCTCGCTACGCCTCGTTTTAGGGATTTTAGGGTCGGACGGGTGGTGCAATATAATGCTAGACATAACTGATAGCCATGCTTCCTAACATAAAATCATAAATCTTTAAAAAATCTATCCACAGTAAGATTCAAACCCATAAGCTTTGCAACGGTAGCTAACGTCATTTACCATACGACCACGGAACACGTAGTTTTTTTTAATTAATAGATAAATAAATTATTTTACTTATAATACTTTTAACATAACAATGCACGCTTACCATTCATATAAAATTATAAATAATATTTATAAAATGTTTCGTTAATTTTCTACGTAATGAAAAAACGTTTGTTATATCGAGCTTTTTCTGTTTTTACTGTACTATATTATTCATTACCGCCAGGGTTCAATATTTTATTTAAATGGCAATACAAAACAGTTCATTGTTCACTCAGCCTGCTAAAAAAACGTATTAATATAAGGTTCCGAAAAGGCATAATATCTCAAAATGCACCCAAAAGTAGTATTAATCAAAACATTCCTTTGAAGATAGACGCCGCAATAGTCGGCGGGGCGGCATTCAAGCCTTAATGATGTTTTGATAATCATATCGTTACACTACCCCCGCTCTTTCATTCTCCAACGCTGATGAGACACATCTATCAACTCGAGAGAACAGAAGCTAATATCGCTTGATGTTAGAAAAATAAAACAGACAGATCGTTTATTGATTACAACATAGGATTTATATTATTGCTAGAAGTACCTCCGTGTACCGTTGGCAATCTAACAATCTGGAAAAATCTTTATTGTGGTTACTTGTTTCATTTTTACGCTCAAATAAATATCCGATCTGATTTATTTTCCGAGAAGAGCTACTGTACGATATAGTTTTGAAATAACGATACGAATATTACTTGAATTATCTTAAACTTGCAACAGAGTCGAGCTTGGGGATTTGGCCGCCTGCGTCCAAATATACAAAATTTCCGCATCTATTGATAAGGATACAAATGATCACTTTTAAGGTGTTCACTGTCAATACTTGGTGGAATGGCATTATAATAAAAATAATAAAAGATTTTTAGTACTTTTCCCACATAAAATTTTGATAATGCTCGCGATGAGTGAAACCAGTCCTGATCAAATAAATTTTATGTGAAAAAAGTACTAAAAATCTTTTAATTTTTTTATTTCATGATAAAAATTGATTATACTCATTATTCGATTTACACAGCGGTTGTACTACGTCAGATCAGCACCAAACTCCAGCCCGTATAAAACGATATCAAAAAATATATTAGAAACCGGAAAAAATGTGAGATTAAAAATTATATAATATATATATTTCAGTATACATTAAAATCTTTTTTAAAATTATAAAAAATCGTCCAATAAAAGTCAAAATGCAGTATGAAAAAATATCTTATGAATCCACCGCTAAAATAATAAAAACTTATCGAGATTTCGATAGCTCCACACAATAACACATCTATGAACTCGATTTAGCAAACCGAATGGCAAACATTAAAATGAATACATAACTAGAAATGGTCAATAAATAAAGGAAACGAGTCAAATCACTGGCTATCGCAATAATCTGGAACATTCTTTTTTCACTTCAACAATTTATTCAGCCTATAATGATAATTGTATGTTAAAAATAACGAAATCGTTGCAATAAACTTCGTAAATTTTGCTATTGGGTCGGCCTTTAAGTTTTATAAAATTTGTACTGAGTAATTAAAACTTTTCTCGTTTTCTTTGGCAGTCCCAAAAATCAGCGCCCGTGTACTTCGTAGACCCCCTCACCCCACGTCTGTCAACTGCGGGCCTGGCATTCCAACATATTAACTCTAAAAAGATTTTTTTATTATTGGTTTACTTCGTAATATATTACATTGCATCTGTAAGTGCATCATTTTTATATACATAATATATAGTAACCAAAATTTGATTTCTAAAAGTATGTTTATTTGTATTCGTTTCTCAGTTATATCATTAATAATAAATATTATTTCTATATTATAGTAAAACGTTGTATTACCATGTGTGCATTAAATTATAACTAAGCACCCAAATATTTGATAATGATTCACTCAACGTTAGTAGTTCTAAATTAACATTCTTTATTAAGAAAGACGTCGATTAAAACAATTTATTATTCTTAAAACAGCATTTCACGCACATAGAAAGTATATTTGGATAAAAAAATCGTACCAAAATGTTTATTGATTGTATTTTATATTTTTATCTCTGCTCTGGATTGTGAAATCATTTATTAATGATCTTAAAAACTTTCATGTTAAAATAAAAAATAATGATACGATATATACGTACGTGAAGCTTAATTAACGCCCCAAATTGGGAGAAGCTTAATTCCATTACTTCTCGAGGTAACATAATTTATATTTCGATGTATATAATACATATTTCAATCCAGCTTTTTACTCGAGGGTAAATGTAGTCGTGTAAAAAATATTCAAAATGTATTAAAGAATGGTTTGACGACTGATCAAAAGCTCAAAATAATATTCAATAAGCAGATCTTTAGAGGTGCTTCAATATGTGTAATATTTAATATTTATGCTGTATCGTATTCGGCATATTTTAGTTACTATTATCTTAATCAATATAATGTCATGGCTTGTTTACCCGATCTATTTTTTTGTAATGAAGGGTGAAAAATGATTCATTTTTCTAAATTAGAATAATTACCATACTAGTTTCCCAATAATGCTCTCAACAGGATCACGAAACAAAACTACATAACACAGCTCATTTCTGAGCAAAAAACAAATACTCTACTATAATTATATATCACTACGTTTTAAGCATTATCCCAAAATTATATTTATACAATAAAATGTATTTATTTTGTATTGTTACTTGTGAGACTATTCTCAATTTTATTAAGATCTAGACACTAATTAAGGGGGGTCTCTAATACTCAAAATGATTTTTGTATTTGGTTTTAACAGTTGGTAAAATATAAATTTATTAATTATTGTGGCTATGTTCTCGTTTTTAAAGTAAACCTCGTAAAAGCCAACAAAAAACAGTATGTATTTTGTTTTAATTCGTTAAAGTTTTTTATGTCTGATTAACGATTGCCATTGCTATAGGTATTGGAGTGATTGCAGATATGGAAAAAAAACATGCTACTTGCATTAATTTTGTCAGTTTTTTAAATAATTTCTTTCGAACACACTCTTTCGACTATAATAAAAGTGAACATAGTCGCATTATTATATTTAATTTATACCAACCGCAGAAACTATATAAAAAAGTCATTTCATTGTACTTTATTTATTTATTTATTTAAAAAAAAAAAATTGTGTATTAGTGATCCTTCTTAGTTAGTGTCTAGTTCAGGCGTGGGGAGCTCGCGACCTTTTGGCTACTCTGGTGCGGCCTTCTGGCCATTTATGTAATTCTGTTAATTTATGTAAATTCGTAAATTCCTGACATATTCTGACCGTAAATTCCTGTTTCGGCCAAAGATTCCCTAGTCAATGTTTACTGTGGCCTCATGTCGAATCAGAAAAATAAATGCGGCCTTTAGACAAGAAAAGGTTCCCCACCCCTGGTCTAGTTTCTTATAAATTTGTGTATAGCCCCGCTGTAATTAAAATTACTTACTTGACTGACATTATTTGAAAAAAGGCTTTCTGAATAAGATGCTGCAAAATACGACTAACGAATAAAAAAATCGACATAAAAAATGTAGCAATGCGGATCAATATATTTTTTTGATAGGCCATTTTGATTTTTCTTATAATTAATAAAATTTAAAAATAATGAAAAATTCTGAAACAAATTTGGAAAATTCTTAGATGTAAAAATGCATTATTGTTTCAAAATCATACAAACAGCTATTAATAAACCCAAACGGAAATTCCAGAAAATATTTTGAATTAGCGATACAAAATTGCTGTTTCCTTTATTTTAAATTAACAACATGTTTATTATAAAAGCAATAATAACAGTCTATTTGAGTCACAAAATTCAAGAATTAATTTTCTAACAATGTCTGCCTACACTATGTGTTGTTTACAAAATATCATACATTATAATGAAAATAATTTCCGGGTATTTAAAAGGCAAAATAACGAAATTCAATAAGTTTACCGTCCTTTGTATTATCGGAAACAATGCTTTGATTTCATAATCATTTTGACAAATTGTGACGTGTTTTGTGTTTCATATGTATGTACACATATTTTTTAATGAAGCCAACAAACAAATATCTATTAATTTATGATTAATCAAAGTCTATAAGCCTCGAAGACATTAATTTTTGTTTTTCCAATAATATGCTACTGTTAGACAGCTTTTATTGTATATTATTTTAAATGGTAAAACTACTTTCGCAAATACATAATCAATACTTAACGTAATTATAACAACATTTCTTGTATTCACGTTATGTGAAAAGTTCAATTTGTGCAGTGAAAATCAATTAAAACATCTTTAATAAACTATCTTTGAATATTACATCTTCTGCCTTTTATAATACAAATGTAACATTATGAATGTACATAAACATTAAAGATTGAGCTCAGAGTATGACGTGTTTTGCTTATGTTATATAAGCTACTTAAAAAATTTAGATATATATTTCACACATAATTTATTAACATAATATTGCTTTATTTATATTGACATTTTGAGTATGTGCCAATGAACAAAATTTGGTGATAGTTAATATATTGAAACCGTTTAATATGCAACGTTTTGTGTTTTTGTATAGCGATGTGATAATATTTAAAAAAAAAAACGTTTAATCGTAAACACATAATTGCTAAGCGGAACATTCTGACAATTTCAAGTAATACATATTATTATCTCGATACTAATGTTTCATAGATTTTGCATAGTTAAGTCGCTATGTCTCAAAATTCAATTCGCATACATAGATCAGTTCAAAGAAAGCCGAAGATTTATGATTGCTCTATCTTCAAATATTGAATGCGAAATAAAAAAAAGCATCTTCCATGCTATTTTGTATCAAGAAATTCCAACTAGTTTGTTGACAGTGCAGTCCCAATACTCTTCAGATAGATACTCGCAGAGAAGAGATAGCATTTTAAATTCTTCCGGTATATTTCTTGTTCAAATAAATGCATCAGTTTTCTGGAAAATCTACCAATATAAATATAATAAAATAAGAGCAACATTGGTTTCGCATGCACTGTTTTCATACAATAAAACTCTGTTTGCAATATTAATTTAAATAAACGAATTCGTAAAGGAAACAAAAGTACGGAATTAAAAGCACCTGTAACACGTGATATACAATATATTAAAATGCTTGTGTGATAAAAAAAAGCTGTTATGATCATTATTTTTTTGTATAATGTCTATTAAGTACCCTGTATTACTGAAGAATATGAATTTCTTTATGTAGTTTGTTGTACGTAATAGCATATTTTATTTTGGTATCCTTAAAGACTAACTATTCAATAAATTAGAATAATTTGATTAACGACCACACAATATTCTTATAAATATTGAATACATATTTTAAAAAATATAATACCTTTCCACTCAGAATTGATAGTAACCATTTAAAAAATAATATAAAAAACAGTCTGTAAATTTTTTTTTGACTGTAGCAGTGTCTAATCGCTTAAAATAAAGTAGTTTAGTTTTGTTTATAATCATTACAGAACTGCGACGAATATTTATAATATAATATATTATATAAATAAATATATGTAATCATGAATCTCATCTTTTGTGACTACTTTGCAAAGAATGCAATCATGCGTCTTACAAAAGTCTAAAATCAAGGTTTATTCAAGAAAAAAATACAAAATTACATGACAAATTATAAAACACTTTTTTAAATGTACTTGCATAGCTTAAATTTGTATATAATTATTGCATTTTACATTAACCATGTTTTGTAATTATATTTTGCTTATTTCAGTTAAGCGAGCGGAATTGACTGATCATTACGATAAAACAATAGTTTACTTAGCTCGTTGTTCTTATTAAACTGTGTTTTTTGTTTTTCTTGTACGTTGGTTGTGCCTAGGTCCTTGGACGCTACTGCTAGCGAAGGTGAGGCGCGTTAATTACTATAAAGAAATCACCCTTCCACACAGGCCACCTGTACACCAGTAGCTTTGCTCTCAGCGTAATTTGGTAGACACCGAAACTAATTTATTTAACAAAAGATGGTTTGTAGGTTATGTTGTATACAAGCGAGCTCGTATTTATATTTAGAGATCGGTACCTACTTCATTTTCTTATAAAGTCAAGGAATGGCATGATGATAGAACACGCTATAACAAACGAGAATTTAACGCATCGAAATGTAATGCGATCGAAGTTCACTCTAGTCTTTCTCTCGGTAGATTTTTTACTATGAAACACATGAATAATTGTATACTACTACCATAATCAGACTTACTTTATTGTATTTATTTATAGATTACATGACATGTTCCAACAAAATAAATAAAATCGCGAAATACAATCACAAAATATTCTGAAAACTTCTTCTATAGCTCTGTCAAGAAAAAAATATATAATATGAGCATTTTAAGGTCATCTATTATATCATTTGCCGGTTCTATGGCGCAGCGGTTAGCGTTGTTGGCGTCCGTGTCGGAATTCAAGGGTTCGTGTCCTAGTACGAACAGTATTTTTTCGATCGATTTTATCAATTTCTGTTTGTAGGCAAGGGTGTTTGTGATGCCTAGAAAAATTCCTCCCACCCTTCTGATCCTTCAGTAAATGGACTTAGTAAAAGCGATTAGTTGACTACTAGTCCTGTACTAGCTGTACCTTTCTATTACTGCTACTCTTTTTAGAAAATAGGGGTTGAGCGACTAAGTAACACACAGTTCTCGTAGAAAAACTTCTGTTGAGATACCTTTATTAGATAGCCATATGCTCCAAATTAGGAGCGGACATGGATACAAAAATAATATATGTATCATATCGTATTCTTTAACTTTCTAATTCATTGATGTATCCTAATGACTGAAGATTACAAATCACGTGACAATTCTGCTGACTCATGTCTATCACGAGTAGCTCTGTTCTTCTGCGTACTTCTGACTGTTTGCTGACGGTTTGCAAACCGTCAGAAATACTCAGAAGAACAGAGCTATAGACTTATTTCATGTGTATCACCATTCAACGGTTTGGATGTAATGGAAATTGTTTAGCATTATTGATCTGATCTGACATCAGATACTAGAAAACATAAAAGCTCATTCTGGATTCCATGAAAATGAACTGAAAAAACAACTGAAACATTTAGAATTTATAAATTTATGTTTTCTTATTAGAAATTTTAAATATAAAAATGATCAAGCTTACTGAGGATTACAGAAAAGTTTCTTTTATCATAACAGTGACTTTTTTTTTGAGACAAGTATTTTTTTTTTACAAAAAATCCTGTAATAAATAAAGCCTAGCTAGTTTTAATTTTCAAGACGTCTCAGTTGATTAATATATTTCCTATAATACAATTTCACAACTTTTTTACTGTCAAGGATTGAAACCGTGGAGTGAAATTTTTCAATTGACTATTTTGTTTTCAATACATTGGTTCATGTTTACTAAAACACCTTATTGTATAAAAGCAAAAAAAAATAATCATCATTTATGTTAAAAGAATATATTTTATTTTACGTTATTATATAGGAATGTCTAAGGAAAGCATCACAATTTAAAATGTATGGCTTACAGAAAAAAATGTTCAAGTCGGAGTTTGAAAGTAGTACCGCCAATACCATGGCAACTGCTTATTAATAATTAGTCTCGTGGATTGAAAATTTGTATTCAAAATAAACCAAGATTTCACGGTAAAAAACCAACCGGAGTATATTTTAATAACTCTTGTTAAAAGCGAAGATTTTTTGTAAACTTCAATATTGTCTTCAATAATTAAATTATCAAGCTATTTCTTTTCATTGAGAGATGATTGAAAAAATTTGCCTTAGTAACGGTATAAAATATAATCTAAAAAAGACTTTTAATAAATTGAAATGAAATTTGTTTCGTAAAATAATTTTTGGTAAATCCCCGTAACAAAAAAATAATACAGCTTTATAAAATAGATCTCACCGCTTTTTTACACAACCACATCTTTTGTACTTAATATGAAGTCGTTCGTATCAATTTCGATTAAGAAGGCGTTTTAATGGGATTTTTTATAGAACGTCTTACCCACAATATTATACCTACATATCATTATGGAGAAGCTTGGAATTTGTGAATGGAGGGTTTCACACACCGACGCACATAAATAGCGACATCAAATGGTGTACGTGTGTATGTAAATTGTATTTCTCTACCGAGATCGCGGTTGAAAATTCACACAAAAGCTCTCTGGGGGTACTTAATAAATTTTTGAAATAACCTGTAACAGGAAGATATGATAGAATTTTTATATTACGGAATTTGAATAGCTCAATGAAAAAAGTTATCTTCATTAACAAGAAGAATTTACTTTCAAATGTATTTTTTTTACGATGCTTCTATTTTTAAGCGACAATTCGAAGCATATTGCAGAAAATATTTTTTATATAAATATGAACGCAATTCTGAAGCTTATTTATTCGACATTATAATATTTGCGATAAGATAAATACGTATAAATCTGTTACATAAAGTACAAAGAAGTCAACCTACTTAGAGATTTTATTTTAAAATCTTGCAAAATTTAGTTTTTCTGAAGTCAATCTCTTGCACACGTTATTGAAATACTTCTCAGAATAAATTGTAAAGAATATTATTAACATATACATTTATCTATCATCAAGATTAAATTTAATATACATTCTTATTTAGAATGGCTTCTCACTTCTCAGTAAAGATAGATGAACCATAAGCCACTTCGATGAGTATCATTTTAATACTGAAGAGACTATCAGTTAAATAAAACATCATGCATAATACTAAATTTAATGAATTGTTCTATATTTATTGATTGATAATTCTAATTAACCAATCTAATAAATGAGTAAATTTGTAACTCCACTTTATTTGTAAACCTTGCAATATTCTGTCTGAGGATGCTTCTTAAAGAGGCAAAACGTGTGTCACAATTTGTAACACTACAAGTGGATTCACAAAATTGACAAATTAAAAAAAAATCCTTATACAAAGTTATCGCCGAATCCATCGAAAATACCAGGGCTAGTTCAGTCGTTTAAAAAAAATAATAAAAGAAATTTGTCAATAATTTCATTTGAACTTATATATATGTATTCTTTCAGAACGTCTTTAGTCAGCCAAGTATGCAACGTCAACACTATGGACTTCTGTGGTTTGAATACACATCATTAAATATATATTTTTTAAATGGGTCTCAATCGTTTTTCCCGATTCCAATACCGACACCACAGGCTTGGAAAATACCAATAAATGATTTTAAAAAGCTTTGTATTTCTTCAAAAAAAATATTATGTATGGGAAGTTATATGGAAATTGGTGTAATTAGAAAGTCTGATTTGTAATAACTCAAAACTAAAAATGACAGTCATGTATTCAATGGGAATTTCTGAATATTTTTTGAATAAAACGTCAAGTACAAGAAATAGCTTTTATTGAGTTTTACGCTTGCCGTAGAGTAGTATAATTTGATAGTGTTAAAAAACTCTGATCGAGACCGGGAAAATGTAACCGTGAGAAGCAAATGTACACAGTAGCTATTTCGAGTGGAAACACTCTCTCCCGCATTGGCGGCCAATTCTTTATCAATAGTCTATTGTAATATCTCATATACTTACTATAAACTCAATCAACAAAGAAAAAGTCAGTTTACTTTTTGTTCTTTTATATAAGTATGTACACTTTTTCTACTGACCATATCGAAGTTTAATATTTTACGCCTATAATAATTGAATTTTAATATTTTTTTACAAATGTATTAGAAATATAATTTAAAGTGTTACAGAAATCAAAACCAAATTCTAACGAAATGTTTTACTTAAATAAATAATAAATTAACGGTACACGACATTTGTGCAACTATAAAATAAAACTTTCGACTTTGGTGTGATGCAATAAAAAAAAATATATCTTTATAATTTTTTGTATAAGCTGTTCTCTGAAATAGTACCAGTACATTCATTCATACTTCATACACAGATGTCAATCGATAAAAAGTTTTATTACATATACATACATATATTATCTTGTCAATTGTTATCGATACTCTTATTTCATTGATTCAGCAATGTGAAAACATAATAACATTTTGACAAAAACGCGTAATATTTTCACATGACGTGATTCATTCGACGTTTTTTTCTATGCTACACAAGTTCCATTCAGGAACAACTAGGTATAAAATAATAATAAAAAAACTAATCACATGATATTAAACCGTTGCCAGCTACTGTTGCTACCGATTCTATTAAAAATTTCGTTCTGTCATTGATGCGTCATTAACCTGAAGAATCTCAGGTACACTAAAGATATACAAAGAAAAAAGCTCCAAGCGTCCGAGAAGGTGTGATGTGATCATAGAACATAGATTCTCAAGTATAATTTATTTATTCGTCTTGAACAATACCTAAAAAGAATATAAATTTAATACAGTTCAAATTATAAAATTATATTGATTGCTGCCAATACGTTAACAAGGGACTTACTTTATCTCAGAAATATTCACGGTGTTTTGGGAGGTAACCGATTTTTTTATCGCTTTTTTTCAATTTTACGCAATAATTATAAAAACAATCAATGTTACTTAGTTTATAGTATTTACCCGAAAAATAATAAATATCAATACCTGAAAATGAGCTTACTTACCTTGTATTGCAAGAGTAAAAAGTTCTAATAGAATATACAAAGTTACTAATATGTTCGCACATATTCCATGTTGCCAACTTGTGTGTCATAAATTGCAGTTTTTTAACAAGGGGCTCGCACGAGCCTCTTTGAGCTCCTATGCCTACTATGCCTGCACTAAGCTTACAGAGCGTCACTGATAAAGTGTCACTTCTAAATGAAGATTTTTTCTTGTATATTTATGTTTTATATAAACATAAAGTTTGTTATCAAAGAGCTTTGAGCTTTATTTAATTTTCATAACCATGCGGGCTCTTATTTTCTATCTCCGTTTTACCATGAACGTTTGTCAACATCCGACAATTTTCCATAGAAAGTTTTTGTTTGATGAAAAGACATTGGATTCTTTCTAATTTTAATATTTTATAAATATGAATGAAGATACAAATTTCATAATATATCAGCGAATGAAGAATTCAATTACAAATATTTTTAATAATATATATATTTTTTTTAAATGTCCGCTCCTAATGTTGAGCACATAAACCCCTGGTGGAGTTTATCTCAACAGACGAGTTTCTACGAGAAATGATTCTTACTCATTTGCTAAAACTCTCTGAGAGTATGGGTAGATGGATAGGTCCAGGACATGGATGAGGAACCTTTTCTTCTCTAAAGGCCGCGTTCATTTTTCTGATTCGACATAAGGCTGCAGTAAACATTGACTAGGGAATCTTTGGTCGAAAATAGGAATTTACTGTCAGAATATGTCAAGAATTTACGAATTTACATAAATTTACAGAATTACAGAATTGGCCAGAAGGTCGCACTAGAGTAGCCAAAAGGCCGCAGGTTCCCCACGCCTGGTCTAGGACAATTAATTAAAAACGGATATAATAACTGATGTGTTAACGGTGCTTTTGAAATATATAAACGATTATAAAACTGAATAACTAAAAATATAACTTTAAATTTACAAATGGTGATTAGCCTTGAATTTTATCCACATACAACACACATTATATATTATCTTTCTTCTGAAGCTTTAGATTAAACGGTTATTTTACTACTCACAATTATAGTTGTCATCGAAACATACATATTCGATCAGCGAACGTTTTTAATTATTTACAATCAGTATCACTTTAAAAACGTATAAGCTTCACATATTTTTTAAAATATAATATATAATGGCATAAAAAATTGAAATGAACGTTGAGAAGCTTGGTAAGAGGATGAACAAAATATGTATGACAACAAGTGAAGTATCGGACGCTCTTTGTGAATACATCTCAAAAGTAAGTAGTGCTTCATTCAAGGTTTTTTATACACATTTAAATAAAATACTTTTCGTTTTGAATTACACGAAAAGCAATAAGCGTAGTCAATAAAAACAGATATTCTCATGAAATTTATTAACACGAACTCGTAAAAATGTAATATCCTAAAGAGCATGCATGCTATTGCATAAATAGTTATTATAAAACAATTTTCACATATTCACAGCACATAAATAAATATTTTAATCATTGATTATTTGGTAACTATAATAATTATGTTTTAAAGATAGCATGTGATATTATTAAATTCAGTAATGTCTTCCCAAATAATTAAATAAAGATTTATCTTTATTAGATTCCCACTAATGAAATTCATTAACTGATTTTTACAATTTTTAGAACAATGCCCAAATTAAATGCTTTCTAGTAATTGATAATTAATAGATAATTTACATGGTATTTTGGAAAGTTGACGATGTGAAAATTTGTGTTAACTGTAAACTTTATTGTATATTTTTTAAAAAAAATATCGAAATGAACATAAAACGAAATATAAAGATAACGATATATTTTTTATAAATTTAGGCGAGTAAAAGACAATGTATGCATAGTTCTGAAAATTGATTAATGCTGAAATAGCTAAATGGCACTGTCCCCGTGAAAGTAAACACATTTTAATTTTACTGTAATAAAGTTCTTGACAAATCAATCAATAGTGTGTTTTTTCCATTATATGATACATTTTGAAAAAAATATGCGTTTCATGCATTGTAAAATAAAATACGATTATAAAAGTTTTTTTTGTCAAAAGTTGGCTTAAAAAGTTATTGTGATATTAATTTAATAAAATTACATTTAAGCAAGTATGTTTTATAAGGTTGCAAAAAAATAGAAGTAAAAAATATATAGATGTACATATATTATAATCATTCATTACATAAAAAAAGCTCCTGATATATATTTCCTCTATTTGACTCCTCCGCTATTAATTTCGTCCTTACAAAATACTATCTAACCACAGAAAGCAATTTATTTCATTTCCTTGTAAAATATTATTTGTTTTGTGAACCCAATATCATTTTTCGATTAGTTGTACCCGACTTTTCATTCAAGATATCCTATTGGGCGTTAGAATGCTGCCAGTAATAAAAAGATTATTAAAAAATTCTGACACAAAAGCAGATTCACACTTCGTCACAGTCTGCGGCCGGGAGAGACGGACCGGAAGTTTGTGTAATTGATGTTTTGTTGGCGGGAAAATGCCGACGGCACCCGCCATTTTTTAATTTTCACGGTGCTTCTGTTCACACAAGCCGACATTACCGACCCCGTACGACGATTGATGATGTGGCCATACCTTTTCTCTACTTTTTATGAAAATACACAGAAATCTTTTTTTTTACATTTTTTGAATAGAAACCTTATTTAATAAGATTTGAGGATGGATTCCATTAAAAACTCAATTGCTTATTTTTTAACAACTTTACTTTTGTAGTGGTTCCTTAGGGTACATTTTTTTTTGAAATATTAAAATATGTATATTTTTAATGCAACGAATGAAACATCGAAATATTTTTAAAAAATATAAATCTAACGAATCTGCTTCAATTATCGTTAATTATAATTATTTTTATTAAATTGATATAAACTATAACTTTTAAATAAAATTTGTGGGAATTAAAGCTAAATTGCAATTTATGAAAGAAAAAAAAAACACGTTTACTACTGGTCGTGCAGCCAAGTGATAAACGCTTTAGTGTGTATAACAAAACAGAAAAAAATAGACGTCCCAAAACAGAAGTTTATGGTATAAGTTATTTGGATTACGAAAACTAGTTGTAAGTCTGTCAGTCAATATGTCTCTTTAGAGGAAGTATGGAAAAAATTACGGGGTAAGTGTACAAGTGGTTAGCTACAGCAGTGGACTGACATTACGTTAACAAGGGCTCTTTCAACCTCAAAGTTATTTGAGGTTTTCCGACTGAGGGGTAGATATTTGTTATCACTGTTATACAAGATTTTAACCATGTCCGCTCCCAATGTGGAGCATATGGACTACAAATGGAGTTTATCTCAACAGATGTGTTTCTACGAGAACTGCTTGTTACTCAGTTGCTCAACCTCTATTTTTCCAAAGAGAGTAGGAATAGATGGATAGGGCTAGGACAGGACTAGTGGTTAGCTAATCGCTCTCGATACGCCTCGTTCATATGATAGGATGGGTGGGAGGGGGGAATTCAACACATCATATAGATCCATGCCTTCATACAGAAATTCATAAATCGATTGAAAAATCAATTTATAAAACTGTCCATACCGGGATTTGAACCCGGGATCTTCGTAACTGAAGCCAACAACGTTTCCCACTCGACCACAGAGGCGGCTTTTCGATGAAAAGCTTGCGCTAATCATGAGCTTAATTTGAATATTGAATAGTAAAAAGCTACTTTGGAACGCTATTAAATATAGTGGATCGATTTGTACGCTGTCGCATTGTGTGATTTGTTCTCACGAAAAATTCATCAAGAGTCTTGTTTAAAAAATGACAGTTTCAAGAAAAGCCTACATTAACAGTGCTTCTTAAATTTAAGTTGCTGATTTTATATACTAAACTATACTTTCGATATTGATTTGATTGCATTTTTTCGACATTTTTCAACTGAAATTATTTAAAACAAAATCTGATTCAATTGTTACTGTACTGACGTAATTTGAATATGAAAATACACCTGCTTTTTAGAATTGAGTCTGCAACTTAAATTTATTTCGAAAAGTTTCTCAAGCAAAGAAACAGTTAACTGAATACTACGGGATGCACCAATTAAATTTAAATAAGTGCATTTCAAAACTTCGAATTATATTGAAAATATTTTCATATTAAGCTAAGTTACTTATTCGCACTAGTAATCAAACTGAAATAAAGGCATTTAAATTTTATACAAAGAAAGCGACGACCTCGAGATGTAAATTTTTAAGGCTCGTATTTTTCTGGTCAGAATTTAAATAACACTGGTCAGAATGCTTATTAAATGGTCAGAATATATCGGTCAGAATAAATAATCATAATTTAAATAAAATTTAAAAAAAACCTAACCTAACCTACTAACCAAAATTTTTATTAAATATTCTGACCGTTTAATATTTTTTTCTGACCGTTCATATTTTTATTCTGACCGAAAATTGATTTAAATTCTGACCATTTAATTTGTTTCCAATTTTTAACTATCGGCGGATTATTTGGTAAAAACATATATAAAAATCAATCCCAATATAAAGTTTAAGTACGAATTGTATTTATTAAATTTAATGACTCGGTGTATCGGTGTTTATAAAGTGAAATATTCCCTTACCTTTAAACTCCATTACAGTTGAACTACCCTGGTAAATGCTACACACCAAAATGCTGTTATTTAAAAAAATAAGTACACGATTTGATACTTGCCTGCCTCTGAGCATTTTATTCGCATTAAATCGAATGTCAATGCATTTAATTGACATTCTTTTTTTTCTAAAATAAAATCAGTTTGTTCTCATTCCTATGGGAAAATTTGTTTTAAGCAACGTGAAAAAATTCATTGGCTACAAACATTTCGGCAAACTGATTAACTGAAAGTGTGAAAATACATACAATCTAAAATGGATAAATTTCTCGAATAATGATATTTATAGTGTTAACACGGTAAATGAAATTTATGTTATTTGAAAGAATCACACATATAAGGATATTAAACACGGCTCGTTCCAAAATGGTTAAAAATAAAACTTGAATTTTATTTTGTAAAACAATGTACGTTTTAAAAGTATTTTTAGTTTTACATTTCTTTGAAATGATGTTTTATATGTTATCAAACCAGGTTTGACACTGCTTTGTAAAAATAAAAATGAAATATTTACTACATTACATTTATGGTTCAGGTTTTAACAAATATGGAACTAGCTGGACTTGCAATTATTATTTATTATTTAATGATCAATTTTATATGTTTTTTCTTTCCTATATCAACTCATACAAAGATTATATAATATTAATGAAAACGTAACATTATTACTTCCACTAATTAATGCAAAAGCCTCGCCGTATGGCTCAACTGCATACAATTAATTGAAGATATTTATCAGCCTCAAATTAAACCAGAAGTAACTTCTATTGGGAAAAGACTGGCGGCGTTTTGGTTTCCCAAGATTTTATGGTACATTCACAGTAATGAAATATAGCTTTTTATCTATAAGTAACTGTTATTATACGCAAAATAGTCTTCCTACAAGTTATACCCAGTGTCGGAGGGAGGTTATTTGGCGCCCTAGGCTACATTGACCATAAAATCGTGTAGAGTTTCGGGATTCGGAATTGAGAAATTTTTACTCGGCGATTTTGAAATCCTGGAAATTTACAGATTTCCTAAAATGAAAAAAAGGGAGACCTTTTCGTAAACTCTCGTGGAGATTTTTCAAAAAAATTTACTCGCTGTCCGATTTCAAAAACTCAGAACTTTAAGGAATTCTCAAAATAAAAAAAAGTCAGACCTTTTATTTGGCTCTTCCAGGATTTCCAATTTCAAAACCCAGGAATTTGCGAAATTCACTTTAAAGAGCAGTACTTTTGTGATGGCAAAGATTTGGAGCTACTGCTTGAAGCTCAATGCATAGATATTTAATATTATTAAACTATACAATTATATTTCAGTCATCTTTTAACACGCCCTCTTATGTTTTGTGCCCTAGGCGGTTGCCTATTTCGCCTGTATGGTGGCGCCGGCCCTGGTTATACCTACAGTCAACATTAGCTTTCGTTTCCCATATAAAAGAAATGGTACAACGTTTTCATCGAATCGACCCGGGAGTCTCAGACATTCCACTTTGTTCCAAAGGTTTTTTTGTAAATACTTCTACTTTGTAAACGATCTCTTTACGCAAGTTTGCATCTCGCGTGATATGCAAAATTACACTATGTAAAAACATATATCGCTCAAAAATAAGTTATTTACTTCATATTGTAATCTATAATTATTGTCAGTAAAGATTCAAGGCATTTCAAGCTCGACTGACTTATAAATCCACATAAAAAAAACAATTGCATGATTTCTATCAAATTCCATCTTACTATCATCTGAAATTTTAAAAACCATTTTAGTTAAATAATCAAAATACGAAATCTGCATCAGTAATATGTATGTTGTTCACTTATACATATATTGATCATTCGACTGCTCAAGGGTAAATGTCGGTTTTCTTATTAGTTTTTCTCGTCCTCTTAAATCTAAGCTCAGAAGAAAATTTATTTTAGATCTGAGTGTATATTTTTTATTAATTGTAATCCGTATTTATTCCACCTGGTACATTCTACAGAACTTTATAAAACGTTCATATAATTTTAAAATTATTCATAGACCAGATAATCGACGGTTAACATATTTCAAAAAGCAATTATGAGTTTTATTATGTATGTAAACAATTTAACCATAGTTTATTCAATTAGTAATTTTTGAATCCAAAATAACATTTTTCTATCTAGCTGATATGTAAGCATATTGCATACGTGTGTATTCTTTTACTTCAGTCATTTTTTTACAATTAAACTTTGCTTAATTTGAAGAATTTATTTGACTTTTATGAGAGTTGACCTAGTTATAATTAGTTATATTTATTTAAAACTATTAATAAAATAATTCATAAAAAATAATGAGACTTTTATAAAAGTATTCAAATTTATTCTTAAAAAAACAAATACTATATATTTAAAACTTATACTAATTTCAAAGTGTGTTTATTATATATTTAAAAGAAAATCTGTGGATCTGTAGCAACCGATTTATTCTATGTATTATTAAATGTCTGCATGACGAGATTAAATAACAATGCAAACTATAATTTGGATATGTTAAAATAATAAAACTTAAACATAATATTTATTATATTATGTTTAAGTAAGTAATTTTATTTTAAGTATATTCAAAATATTAAAGAGAAAAAAAGGCTTAACAAAATATTAGACCCTGTAATTTTTCAAATTTAATTTATTCAAAAATAAATGTTTATTTCAATTTAAAATGTATCGTTTGTGCTACTGTATTAATAACATTATGATGCTGACGCCCCTTTACCCATTTAACAAAATTCAGCTTTAGCGTAAGCTATAATTAAACCTGACCGAATGACTGCAGAACAGATTATGAACAAACAGAAAATAGAAAATTACAGAGCGAGAGGCATGCAAGATTCGTATTTCTCTGATACAGTCAAGTTTGTAGGATGAATTTACAACTTAGATCGAAAAATTATACCAAAAAGTGAGATGGAAGATTGATCACGGACCAAGTCTTGAAATGCGATGGAAGAGGTAGTGTGGGCCAGCCTCCAGGTCTCGCCACTAAACGCTAGGTAACTTACGAGGTTTCGTAACAAACTGACAAATATTGTGCGGTGATAACCATACATTATCTTATTTTTATTTATGTTTTGTTATGATAGTAATACGATTATTTTCCATGTGGCTACTTTAACTCAAAACTTATTTTAAAATTAAATAAAAATGTTTTAATATTTTATATCACTGATATTGACAATGACTTACTTAGTTAAGAACCAGTGGAATATCAAAGCTGTTCATTTTGGATGATAAAATCATTGAGAAAACAGATTTAATTTAGTCTTTAACAAATTACCTAATGTAAGATTATTCAAACTTGTTTTTGATAAAAATCATCAAAGATTTACTAACGTTTTTTACCTCCTATGTATAAAGGTATTTATGTTAAAATATTTGCATTAATTAAGATAGATTTAATTTGTAAATATTTTTGAAACGCGCTGTATATATATATATATCGTTAACCGTGCTTATTAAACGAATAATAAACCCTTTTCCACTGCTTACATAAAACTTAGATAAACAATGAAATAACCTATATACCAATTTACAACAATATTTTTAACTCAGTTACTATCTAATCAATCAAAAATACATGTTATAGGCGTCTACATTTTTAGAACCATCAATATTACCATTAAAAGCAATACATACAATAATTGATAATTATGTATATATTGTCAATGAAATATCTTGAGGCATTGAAAATATACATTTGATTAAATAATACATGATATAAATTACTCTCTGTTAACAATGTATGCATATTTTTTATGATACTAAATTAATATATTTTAACAAAAAGTCACTTACTTACATAATGATATAGTTTTGCCGAAAAACCTGTGAGTGAAATATTTGACTTTAGTCTTATTTAAACTGTTTCATCTTAATGTTATACAGTTTCAGCACGTATAATATCAAGTTTTGTATGCTTTTATTCTTAGTAGAACAAGTCTATGAAGAAGAACTATTAGGAGACTTACCGCGTTCTCTGGTGAGAAACAAAATGGATTTTCTTATATCTAAGATTTTAAGAATCAATTCAGCAGTTTCATTATTAAACAAACGTTTAGAGATGGATTTAATACGAAAAGTCTTGAGATATTTTCATTAAAAAAAATAGACAGTTTTTCATATTTTTTGCGCACCTACACGTTATGGTTATAAGCGGGATTATCTTTTTTCTTTGCTCTATTTCCATAAAGTAGATTCCTATATTTAATTCAAAAAGTGGTCGATTACATTTCAATAAAAACAACGGTGAAATAGATCGTAAAAATATCTTATTTTTTATTTATTTTAAAGAAATTTAAGGTTAGTAATTATTGTAAAAAAAACATGTTTTCCCATACAAACAAACACTATAAATGCATCCAGATGTATGTTTTATAATACTTACGCCATTTTTTTGAAAACTTTGAACAGCCCTCTTGCCAAATGATAAACACAGACTTACGATCAATGCTCCATGTAAGACAAGAGGTTAATTACTTGGAAAATTCAAAGGCTACGTGGCCCAATACAACAAATGTGCGGCATAATTTGTCATATTTGATAAAAAAAAATAGTGTTTTTATTTGCAAAATATATAAGTTGATAATTTATAAGTAAATTTCGAGTAATAATTGGATCAAATAAAAAATAACAGAACTGATTTTATTTTTTTACATAAAACTTTTTTCATCGTTTCTTACAACTAATCATCACATTACATACTCCATTACGACCAATTTATTGTTCTTATAAAATATAATAATTAAATTCTTGTTGAATTATTTAAATTTTCAATTTCCTATTTATTGCGGTCAATTAATACGATTCCAATTTTTTTTTTTTTAATAGTAGTGTACTTGTAGTGCACGGCAACTCTAAATGAGTGCGCGGACGCGCGCGGGAACGGGAGCTTAGAGGTAACGTTGCTAACGATTACATTTGATTAAGTGTGCGATATGGTGCAGAACTAAAAGTATTGCAAATGATAAAATAAATTTATTATAATAAAGTTGACGCAGACTTCTGTTGCAGCGCGGCATCAGGCAATACGATTCATTAGCGGGCAGCGAAGGAGGGACAGCCGCGGCTCGCGAGAGAAACCATCCGGCTAGCACTTTTTTGTCGTTCAACTTTTCAAGAAGTTGTTGTTGTTGTTAAACCTCTCCTCCCACAAAGCATAAAGTATGTGGCAGCCGACCGGTACCATCGCGCGCGTCTTGCCTCGAATCCTCCGTCCATCGTTTATTGAACTATCAATACCGAATATCTACACAACGATTTTTTTACCCTCGTAAATTATCATCCGATGTTATCTTTGAAGTGTTAAGGCGTGCGCCGCGATCGGGTTAACAAATATTGATTTATGTAAAAAAATGTGCCTTTTGATTTATTTGTGAAGTGTGTTCAGAACTTTGGTGCAGTGTAACATACGAACTACATACATAAGAAATCAAAGCTTATAAAAATGTGATACATTTTTTAAAAATAATTATTTACCAAGACATTAGAAAAATATTTGTGATAAAAAAAATTATAAGCAACAAAGCCTTTATAAAAATTGTAATTTTATTGATTGTACAAAATTTGAATTATAATCATCTATTATAAAATATTTTTAGTTAGTAAAAATGGATTTAAAGACTTTAATTAAAATTCATACCTAATCCATATCAAAAATAATTCAACATTCAATTGGTCAGTTTGTGTATTCAAGGGTGGCGCTTATATTTTATCCGTGCGTTGATATCTTTTTTATCTTCATGGTGCTGAAAATGATCTCATTAAAGCTCGATTAAAAAGCTTAAATTACTAGTTTTGGGAATATGGAACATCAACAGAACGGTGTCGATGTGTGGGTAGGTAAGGATGTCGATGTAATATTTTTATTTACCATTTAAATATCAAACAGCATTTTATCATGCATATTACAACTATATTAATTAAAAAAGATAACATTGCAAGTTGTTGGCAGCTTTCGAAATATTATAATGATAAAAAATAATGTTTATATTGTATTCATAAAGTAAAAATATAAAAAACGTATTATTTATTTACTAAACACTCTTTTGTTTCCATACGCGACACTAAAAATATGTCCGACGGTAAAATTGCATGCCAAATATCTTGTCAAATCTTTGCTCTTAATTCGTACTTAATTCTTTAACAAGATAAAGCTTAATCTAATTTATTGATATTGGTAGATAACATATGTATAGTTTGTATATTTTTCACGATTTTTAATTACTTCTGAGAGGAAAATTTTGATACATATAGTACTGTATGTTATTAATTATTCCCGACGATATTATAAAAGTTGAGGCGTTATTTAATTGCTAGAACAGCATTTTAAATAAATATAAATTTAAAAATTTGCAGAAATAAATTCATTACATAAATAGTTTTTTATTGAAAACATATCCTTTACTTAGATATAATATGGTACTACTCTTTGACAATAATGACAAAAATTAAAGCAATGACAAGTTGTTATATTATTAAACAGTAAGCGAGGTAGATGCATAGATGATAAATATGATATTCAAAAGATTTTTCAGTAAAAGAAAATAATAACGTGATATTCGATTGAATAAAAAAAAACTCTAATTGCTTACTAAGAAATAATAAACTAGATTCTATATTTGCAAGACTAACATAACTACAGGAAGTATCTTTTTTAATATTTAACGGTTGTAACTTGTAGTAATATAACAGTCGTCAATATGATATATGCTTATTATTATAAGTTATAAAGAAGTTATCTATACAAACATAAATATTATATGTACTGAAGTTAGCCTGCAGACATATTTATCTCTAATTAATGCTCTACCGCATATTAATCATAAGACCAGAATCAACAATTAACTCGATTATTTTAATAAATTGAGTCATTATATGTTATTTAAAGCAACAATAGATCATTCTGTATCCACATGCCTACGAGGCAAGTAACCGGTTTCGTATGAAAATTAAGATCATCTTACAGTTGAAATGTATTCAAATCAAACAGCGATACGCGTAACATGTTATCATGCTACATTAAACGAGTTAGGTGTGTAGTTTTATAAGATGCTTCATCATTCAAATAATCGGATATGCTGTGAAATAAACATAAGAGTCTCCAATAATACGAACCCATAACGAATCTTAGAAGAAAATTATTGAATTTGAAATAGACAAAGTATTTGTACATTTTTACCCTTGCTGGCATTCATATTGTAATTATTTTATTGTAAAAAAAACTGTCGTATGTAAGAATATTCCAGTAAAACAAAAACAAATACAATCAAAATATTTATATTAAATGACGAAACAACTAATAAAAAAATATATTCAACAAAAAAAAAGTAATATAGGGAAATATAAAGATAATAATCGTTATAAATTTGGTTTACGCCAATAGTAGACTTGCTCTTTAATATATTGTTATAAATAAAATATTGATGAGCAATTATGCTTTCTTCGATACGTCTTTATTCGCCGTTTAATTATTTTTCAGGGCTGGACAGATCATTCGGTAAATTAAATCAATAATATGACTATATTCTACCGAGATGAAATTTGCCGTACGAAACTAATTTATTTCAGTTGTTCTAATTTTCGTTTAAAATATATTTTTCTCACATTAAATACAATCATTTACTAATACTGTGGTCTTTGACTATTAATATAATTTCCAAGTGATTATGTTATTTGTTTGTATATATTTATTGAATAACATATAATCTGAATATCAGTATGCTGTTATTACCATGACATAAATCTATTAAAACACATCAATATTCATGAATTAAAAATTTAATTCAACATAATTGTTCCTATTATTTTACTATAATAGAAAAATTAGCCCTTTAGCCTTTGGCTTATTTTTTTTATTTAACAGACAGCATTCAAACATTATATTAATTCAAGCATTACTTATCACACGGAAAATACATATGATTTTTTTTGTACTAATCTTTTTTGTATTACACTAATTTCAAATTTTTAATAACTTAAAACTTAAAAGTGAATATATATACAAAAAAACGTCCGTTAAATATATATTTGACGGTAATTTCCTTGTGAAATTCAATTCCATTAACAAAAATACACACCTAAATAAATTTTGTTGATGTCTGCATTTAAATTAAGCTCAGCAAATATCTAAATATTAATGATACTTGGTGAAATAATGAAACGTTATTTATTTTTTACGTGTTTAACATCAACTCAATGTGCAAAAATTGAAATTTCATGACGAATCTAAATCAAAATATGTAAATCATCACAACATGAATTTGATCAAAACTAATAGCGGAATATAAGATATCTGCTCTCATTCATTACAGAAATGGAATATTTTATCTAAATATTTTTTTTATATATATTATTCTGAATGTATCTTTCAGGACAAGGCCGTGTCAACCAATTAGGCGGTGTCTTCATAAATGGGAGACCGCTTCCAAACCACATCCGGCTGAAGATTGTGGAGATGGCAGCAGCAGGAGTGCGGCCTTGCGTCATATCTCGTCAGCTCCGCGTCTCTCACGGCTGTGTCTCAAAGATCCTCAATCGCTACCAGGTCAGTTCTTCCACCTGAGGTGAAGTGAAATGTCAATCATCCTCAAGCAGTCAGTGTCCATCATATAAAAACCCCTGTCCGAACATATCAAACGATTTGATTTTAAAAGTAGATTATCAAGTCTAAAAATTATTTCTATCATTCATTAACAGAAAAAGGGTCTTTTTACTTTTTTAAGAAACGTTCAAAATTTTTGGGAATTCCAAATTTTTTATTTAATAAATTCAAAATATATTTTGTACGAAAAAAAATGGTAACATAGCTAAATTACAAAAAATAATATGTATAGATGAGTTATAAAACTACCTGTGAATATCAAATTGGCATTTTATTGGTAGAAATCCATTGTAACAAGGATAACAATATCAAAGTATTTATTTCTTCATTTTTTAAAAATGCCATATATAGTTATAGACTAATTTTACAAAAATTGTGGAACAAAATACTTTGATATTTTTAACCGTATTATGTCTGTGAATTACATTATGTATTCCATTGTTATCTCTTAGTTGTTTTATCGAGAAATAATAAACACTTATAATCGATTGATTTAAAAAAAACAACATCTGCTAATTTGGTAAATCGAATTATCACTTTTACGGTGTTTACTGTCAATATTTGGTGGAAAGGCATTATATTCAGAAAATAAAAAACTCATTTGTGCTAATTTCACTTTTATTTCATAAGATCAGGACCGGTTCCGCTCATGACGAGTATTATCAACTGATGCTCGTTATGAGCGAAACCGATCCTGATAAAATCAAATAAAAGTAGAATTAGTACCAATGAGTATTTTATTTTTTGAATAAAACTAACTACGTTGAATATTTTTTATTTATTTTTGAGCATATTCAAATAACCAAAAAAATGAAAATATAAAAATTTTATTATAAACATTTTTTAAATACAATATCTTTAAAAAAACTTTGTAGAAAAATGTCCACAATATGAAAACACTACGCATAAATTCAGAAATTTCATGCGTTGATTTTTCGATAAAAACGTAAAATTATTTTTCCGAACAAAACTTCAAAACGTGTACTGTCATATGAAAACAATCAATGCGCCATTATTTTAATGGGTAAGTGATTAAAAAACTATGATTAAAAAAAGTCAATTCATCGATAGAAATTACAAAATGATAGTGGATTAGAAAAGAAGCATTATAATACCTGAAAACTTAAAGTATATATCTCAATTCTAGATTTTCATAGATTTTTAAAAATTTAAAAATTTGGTTTGATCTTCCATCTTAAAAACGAACAGTTTTTATTGTATAATTCGATTAGTTGACTTATTTGTGAAGCGGTAGTTTTTAGAAGATTTATTTTATCCCACATTTTTTTACAAAATAAATGTCGATAATATTTTTTTACCATTCAATCAATTAATATTGTCAATGTTTTTGTTTTTTCAAATATCTCAGTAGTAAAAAAATTCTAAGCTCTACTTTGCCTCATAATAAATAATGTATTTAATATGTATGAAAGTGTTTATATAAAGTTTGGTAGTACTTATATACTTTTTTTTATAGATCAATTTAAAAAAAACTTTAAAATTCGTTTCCCATTGACTTGCGTATAATTGCAATCAGACATCGACTTTCCTTTTTATACTTTTTCCAGTGAGTATTTCCGTTTACATGGATCGGAAATTACTGCAGCAGTACTCTGCATTCTTTTCCCGCGGTTTACTTTAAACTTTAACCGAAATTGTATATTTTTTTGCAACAGTAACGATCCAAAGTTCGAGATTTAATCGCAAACGGTCAAATCAGCACAATACCCGCTATAGCGATCAATGATCATACCGGTGAATGATTTCGATCGGATTTGCCTCTCACGGAGTCGGAGATCGTCGCTGCATTTTTTGTATATTTTTAGCAGTTGTCGATTCGATGAACCGAATCGTCACAAACTAATATAACGGCGATTAATCATTACGCACTGGTCCTAATCGATTTTTCGAATGAACAGGAAACGGGGTCGATTCGACCAGGGGTCATTGGCGGGTCGAAGCCTCGCGTCGCGACGCCTGAGGTCGAAAACCGGATCGAGGACCTCAAGAGGCAGAATCCGGGAATATTTTCGTGGGAAATTCGTGACAAACTGATTAAGGTAACAATATATTTTCTTCATTAAATTAAATAAACGTATACATGTTTTGAAGTAATGTTTGGTAGATAAAGCTATAGTAGTTATTTAGTTGCCTTAGATAGAAAACACAGTAGCTGACTATAATATTTAGAACGAAGATAATAAAACGAGTAACATTTTAAAAAGACAGCTATTTTGATTGTCACTTTAGCAGAATATTTATATATACTGACTACACTAAACGTTCATTAACATCTCATTTCGATCTCATTGTAATGAATACAGAGATACGTAAAGTTTATTTTATTTAATCAGTGAACGATTTTTTTTAAGACTCAGACCCATTTTGAAAAAAAAAAATTGAATGGTTTGTATTCAAACCATAATAGTCCATAGTATTGCCACTGCATGCTAGGCTGAATAAAGATGATCTGATAGTGTACAATATATATACTTATATAAGCTAAAACGAAATGATTGAAAAACTTCTTTGGAGATAGAGTCGTTTTTTTTAAAACGATTCATAAGCCCTGATTGAATGACGCCATGTTTTTTTCTGATAAAAGTATGTCAATTTTAATATTCACTTGATTCTTTAAATCTATGGTTCTATTGAAAAAGCGTGCGACTAATTAATATTGACCATACAATCAATATTGATAGTTAACACTATCGAATGAAGTTTTGTTTACCCTTAGGAAATTGTTACGAAAAATATTATAAGCGACCTTTGAGATTTTTATAAACAATGCAGAAATGAGATATATGCAAATTTAAATACACCCTGGGCGAAAGTCCAGTCGAGTCGCGTGGTCACGCCGATAGATCACAAGTTTTCCGACCGAGACCGCTGAAGTCCGCTAATGCAAGGGGAAGTTCGGTCTTATTACCGCCACAGACTTTGAGACGTGACTTATTTAAACCCGTCATCAAAGTCTCACCTGTGCATGAGCTGATACAGGGGATTCAAGAAATCAAATATGAATTTACGAACCTGACTGTGTTTAGATGACTTTGCATCGTTTATAATATTATCATTTTTTTAAGGCTAAGCAAATGAATTTACCACCTTTTTTTCTGGAAAAGAATTGGACATGTTATACTTGCTATGAAGTGATATTAAAATTCAACAAAAAAAACTACTTATGTACTCTCTGTGATCTTGTACAAAAATAGTGACATTAATTGTCATATAAAATAGTTATAATACCTGGTAACACAAATAATAGAGCTATACATAAATTATCAAAAAAATCATAATTTAATTAATGGGGCAAACGTAATATATTGAAAAGCGAATTATCTTCTTTATAAAATACAAGTATTAAAATATATGCCTGTAGAAAGATTGTTCAGTCTGTCAGTTGAAAAAAAATATGTTGGTACTTATAGTTCATATTTATATAATATCCCAACCCACATTCAACATAAATTATATTAGTTTCGATGGATACAGAGAATATTTTGAGGTATCTCATAATTTTTATATAATACTCACTATATTGTTTAAGCGTTTAATAGTTGGTCAGACATAAATTGACACGTTTTTGATAGTCAAATGTAAGAATATTCTTTTATTGGTAAAAAAAATATTATATTCTTGTTTTTGTTTTGGCAAGTTAAAATTTCATTGTGCCTATAAAAGTATAAAAGACCCATCAACTTTTATCTTTCATTTGCTATTTGTTAAATGAAAACCATCATAAATAAAAGCTAAATTATTCGCAGTGCTTTTTTTCCATGTAATGCTGTGGAACGGCGATACAGCATTTTCTTGAAATTTTTAATGTTTCAAATCAATATTCGCAATTTGTTGTTTTAATTTTACTTTTTTTAATGGAAACCATTGGCTGTTTATCCTTATATTAAATCCATTTTGAATTTAATGTTACGATAAAGTTACTGTGTAACCAGAATTAGGGGTATAATGCTTGGTTTGTGTCACGGGGATTCCACCTGCAACAGTTTTGTTACTTTTGTTCATCAAACATGTCGTATAACCTTTAACACTTTTTTAACCTTTAAAATACGTTGACCGGTGGTTACCAGAGGAAAACAAGGTTTCCGTGACGGATCTCACAAATACCAATACGAACAGCGTTTTCATAAAAACTGTTTCTGTTCAAAGGCATAGGTTTCTGTGATATCTAAAAAATCTTCTCCCACCCCTCCTATCTTTAAATAAACGGGGCAAAGCGAGAGCGAATAATTAACCACTATTTATATCCTAGCTCTGTCTTTCGTTACTTTCTTCAAAAAAAGAAAGAGGTTGAGTAACAAACAATTCTAGTAAAAAAAACGTCAAGTCTTCATAAGGGAGCCATATTCTCTATATTGGGAACGAAAACAGATTAGAAAAAAGCTTTAGTAAACAGCTTGACAAAAAGAAAGTTTTGCTGGTTATTCGTATATTAAAACATCAAACAAATCATCTACCACATATCGAGTATAACGGTGCTCAAGTTGTATTAGTTTACGTAAATAAGTATGTCCTAGAATAAAAAAATGAGCATTTTCTTATCCGCACTGTGCCAAGGTATTAGCCGTGATTACACACGCCTTTTATTCCGCAATGCGATCACTGACCAACCATTAAATGTCGCAAAACAATGCAGATATTCATAAAATGTTATCTAAAACACCTATAGAAGTTGTACCTTTATCAGTACATACCGTATCGTTATTTATAAAAATTGTTTGAGTTTACGAAACGTACTTTTTAGTCGTATATTATTCTATGAAACGTGTTCAAATTATACTGCCCCTATAAATAAAATACTTATATTTAATTAGTCAATATTTCAATAGCTTAGTGATCAGTATTTTTTAATCGAATTTTTAGTATAGATCTAATATTTTGTCAGCGCCAATAGAGAAAGCTTATTGATAGCCGTGATTTTTTTTTTTACCATGCCCGCTCCCAATGTGGAGCATATGGACTTCTAATGGATTTTTTTCTCAACGGATGTGTTTCTACGAGAACTGCTTGTTACTCAGTTGCTCAACCTCTCTTTTTCCAAAGAGAGTAGGAATAGAAGGATAGGGCTAGGACAGGACTAGTGGTTGGCTAATCGCTCTCGTTACGCTACGTTCATAGGATGGGGTGGGTGGGAGGGGGGAATTCAAGACATCACATACATCCATGCCTTCGAACAGAAATGAATAAATCGATTGAAAAATCAATTTATAAAACTGTCCGTACCGGGATTCGAGCCCGGGACCTCCGTAACCGAAGCCAACGACGTTGACCACTCGACCACACAAGCGGTTAGGTTTAGTTGTCAAATAATATTAAATACTGTCTAAAAGTTAATTCAAATACTGTCGATATAGTATTCTAGCTGGAAAAAATATATTGAAAATCTATCTAGGGTACATATTCTACAATTTATATTTTAAAAATATGAACCGGGCTTATTTTGCTCAGCTAGTGATCATTTTCATTTAATTTCATTCAAACCCTATATTATTTTTTTAAATAATCCTGTCATTTTTGTAGACCATGAAAATATCATATGCTTACCTATGTTTTGTTAACTAAGATTTTATTTTTGGTAGATATAAATTATTTATTCACAAAAATTAAATTTATTTATTTATTCAGAAAGATGTTAATTAATTTTAATGTCATTTACTTAGTGAATGTTTTCTAGCGATACACCATTTTAAAAACTATTTAAATGATGGCGTGATGCCGAAATAGCTACCCACAATGCTTAAAAGATTTTGTTGGACCAAATTCAAACATTATCATTTTTGCTTTATGGTGTAAATTTACAATTTGTAACACTATTTCAAAACGGTATAGAAACATTTTTACTGACTTATTTTTAAAGTAAATTGTTGTTTAAACAATAATTTTACATACCAGAGGTGAAAGAAATATTTTATTTATAGTATAAATTTTGCGATTTAGATTATTAGCACAATTATAAAAAAATAAAATACTCTTTTCTGTAATACAATTTCCACATTTATCACGACTGCTTTCGCTAATGTAGGATTAGAACAAAATAGTGTTATATTTTTCAATATAATGTATTTTTACTAAGTATTGACAGCGAACAATTTTATGCTTAAAGACATAATTATGAATAATATTGTTTTATTTTTTAATCAATATCCTATTCAAAGAAACATACGCCTGAGTAAAGTATTTTTGTTCTCAAAATTAATAAATAGTAAAGTGAAATAATATTAAATAAACTTTGCTTGAAAATTCTGATTGCCTTTTTTGTAAAATATCTTTATATTATTAATTTAATGGGACGTTTAATTTTAATACATTTAAAAGAATATTTTCTATAAATTTTATTGATGTATCTTTTTATTTATCATTAAGTTATTCTAAGTTAAGTATGTTTTCTACTTAAGAACTTTTAAAAGCACGGTTGTTTAATTAGTAGTTTATAATTATTATATACAATCGTTAAATACCGCTATTAAAATATGTTTTTTTTTGTTATAAACCATTCATCGATCATAAAAAGATGTTTCAAAGATCGGCAATAATATTTGTTTCGTAAATTTATTACTACTCATATTAATATCATACACAAGGATAATGCGTCAATAAAGAAGCTCCGACGATAATAAACTTTTATAAGAGAGATGTTTTTTAATAATTAAATACTATATCTCTTTATGGATACGTAATAAGTGATCGCCGATATTATCACGGTTTGAAAGCCTTCATCAGAAATATTCGTTGTACATTACGCGTTTCAAGAAAGGAACAAAGAGCAAAATCGATTATCAGGTTTTATGTCGAAGATATTAAAATTATTCATTGCGATTAAAATTAATTCAACCGAAACTCATTATAAAATCCTTAATTTTAATTGCAACGAATTGATGAAAAAAAAACGTATTAAAAATAACGTTTTATAATTAAACAGACCTGTACACAAATGGTCGAAATCGTTAGTTTTGGTTGCAGTGTTGAAGGGTTTGAATTCTAATACAGATATTTTCAGTTAATCTATATTCTAGTATTAGCCTCATCTTTACTGTATCAGCTACTGAGAGGGTACTAGTTTACAAGCAGTTCTCTTTGAATATAAGCTGAAAAATGGTTAGCTTTAATAACGCTTATTCATTACGCTACTTTTAACTAGCTTTTCCCATTCGAGAGGTTTAGAGAGGCTGCATTTTATAAAAAGCCTCTACCAAGCGTCTTGTTTCAAATTACATCAAAATTAATTATATATGTGTATGACAAATTTTAAATTCAATTCTGTCGTTATTCAATCAGTGCGATGGAAACATAGTTTACGTAAATCGTGTAATCAAAAACATTTGGCATTGCAGATAATAAGATTTTTTTAAATAACTTGAAGTAAAACGATATCACGAATATCCACCCCCAAAACCTCAAATTTCAAATAATGTATTGTTTATTAAAACTGTCACTTCATTAATGAAGTAAGGAAACTTCGTAATAAGTCATGTGTGAATCACTTTTAAGTTGTTCGTTGTCAGTACTTAGTGGACAAGCATTATAATAAAAAAACAAACACTTTTTTGTACTAATCCTACATTAGTGAAAGCGGTCCTTACTGACCATATTAAATAAATGTAAAATTGGTGTATACATAAGAGTGTTTCATTTTTTGAATATTAATTAATATCAAATACTTTTTTAAATAAATAAATTATTTATTGAATTAACATTGCACAAGGTTGACAAATTATAAATTTAAAACTTTTACAATGAAGAAAAAAAAATAGTACAATTTAATATTAAAAGAAATAGAAAAAAAATAGCAAGGAAGTCAACTGAGTAAGCTCCGACGAACTCTACTCTAATACATAAAAAATAGTATTCGTCGGAACTCACCCACGTCTACGTGGAATATGTCGACATCCGAAGCAATATTGTTGAACACCGTTAAAGCTCTCCCCAGTGGCATCCCCATTGGCAGGATGGTTCTACACCTTGGGAGAACAAATGAATCATTGAGTCATAAATGTTAAGGTCTTTAATATATATTTTTTAATCTATGTCCGCTCCCAATGTGGAGTATATGCCCTCTTAATGTAGCTATTTCAACAAAAGTTTTTCTACGAGAACTGTTTGTTACTCAGTTGCTCGACCTCTCTTTTCCAAAGAGAGGGGATAGAAGGATAAGGCTAGAACAGGAACATGAAGGGTCGGAAGGGTGGGAGGGAATTTCTTCGCATCACAAACACCCATTTCTTCGCACAGAAATTGTTATGAATCGATTGAAAAAATGCTGTTCGTACTGAGACTTGAACCCGTAAGATTCGGCACGGAAGCCAACAACGCCAACTGCTGTGCCGTAGGTCCCGACCATGTCATGTTTGCATTCTTAATATAGATCATTGAAATTTTACTGCAATGGATCTAGCATAATATTATTTAAATTGTCGATGTTTGCGTAAATTCGTACATATTAATGTAAATGCTTTATGTCATTTTTAATGATATCATTAAAATTTTGTAAAAGCATAACAATAATTACCTTTTTATTTTGTAAAGAGAAATAATTGATTTTTTATGCAACGTTAAAGTTAACGTAGAAGATAAAGTTATTTGCTAGAATAGTTATTATTGAAATCTATACAATATATTTTTTAATTATTACAGGCTTCACTATACGTCAATGTATTTTTATAGTTACCTTTTATGAATAAAGCTTGCATCTGCCACATGCCGTCATATTGTTATGCATTTGATACGCTTCCGAAAGTCGAATTTGCACCAAAAATCTAACAAGCATTTTTTATATTATTCTTTTGTTAAATTTAAATTGATAAATATAATTCGTATTTGGCTAAAACCTAACATAGGACCAAAGCATTTTTGTTTAATGTATGTTTTAGAAAAAATACTGGTAGGCATTACAGCTAAACTGCCAATGTGCCAAATACTTTTTAATTGAAAAATTATAATTTTTTCATAATAAAATATACACGCGATCTCGTTAATAACAAACTATAATAATAATATTTTTAATTTTTATGAAAACAATATTGAAATTTAATTTACAGCATGTCTTGAATTCTTCAAATAACTTCCGATAATTTGAGAGAGATTTTTAGAGTAAATATAAAAATATTAAGCCGAAGCGACGATTGTAAAAAATAATAATGTCAATTAAATTCGTTATAGCTTGGCGTAAGAAAGGAAACTCGTATAATCAGATTAAATTCTTTCGATAACTTATCTTCAGTAATTGAACACAGACGCTGAATGAACAAAGATAAATCTTGAAAATTTTTGCAATTTCAAAGTTTTCATTTTCATTTATAAAATGTAAGAAAGAAAATATTTTTATGACGCATCTATAACTTACTTGCATTACTATTACGACTACATTCTTGTAAAATTTTACGGCTACATAAAATAAATATGATAGAACGTAAATTTAGAACAGTAATAGACAGTAAATGAAATATTTTTTTCCAGGAAGGCGTAGCTGATCCCCCAAGCGTATCTTCAATATCAAGGCTATTACGAGGAGGTGGAAGAACGGATCCTGAAGGGAAGAAAGACTATACAATTGATAGAATTTTAGGAGGTGAGTTTTTTTTTGTTATTTAAATACGAAGCAAATATAAATAAATCTTCTTTTCGTTCATCAAACTATAGCTTCTATCTATCTATCTTAATCCGCGTTATGAATATGGTATATTTTATTTGAAAATTAAATAATGCTTATTAGTATTATTCCCCTTTAGGATCTTTCATCTACAATATAATTTTTAACCATCGACAAACAAATGGTAAATATTTTCAAAATAGCTTTTACGAGAACTGCTTGAGAAAAAAATACGAATTTAAATATGAAGAGTATGAAAATAATGAATTCATTTTAAATAATACATTAATCGATTGAAAATTGAATGTATGGAAGTTTTTAACAATAATTCAAACCGCACAAACAAATAGCACATTTCATTAGACCGGATAATTAATTACAAGTTCGTTTTGTTTTGAAATTAACCGTGCTTAAAAATACACAAAATTATAATACTGTTTTTCTTATAACTTTTATTCACAGTTTGGTTGCTACGAGCCTATTGCAAAAAAAAATGCAAATCTAATATACTCGTACATTGAAGAAGACAATTTGAAAAGTTTCAATAATGAAAACAATGGAACGTTTTTGGAGTAAATTTTAGAAAGATTTAAATGAAAGAAACCTTCGCTGAAAAAACAAATCAGAAGATTCTTGATAATTATTCAGAACAATGAAAAATGTTCATATTACTTTCAACCAGTATTCTTTTATTTTTGTTGTTGTTTCATCACTGTTTTTTGTGACTGCTTTAAGGAATCAGGAAAAATTTTGGTACCAAGTTAGAACTGATGTAAAAGTAATATGGAACATTTCACCCCGACATTGATGTAGGCCTGACCCGCCCAGTTACTTTAAAATACTGTAGAAAGATTGTCGCGTAAAGCAATCTCCCTCTACCCAACCATCCCTATGGTTTATTTTCTATTGCGCTTAGATAGCGCCTTGTTTGAAGTGAAATTGCACAGTACAAAGTTACAATTTTAATCATTTTTCTCCAAGTTTCTAGTAAGCATGCAATCATTTAGTTTTTGATACAGAAATAAAAAGCTTTTATAAACTTAACGCATCCATATTATAAATAATAATAATAGTTTATTAATTCGCTTTTTAGGTTGACCCAGAACTTTGGCTTTTTTAATATTACAATCAATACGCAAAGATTTTCAATGCCTGTTTGGACGCACGGTTATGTTATTAGCTCTACTGTAGTCGAGTGGTCAACGTTTTTGAGCATTGAAATCTTTGCTAAATTGGCTAAATGTTATTAATTTTTCAATCGATTTATCAAGTTTTAGATATTATTCTCCAAAATCACTGATTTTTATGACGTCAAAACTCCTACCCATCCAATTGATAAACGATCAAACTTAAATAAAAACGGGAATTTGAGAGATCAAAAAGTTAACAGCTATCACCAGTTTGTTTATTCCATTTCCAACATTATAAAATATGGAGGATGAATAATTGAAATACAATAAGTTCCTTAAAAAATCTTTGTTGCTATGCTCTATTTCGATTTCATATGCTCCATTGCAAACGGCATTAATCTCGGTTCGCTCCATATCAAATTAATTTGTATACAATTTTTGATATCTAAATTATAATATAATCAGATTTTTCAGAAATTGATTTTGCATCAACTTCACAAAAATCTTTACTTCTCGTACAATTAAAATCGCTTTTACTTTCGCATTTTTTTGCCACTGTAGAATTTTTAGAAGTTATCTTTTATTTCAACATTATCGAAAAAAATATTTTTTTCCTTCTGCAAAAAGTTTTGTTATATATAACAGTTAATATTCAAGTTTTTCAACCGTCACGTTAAAAATAAGGTTTTTAGAACATAAATAATTGTAATTAATATTTAATATGACTGTATTAAATACATGCCTGTGAAATATTTACGGCAAGCTTTTAACCGATCTCGTTTTAGAAAATATACATGCCTGAAAGCTAAGTACCGGCCTATTTTCATCCTTCGATGTTATTTCAGGGATGCTTCGTTATCAGGCAACCCTCACAGCCTAATAAGACAATAGAGACGAAGCTTTCATGTTTTGTTTTCTGCTCAACGGGAATTCGTTCTAAAATTTTAGTGAGAATAATTTTGCTTTTGCAATTAACGACGCCTTTATGAAAGGTTTAACAATTAACAACCTTTTTTCTACCCCGCATCAACATCTAATCAAGGAAATTGGTTTTATGAGTTAAATTTGAGGCTTTTGTCTATTTATTGAATATATTGTTAACTTGATCGTTTTTGAAAGATACAACATGACTGGATTAATATTTCACACAACGGAATTTTATAGGATACAACGTTTTACTAAATAAAAGTTCAATATGTATATCTAAAATTAGTAAAGTGTTTTATAATAGATGTTTATATTCGCTCTCAATATTATTCGAACTTTTAAACATATATATATATATTGACATTGCTCGTTATTTATTTTAGAGCGATTTTCATTTATTGTGAGAAATTTCTACTTTTATGTGAGTGTTATAATGAATTTTAATTTTCGTCTAATGGAAAAATATCAGTTCTTTCATCTCGGACGAAAAACCACAGAAGAAAAAAAACTGCATTTTACAATTAAAGCAAGTCCAAGACCGGGAAGTGTCCCTCACACACGTTGTGTTCGGTTCGTGTCCCAAAGAGCAAGAAAGAAAGAAACAAAAATCACATCGGGTATCGAGAAACAATGTTGCCATTTAAGGCCATTAACAATAAAACAATTGATACTATGGGTCACCTGATAACAAAATTCAAACACAATTTATTTAGCTACACATTTTAAATATCTGCCAGTTTTCGTCACAAGAGTGGTAGTAGGAGCGGGTGACTATAAACATTAAAAAATATTTGAAACTGCGAATCGTAAGTTGTTTTTGTAACTAATATAATGAGTAAATAATGCCAAATAATAATATAATACATGTTACTCATATTATTTATGAAAAACAGTTCGACTTAACAATGAATGTTTTTTTCAGTTGTTATAGATTACTAGAGTAACCGGTCATGTATTCTAATCAGAATTCTGGAATAGCAGAATGCATCAATGCTCCACATTGGGGGCGGACATGGTAAAAAAAACAATTTAATTCGATAATTAAATGGAGCATGCATTATTCTTTTATCGAGAAAAAATATGTATTCAAATTAGAATGTTTTATCCTTTATCTATAAATATCATTCTTCGTAATATAAATAAAGGAGTTAGAATAATATAACGATTTCAAAGTTCCTCGATAATACCACGTGGGAAGTAAAACCGATATTTGAACGGGGGTGTTTTAGGAAGCTTAAAGACACGTTATACAAATTTCCTCGCAAAAATGTAATATTATAATTAACTTAGTAACCCTTTTTATAATTCCATGCCGTGGTATCATTAAATGACTAGCAAAAATCCATTCAAATATAATGTAAAATGTAAGTTAAATTTATGGTTTATTATTTTTCTTCTTTTACTATTTAATTTAACTGCTTGTCTTTAATTATATTAGTTTTTTTTTACATTTTTACAGTTTTACGTCACTATGTCATAAAAAGTCCTAATTCTTCAAAACACTGCGTCAAAAAAAGCACTGTAATATTATACTAACATTACCAAAGATTAAGAAACAAAAAACTGACTTAATATTTTCCACTGGAAGCCGGCAATATGTTACGTATGCGCAATATCACGAACACATATTTATTGATTAACTATTAATCCACTAAACAACTTATAGTTTATATTTCACAGTGTTCATTAAATTTACAACGTATTACTGATATACAAACATGTGGGTAGAAATTATAATAATAATGAGCTATTCGTTTATAAACCTTTTGTGCGACTCCTATAAAACTTTTATTTCCTAATGCTCCATCTGGGAGCGTTATGAATTGTTTTTATGTTGCAGAAGAAGAAATTAAAATTCCTGGCACAAAAAACACAGTAGCGGTACCAAATATTCAAAAAATAATCACATAACAAATAATTTTCAAACATAGTATAGTGAAATTTATAATATTTGTTTAATAAACCATTTTCGTTATATTTTGATAAAGAATCAATATTTTTGTAATCCCAAGAGATGGTTTTTGAGTTTGAATTAATATCCAAAACTATACGTGTCTCTAACGTTTACACTATGTTTTAATATTTTTTTATCCTTCCTACACATAAAAACGAAGCTTAGACAATAACTCTTACTAAAACCAAACTTGTCAAAATGTGCCAGTCACCGCGACTATGTAGTTATGCATTAAGACCAAAGGCTCTAATCTCTACATGAAAACTCTCATACATAAATTTATATAAAGGCTTATTAAATGCATATTTTCATTAGGAGGCTAAAGATCACAGAGGCTCAACTACAAAAATGCGTATCAAAACTCAAAAATTAAGCTCGGTTTTGGCAATGCCATGATCATAATTATTTGTGACATGAAACTATATCTCGTAAAATAATTGTTTATTACAACAGTAGCTCTTAACCTGGGGTGCGAGAAAAGATTTTCGGGGGAGCAGGACAAGTTTCTATTTTGACAAAAAGTATATTAAATGTATTACAAAACAACCTAATCACTAAATTTGAATCGTCTGAATGCTGTACTCTTCCATTAATCTTGTCGACAAGTATAGCATTCAGGCAATTCAAATTAGATATTGAAATTCCATCAAGCACCTACAGTCGAAATTCTAAACTAATCACTAAAAATTGAGATAATTTTTTTTTTGTATTTATATGTATATATTTTGCAATAAAACATTTATCTTGCAATAAATGTAATATCCGGACTTAAAAAGAGCTGCGATAACATATTTTCTGATTCAAGGGGGTCCAGATCAATATTCCCTTTAATTTTCCGAAGGTTATGTGCGCAAAATACATTGGCTGTGAAAATTTCAAAGGAAATTAGAGATTTTGTGCGCCACATAACGTTATGTAGACTTGCTTAACGAAATGGCTATTTTTATAATAACAATAATAAACAACACTTAATTAATTTATTCTGGTGGTGGTATAACTGGTGTAACTTTTGTGTGCTCTGTTCTAAAGCTTGTGCGCGCGCACACGCGCACAGCTTAGAAGGAACACTGGTCCAGATTACTAAAAAAATTAAGAACCATTGGCTTACAATATACGGTTGAGTTTATTAAAAAATGAAATTATAATGATAGAAGCACAAATTTAAATCACATATAATACTTTAGTGCAGTGCTTCCCAAAAAAATCACACCGCGGCCCCCCTCAATACAAAAGATGTTCAACGGCGGCCCTCGGAGAAAACCTGCGGCCCCTCAGGGGGTCGCGGCCCAGAGTTTGGGAAGTACTGCCTTAGTGAACTTATAACTATGTTTTTGTAGGTAGACTCCTGTGATTTTAAGCCTTCGCACACATAACTAAGTTTTCGTAATTATCAATGTTATCGCAATCGATTTCGATAAAAAATCTTTTTTTCATTATAATTCCATATTGTTAATTCCACAATTCGTTAGTCTTCCCTGTTCGGGGGTCGGTGTGCTGCCAGGCTGTCTAGCTCCGCTGCACGCGGTCAGGAATGCACCAAGTAATTACCGCACAGTCAGAACATACCGCCCATGAAACATAATAATATTATGTATGCTTATAGTTTCATTCACAATGAGAGAAATATTAAGCTTTTAACTCAAAACTTTGTAAAGATCTTTTTCCATAGTAACATATGTAGACATCGAAGTTCGACATGCAGCACAGCATATGCAAAAAAAATATATATGTACAACAGAAATTGTTAGTCATTGTCTATGTTTATGAATGAACAACTATTGAATTGGCATTACAGTTTGCACGAAAAAAACGCTGATTAAAACAAAAAATCATCATTATAGTATGAATAGACATTCGCTAAAAAATAGATAAAGCATCTAAAATAATAATGTTATATAAAAACTTTTGTTGTCGCGGTATTGCAAGATAAACGATAATATTTGAAAATACAATTTTACAGTTATAAATAGGCTAACAGTAGCATTCAACATATTTATAATAAAGCTGCACAACGATTTAAATAGATTTACAAAAAGCTTTTATTTGAATACAAATGCACACTGTATATTTAATATAAACCAGAGATACAACATTTTTGTGAGCGATGAAAATAGGTACGACGAGTTTTTTTTCTAATCGAGTGCATTTTTTTTAAAAAATCCATGTCCGCTCCCAATGTGGAGCATATGGCCTCCTAATAGAGGTATCTAAACAGAAGTTTTTTCTACAAGAACTGTTTATTACGCAGTCGCTCAACCTCACTTTTTTCAAAGTGAGTAGTAGGGAAAGAAGAATAAGGCTAAAACAGCACTAGTGGTTGGCTAATCGCTATGACTACACCCAGTTATTAAATGACCAGAAGAAAGGGAGGAGAAGAAATTATGTGAATTTACATCACAAACACCTAATCTTCGATCACAACTTTGAACTGAATAATTTTCAAATTCTCTGTGATTTGACCGGAAATCAAACCCAGACCTGCATGATGGGTAGAGAAAGCTCTAATCAACTGTGCCATAGCAGGCGAGTGCATAGACTTAAATTATTAAATTAATACTACTTAAAAAAGCTTGCAGTAAACTTTTACAATAAGAAAAGGGAATGTCTCAATCTTTCAATTTCATAATAATATGATTATTGTATTATGCACGAATACATACATATATTATAAAAGATTTAACAAACTAAATAGTATATATCTATAGATATAGAAACCGCAATTGGGTAACACGGAAAACTTCGATACCAAAAGCGATATCCTAATGCAAAAAGTAAAAATGTAATAATATGAAATACAGTTTAAAAACTTTTAAAATACAGTTTTTATTTATAAGTAGTATGCTAGATTCTTTCTTATTTTAAATACTCAGTTTTTATTTTTTCTATAATAAAGTCTTTGAATATGATCAAATTTCAGCATCAGATTATTTATGTAACTTTATAAATATAGTATGTATAGGTATTAATCAATAAAATACAATGAAAATTTCTGACTTCATTCAGTTGACATTCTTGATAGATATAGTTATTTTAATATGATGAGAATTAAATGCATTTTATTTCATTTTATTTTAATTATTGTATTCGTGGTGACATGGAGAAAGTGAATGCTAACGATGAAGGTCTGGGCAAAAACAATATATTAAAATAATATTCATATATTGATCGTATTCAGTCAGTTTTGAAATATAATTTATGCAATCTTGTGCAGGCTGTGCAACTTATCTTTTCGACTAGTGTTATTATGGTGAGAAGACCTAAAGTATTCAAATACTTTAATTACAAGTTTTAGTAGATATTTACTTGATAGATGTAATTTTTATATAACCCATATTTAAATATTTTTTAATCAAATTAGTCCCAGACTACAAACACCTCAGACATGCATGGTTTCTATATAAATAAACACAATGGCATGTATTTAAATTAACGTACACTTAACACAACGTCAGCAGCATCAAAGTTAAGAACACAAAATATTTTACTTTTTAATAAGTTAATGTAGAATTTATTGAGTATTCTTGTACGTTCACATATATATATTGGTATTCTCAACAGAATTAATAATTATAATTTCAATAAAAGCACGTGACATACATAGATCAATTTTGCTCGATAGAGGTACCTTTATATTGTTGCACGGGTGTGCGATCAATTTGCTTGTGTGCGTGCAGCGCGTGCTCTCACCCATGTCTTGCTTGACATAACATTATCCCAACATATAGCTTACAAGAAAGTCACTCAAGAAGAAAAATCCAAGCTTTTAGTAATAATGAACACTATTACTGTAGTTCAGCTTTTTGCTTTTTCAACGAAAGCTTTGTTCAGTTTAACCAAACAAAACTGAGAAAATATATCTCACCAATTACAATGTATTTTTCATAATTTCGAAATAAATGTCATCATTTCAACAGTAACTGTAACGTATTTCACTAACAAAGCTTTTATATAAAAGTAATTTCATAGTTAACATTAATTTATAGACCAAAAAAGTGTTTTATGATTTATTAACCAATTGAGCACATGAGAAGTGAAGTGAGGCAAATAGCAAAATGGTAAAACTTTGTTATATGCCTTTTAAGTATAATCACGTTTTTTTTTTTGTGAATTGCATATTTTTCTTTTAAATAGAAAACACTATTGTAATGTATATTTACTAAACTCATTTCACTGTTACGATATTTGAAGACATGTAGAAAATCATAATGCATCTAACTATGTTGATAAGTATTTAGATACGTTAAACGAACGCGATATGCGAATAAACTTTAGTGAGTCTTATTACTTTTCCTTATTTTCCATCGTGTGACTAAGATACAATTGGCGGTTGATTACAACTGTACAAACAAAAAATGTCAAATAGTATTACTAAGGCTTCTGTACCAATGCAGCTTCGCGTTCACGGGATCGAATCCTAGAATAGAAATAAGAATGCATCAATTTTTAAATTTATATAAAAATACAATACATTACTGACTGATATTTTTATAAACTCGAAAATTGGGTCTAGACATAGCGATGAAATAGTTATTAGTCCTATTCTTACTTCATCGTCATGTTTTATAAAAATAAAACAATTTTTCTTACAAATTCCAATATTTTATTGAAGGATCAGGACCAGTTTGCTCGAGCATTTTTAACTATGCTTTCAGTCTTCATTTAATACACCGAAATTGAATACATAATTTTTAAAAATGAAAAGATTGCAAAAATATCTACTTTTCGTCTTTACAGATAATACAGGGGACGGAAATCTAATTGTCATCGTTAGCCGATAATTATGTATTTAAGTATAACAAGAATTTCATTGAAATGTGCACTACTAATAGTGCTACTAATAACTACTAAAAAAATAGTAGTAGCCAATCAATTGAGCATCAAATTGATTAGTCAATTAACTGTGGAGGTACTTATATATTAACCAAAAATTCAGTTCAGTTATGAAGAAAAATTTTCATTGAAAATTTGGGTATATATTCTTTTACCAAATCTCAAATATTTGCCAACTTTTAGTTTGCTAGAAAAAGAAAAAAACAGTTTACAAAATAATCTTAAGGAAAATTTGGTCGCTTAAATCTTTTTAATGAAAAGTGACAAGAACAGATCGTAAGGAGTTTATATTATATTTTTTGACATTAAATCTTGTTCACTTTAAGGGTGTTCACAGTCAATACTTGGTGGAAAGGCATTATATTAATAAAAACACAATATTCCTTTGTACTTCATTTCACTTTATTTAATAGGTCAGTTGACGATGCTCGCAATAAGCGAAACCGGTCCTGACCTATTAAATAAAATGGAATGAAGTACAAAGGAATATTGTGTTTTTATTAATATTACATCTTGTGTCTAATAGCTCTAGCACAGGGTTTCCCAAACTATGTTCCGCAGGACCTGAATAGGTGTCCCGCGAACATCCGCATAATTTAAAAACAAGTTAGTATTGTTTTACTTCCGTTTTATACAACCTATTTATGCAAAGCAGGATTTCCTTTTTATGCTGCAATGAAGTCAAAGTGCAAGAACAGACTCGACGCCACACCATTTAAAAATAATAAGGGTTTCATTAACATTTTTTTTTTGTATTTATACTATTACGAATTACCCGACCTAAAAATTAAGCAAATTGTTCCATTTCAATTTCCGGATTCCCGAAGTGTCCCATTGCAGGAAAAGTTTGGGGAACCCTGCTCTAGCATATAGTACTATTTAAAGTATTTAAATTTAAAAAAATAACCAATCCATGTTTCGTAGTATTGCATTCATATTGCAGATTCATCGTTGGTTTTTTTACGAATCACATTCTCGTATCGGTCGGTGTCTACAGAAACTGTATTGACAACGCCTGGTATAATATAATACTTATATATATATCCATGGACGTTACGCGATAGTAGAATGTACTATATAAAGCAAAATAGTTTCGCAAGCAGGGAGAAGCTATTCAGCCGCACATAGTTAGAAACTTTGACAACAATTTAGAACATTGATTCCGAAAACAATATATATTTGAAAATTTAATTGTTTATGAGCCATTTAAAGATCAATATTTATAAAATATATAAACTTATTTATGTACAGTATAGATACACAATAATCTATTATTCTTAATCTTAAATTATATGTTTTTTACTAGTCGGTGGGGTCTATCTATATACCTATCTTTATTTTCACGCTTAGTTAGCCCAATTTTTTTCATTTCAGTATTCATATTTTATTACATTTGTTTTTTACTTATTATCCATCAAATACTTAGTAAAATATGTATTAATTACATACCAAATTCATATTTTATAGAATTACCAATAGTGCCCAACCAGGAAAATGTCTACATATTTTTTTTACTACCGAAAATTATCAAAGATCTTTCTTTATTCAATCTAAATCACAAAAACTATTTTAAGCTTATAATAGCTTTCTTTAAAGTAATGTTTCTTAATCTACGTATATCAGTGTGCTAATTAGGAAGTAATTTATTGATTTTCAGTATATGAAATAATTGAATTACATATAAACTTTATAAAAGCCATTTTATACAGTTTACTGTATTAAGTTTCTTCGCATACGATAAATCCATTAATATGTACGTATTGTTTACGAGTTTTACGGCTTATAAACTTCTCTTCTGTCATCCACTGTTTCAGAAAGTTCTCCCAAATTTTTGTCCCATACTTCTTCATCTATGAACATAAATGGACAACACATATTTACACAATATGTTCTTTGTTAACAAAATCAGTAATATATATATATTTAATACACAGTCAATTGCCTTTAAATTTGAATTAAATTCTAATGTTAAACTATCATTTTACAAACGATTTTGCAAAAAAAAAGAGATTTACAACTGCAACTAATTAGTTGAATTTAAAAAATCCGGAAATATTGAAAACATGTTTACGGGATAATTATGCAAAATGTTGCTCTAGAGCAGTGTTTCTCAAACTGTGTTTCGTGGAACACTGTTCCACGAACACCTACATAACTTGAAAACAACTCTTTTACAATACTTTCCGAAAATTAGTAAGGATGATTCCTGCGTTCGGAAACCATTTTTCGTGACAACTACGCCGGTAGGCTCAAGCGCGAAAGCGATTATGAAAATTAAACTGATTTGATCAATGAATTCGGTTTAAAAAAATGCTATTAATTAAATGATTTCTGGGCGAGTTTGTTAAAAGAGTCTCCCAATGTGTCAAAACAAACTATTGCTATTATACTTTCGTTTTCTTCAACCTATTTATGCGAAGCAGGATTTTCTTATTTTGCTATAACGATGTCAAAGTGCAGGAACAGGCTCGACGCCACACCAGATAAAAGAGTTCAACTCACCAATATTTTGCTTGATATCAATATGATTTGCCATTCAACGACTCAAAATCATCAGCCATTAAGAGCTTTATTACTCATAATTGTATGAGATATGTTTTAATATTATTATTTTTTTTTCATAAATAACTCAGCCTAAAAAATAAACAATGTGTTCTGTTTCAAGATTTGCGAAGGGTTCCATCGCGGTTTTTTTAGGAAACCTTGCTCTAGACTCTAGAGCAGCGATTTCTAACTTGGGAGGCGCGAACAGTCCAAAATATATATTTACTCTTCAAAATGTGTCTTTATTACGATATGAAATAAAGGATGAGGAGGCGCGAAAATATTTTTTTCTTCAAAGTAAGGCGCAGTAACATAAAGATTGGAAACCGTTGCTCTAGAGAATTACTGTGCAAACTAAACAAACCTTAATTCAGTGACGTGTAAACCATTGCGATAGAAAATAATCGAAATCGTACTTACATTGCAAAAAACACTTTTCGCGATTTCCTAATGGAAAATTTCCGGATGTTGGAATTGCTTTTATAATCGTTTGACACGCCATCTGTGCGTGGTTGCAATCGTCTCTTCTGTTCCGAGTTTCAAACTGGATGCTTCACCTGTGTATCGCATAAAACCGAGTACTCGCCGTCCGGCAACACTTTGCGGTGAGCCGGTCAAACATTGAGATGTCAGCACGTCATGTGGGTAAAAAATTAACGACGAAACCACATCACTCGCTTCATTTTGCCAACCCGCGCCCTACGCGGGGTGCTTTACTGGCTATTATAATTTGACGCACACAATGTATCATGTAGTCACCTGTTCAGTATTCAACCCTACACCCAACTAATGAAACCTAACCGGAATCTCGCTAATTCTACCAAAATATTCCTAATTTAATATTCTCGCCTCGCTTTTCAATCAAGGAACAGTCACTTTACGTTAAATTGTTTGTTAACCCCTGTCTTATTCATCACCATAGGTATTCATAGAATATATATTTCTTATTATCATTCGTGCAAAGCTTTGTATGTACAACATGAATAATACTGATTTATATCAAATATCAATGAAAATTTTGCCAATTAAGCAAAACCGACACGTTGAAAAAAAATCAAAACAGAAATAGATACTACACATAAGGGTCAATCCTATTTATCACAAATCGGGATTGACGATTTTGTATACTCGCCCCTTTTTATTCAGAATTAGTTAATGTCATTTATTTATAAAATATTCTCAATGTTTGCTTGTATGGAAGTAAATTTGTTTTATACTGTTAAAAAATATATTTTTTTTAAAACAATAAATACTTAATATGATTAGTGATTTTACTGTCTTATGTTAAATATATACATTGGTTAAACATTTACAAAAAATAATTGAATGTTGTAAATAAATTAAATATAAATTAGACTGTTAGAGTGGATAACAGGATGTATTGTGTATCTCTTCTAAGCAAGTATTTATAGCTAAGTAAATGTAGGTACTGAGTAAAATACTTTGCTATTTTTTACTTTATTACAATGAAGACCTACTATATATATGCCAATTCAATAACTATAAATTTAAAAAACCTACCAGTTGACTGAATTTTTTTAAAATTGGTCGGCTTGTTATTAATTTTAACTTATTCAATAAACTATTATATATTAAATTATATTACATGCTATTTAAATAATTGATAAATAGGTTTAGTATTAGAAAAGCTATATCAAACTCAACAGGATCATTGGATTTTTCAATCTGTCTCCACCTCGGGCGTATACACAATGAAAATTTTCAATTTTCATTAAACAATACTTAATTCCCAGGTAATAAACATTCTCTTATGCTAATCCTTGTCATATTGTGTGTTCGGCTAGCTAAGAAGAGATCATTTATAAAATTATGATGTTAAGAAGCAAATTACAATGTGAAATTAAAATGCCATTCTTTCTCCGGGCCACGATTAAAGGTAGAAAATTAATTATGAAATTGTTCAGTTTTGAATGTATAAGCGTATTTTTTACCTACGATCTTTTTTTATTAACTATTTTGATTTATTCTTCAAATAAAAGCTTTGAAAATCATTTCATATCTATAAAACATGAAACCACTTAAAGTACATAATTTTATAAAATAATGTAAAATGTACTCAACTACACACTCCATCTAACATATTAAATCTATCTCGTAAAATCGTGGTGTTACCGATATTATAAATGTCTATTTTTCCGTTAATTCATAATAAATAATTAAAACTATAGTATATGGCATGATAAAGACATGAACTTATTTAAAAACACTATTAAGAGTCTTTTTTTAAAATTATTACGAAGAGAATAAAAGAATAAAACAAAAAAGTTATCTTTATATTGTCATAAACTTATCTAAATTTTTGTAGTGAAAATAAAGTGTTTTTTACATAGTTTGTAATCATATTTCAAAGTATCAAAAAACTTTGTTGACGACTCGTCTCAGCGCTTCGGGCATCTCGTAATTTTGAAATTTGCAATATCCACTTCTGTCACTTTTTTATTGTTTTAAATGTGACAAAAACTTTTATGGTGGACAAAACCGTGAGAAAATACCGTGAGCATTGAAGCAGAATTTCAGAAAACTAAAAAAAACCGACACGTTTGGAATAATCTTTTTCACTTACAATGGACAATGAACTATTTCCGCACACATAGCTATTGTAAAAACAGGTCCGAAATAGTATAACCATCGATATAACAACAATCTGAAAGTCACCTTTGACTAAAAATCGGACCGTCTTCAAGTGGCTAAAACATGAAGCTAAATTTGTTATCGATGCCACATACAATAGGAATTTTGACGTACATTTTTTTTCAAAGCTGTTTTGCCGTAGATGTATTTACTATTTTATAATAATATCATGTAGTTAGTTATTTATACTTCAACACAGGTAGCGATAACCGTTGGTTTTAGATTTTAAAACATTACAAAATATTTATTTGCAAAGAACAATATTAAATAATATATTCGTGGTTCTTTTTGAAAGCAATTTATTTTGAGAGAAAAAATCATTAGGCGAGAAACGATAATTGAATTCTTGAATAATACACCATAATTTGAAATGACATGTACAGTGAATTAATGTCATGTGTTTTTTATTGTTATCCAATATAATTTATGAAAAATTACGTTTATCACTTTTTACTAATCTATCATTTCGTTTTGAACGCCATTGATTATTTGATTCGTTTGAAAACGTGCAATTTCGAACAGATTGCAAAACTTTGAAAAAAAAAAACAAATATACTATGAGTTCAGTTTGTCAATTTTATTTTACAAACGTTGTCTTCGACATCATTATCAAATTTAAAAAAAAACAATGCAATCAGAAATCAAAAATTTTGTTTCATAAGTCAGACTGTATATTTGTTTTGTGATAAGCTGTATTTTACGATTCACGCAGTGTGTAGACAGTCCCTAAAAAGTTTGACGACGAATGGTTTTATGAAAATATTCCAACCTCGTATAGTTTACGCAGATTGTACAATACGTAATTACATTCAGTTTTTTCCTACATATTTATGTATCTCGCACCAAGGAACCTCTTGGCGTCTTCAAAGAGATTAAAGCCAACGGCACCGCGTCACAAAGGCGTTCACATTTTTCACAATCAAAATAACAACACAAAGCATAATTTAAGAATGCGTTCTACGTGTGCGTTAGGGACACATAAAGATTCAAATGTCAAAATGCATTATTGTCGCCTAACAGAGGGGCCGCTAGATGTCTCGCCCTTTCTCTCCTCCATTCACGGCCACAATCAAAAGTCAAAAGTTCTATTGTCGGATCTATTGATACTTGTAGTATCGGGGAGTGTTACATTGCGGGGGTACTTTGTCGGTGCTTTTTGGCGGCGCGAGACCCAAACAGGCCGCAAGAAAGAAGGAAGTAGGCTGATGAAGAATTGCTCTCGCTATATTCATTATGCAACGGGGTGGATTCAGCCCCCAAATCGACGGTTGAGGCAATAGTAAGCTTACCATTTTCAGCAAGGTGCATACATATACATATTTGTAAAAAAATCAGTGACATTTATTAAGAAAGTAAACTAAAAAAGTGATAGCTGTTGAATGAAGAATGGTTCACACCCCATTTTGAGGAGTAGAAATACACGTTAGATAGGTTGAATATCACATTTCTGGTATTGACTAGGTGGTAAGATATTATTTAAAAAAACACTGCTTTGTACTAATTCCATATTAAGTGTTTTTTTTAATGCGATAAAAAATATTATACCACCCACGCCATTTTTTTAATGCAAAATTAAACATATTTAAGAAAATAAATAAATAAACGACTTTTAGTACCAAAACATTTTTTTCAAAATTTACGTTAAACTTCTTGCGTTGTTGCTGTATATGTGTGTATTTAGATATTTACTACTTTTCATACATATTTAAAAGTGTGATTCATAAAAAGAATTATAATATATTATAATTACCTAATTATAAATATGTAGTTATGTAAGACGTTGCTTACTCTTTTTTGATCCCATCACTAATTATTTTCATTTCACATCAGAAGCAGAACAAAAATATTTAATCCCTATGTTATTTTATGTAAGGCAGAAAGATTATATATTTTCTTATTTGTCTAATTCATAAATATTTATGCAATGAGTTCATGAAATGTGCCGCAGATTATAACGTCTGAATAATTCAGACGAATAAGACCAGTGCTTTTTTTAAACTGTACTGGAACTCAATTCTTGTCAAGCTTGTCCATTCTCATTGTAAAGAACGTGTCTTTCTAGTGGAGGTATCTTAACAGATTTTTTTTCGAGAACTGCTTGTTAGTCAGTTGCTTAACCTACTTTTTAAAAGAGAGTAAGTATATAAAGATAAGGCTGGTAAAGGACAAGTGGTTAACTAATCGATCTCGTTTTGACGTGTTATTTTTAGGATTGTAAGAGTGGGACGAATGATAATTCTTTTTTTACTGCTATTACTTTTTCGCGAGATCATGATTTAAAAAAATATTTTCAAAAGTCTTTTGGCATAAAAAATCAAAAATTTTCAAAGGAAAATAATTTTTAAAAAATGCGAATATGTGACGCATTAAAAATGTCGAGAAAAGGGTGCCGGAATACCATTCCACCGGGTTACGTGGAAAGAAAAGTACTGAGTGTGACAATTGTCATCACGTTACCTAATGTTAGTTATGAATTTAAGAAGAAACTTTTCTGGTTTCACCGTGTATACAAAAGCTTGTATGTAATTAAAACCGTGCACCGAAATATATTGAACATTAATACAATATACGAAAATAAGAATGAATAAACGTTTTTTAGGTGATATCGTAATCTAAGGAATAATATTTTACGTATCACATAAACTATCTGTAGTAAAATCGCCACAGTATACGGTGACATGGATATAATATGGACGCGGTAAATCTAAAACGAGCCAACTATACACCCCACCGCCACCGTCATTATACAGGTCAGCTCCCATATATCACTTTGTATTTTATTGAGCGGACGTCTTGATGTTAATATCTAGCTCGAGTCGTCCTTTTCCATTTTTATATTGTTATCGTATCTATTTCACTGCTGATGGTCATACAAAGCTGTCGATTTATTAAAACAAATTTTCATATTATGTAGGTGCATTATATCCTGTCAAAAGTGATTCTTTTGAAACCGGGGTGCATTGTGGTTACTTAAAAAACCCATTTTTTATAGACGATCGTTTCGATTTCTACCACTGATATTTTCTGTGCGGAAAAGACATTTCATGGACTATCTTTTTAAAGAAGTGTACGAATAGATTAATTTGAGATAAGTTACAATATAGATAAGCGTTGAATTTCAAATTTCATTTTTAATAAATCATTATTTTATATATCCGGCATTGCGGCAGAAATTTTGAAATAAACTCCCTCGGGATCAACTTGAGGGATAAAAAACATCACAACAGACACAGGTTAAAAAGTATTATCTTTGAAAATGACCATGCCAGGAATTACTCACACCATTGAGTGGATTACATCAGAATATAACTTTTGACTATGCAAAAAACCTGAATTTTTAACCTATGTATCGCTGAGAACGGCATCGGAATTAAATGTGCATTATTTATTTCAATTATCGACGAATACGGAAATCGATGAACTAACTCTTTTTGCGCAAGATTGCGAAGATTTTTAAAAATTAACAAGGGGCTCGCTGGCCTGTTTAAAGTTTAATAAGGAGCTCGCGCGGGCTCCAACAAAACTCTTCCAGCCACCCTTGAAGTCGAGAATAATTCATTGTCGTTGCAGGTAGACATTTTCAAACCTGACGAAACAAAATAATAACAAGTCCCTGTCATTATTTTTCTCATGCAAATAAATCGTTTTTTTTTAAATTGCTATCTGGAGCAAGTGTGAACACATTCATACAGTTCAAATTACAAGGGCACATCTTTTCATTCACCCCGGGTGGCAAAATATTTCATAGATAAAAAAATCTTGAAAAAGGACATCCCTCAGGCGGACCGGTGAAAGGACAGGCTCTATACATATTGCTTGAAATTTATGTATGAAAAGGGATGCCAGATACAGACAGGGTAGATGTGTAGGTGCAATAGCAATACACCTTTGGTGTTCGCCGAGGTTTGACCCGAAAGGCGGGATGCTTTTTAAAAGTCATAATTTGATGTTGAAAATGAGATGCCGAGAATGAGAGTGAGAATTTTATGGACGTTTATTATTTTACGAAATGGCTTCAGATACCGCAATATGCTCCTTCTCATTTAAAATAGTTTTGTTTTTTTTCATTCTCTGATCATTTGCTGAAAGATTTGGACTATAATCCGTATCTATTGAATGAAACCTTTCTGACCATTGAAAATAGAATAAATGGGGCCATTAGATGTGAAGTGAGCCAAGTGGTATTTTAGAAAAACAATAAGTTAGATGCGTTGTAATATTCTAAGCGTCTTAAAGTATCGTAAAAGTGAAGTAACCTCAGTTAATACACATTGGAATAGTGTTATCTCCGTAAAATAAAAATACGCAATCCACCAAAGCACCGAGTGATGATAGAACATAAAAGTCCAAGAAGAAAGTTTTTCCATTTTACTAGTTGGCTCTTTTACTTCTAATGAACCCACATTTACGAAAGTAACATTTACAATAATATTATCATAAATAGTTCATTTAAAACATTTGAGTCAATAGTAAAGTTACATAATGAAAACGAATATTTGTGACGGATCCGTGAATTTTCAGCATTTTGAGTTTATACAGTACGTTGATTTTGAACGATTCTGACTCCATACATTTAAATGTTTTGTTTTAATTAATTGATTATTATTACAAATATGTAGGTGAATGATCGATTTATGTTGGGTCTTATAGCGCAGCGACTAGCATCGTAGGACTTTACGGATTCGACTCCCAGTACGAGTAGAATTTTTCGATCGACTTATTGATTTCTATTCGAAGGCATAGGTGTTTGTGATGTCTTAAAATTCCCTCCACCATTTCCGATCCTTTAGTTACCGGATGTAGTGAGAGCGATTAGTTAACCACTAGTCCTGTTCTAGCCCTATCTTTCTATACATACTACTCTCTTTGAATAAAAGAGGTTGAGCGACTGAGTAACAAACAGTTTTCGTAGAAAAACTTCTGTTGAGATACTTCCATTTTTTTATGCGATGTTTCGTGGAACGCATCTACCACATAAAAAGAGGTTTAACTGTATACTGAATCTACTCGCAACGTTTTTATAATAGTTTTGTAAAGTAATAATTTTTATTTATCCCTATTTTTTAAAAAATATATTTCGTTTCACACAAAAATATGATTTCAAATATGTAAAATGAAGTAGATTGAAGAATTTAATCTGAATATTTCGTAATAGAATATTAAATATGATGAATTTCATCGTGGGAGCAAATGTATTCCATCTCATCATTGAATGGTACTAGATGCGAATACTTTATAATATTATTCTGTAAAATCTATATTAGCTCCATGTACATGAGAAATATTCTGCATATTCTAGCAATTCTATTCAATATAACCTTCTGATATTGCTAATACGTACAATATAATCAATTGAATCTGCTACAAACATTCACTTATCTTGACCGCATAATATCGAATCTATATATTATATGTAGTATAAGGGTATATTATTTGGATGCCAATTGCCATACAAAATTGAGCGAGTATTTAATCATATTGTATTTATTAATAAATATTCACTCATGGCAACATATTAAACAACATCAAAGCTTTCATTATATTGCCATACTAATTTTGATTTATAATTTTCTACATGTTATGAGATACATAAGATAAGTTAAAACGATTAAAAGCCAGTATTTAATACGAATGTCAATTAGAAATATTTCATAATGAGAATGCAGTTAAGAGGTTTCATAAACCAATGTTTCTTAACCGGTGGTCCGAAATTTTTTTTGATTGCGCTGCAAAAATGTTCTGCTATTCAAAAATAGTTAGTAACCGGGTTTCACTCTTCGTCCATTTAGATTTTTTAAAATGTATGTCCGCTCTCAATGTGGAAATGCATATGTTTTCCTAATGGAGATATCTCAACAATTTTTTTATACTAGATTTGCTCATCTGCTCACCCACTCCTTTTTCCAAAATACGTTTTTTACAAACAATACCAAATGTTTGAAAAAGCATTTAGTGACTATGATTGTCTTGGGCTATTGATTTAATGCAAGCCGTGGCACGTCAACTCTAACGTCTGACATTTGTTGACTGTTGGAATTGGATTATGATATTTTCAAACGATTGCACAACTTTGTGACGTAAAAATATTAACAAAATGTAGGCATTACAATAATACTAATTGTAATACAATATTGATTACTGACCAGTACTTTGAAAGATCGATTATAATCCGAGAGAATGAAGTTGAAACTACCGAAGAGAAATGATAATATAATACTACAAGTTTTTCAAAGGGTCATTGGAAGACAGATATTTGGATACGGGCAGTCTTTAGATAATAATAGAGAGATGTATAATTATTGGTGTAGATCTGGATCAATTTTTATTGGGAGATTAAGGAATACTTTCTATATTCCTTGAATGTATGTATGTATACTATGCCGTGAGGACCTCTCTGCGGCCTTGCATTGTCTTCAAATTATATATTTGTATAGTAAAACGAAAAAGGTAGAATATTTAATTGCGTGTGTATGAAGTTCTTTTGAAATAATTTACGTTTACTTCTTTCGTCAATCCAACCAGTTCAATAAGTTTCATTACCATGTCGCTCATATAAATCAATAAATCTAATATGATCTGATAGATTTTGAAACTTAAAGCTCGTCGTCAAAATATATAAATAAAACCACATATCGTTACTGCATTTAAGATCTGTATATGATAAACAATAATTAATATCCCATGTCTGCTCTCAGTATGAACAATTTATTGTTAATTTATATACGAGTATTTTAAACTGAGTGTAAGTAAACCGCTCCCCATTAAGAATAAGCTTAGTAAGGATTGTTGAAAATAAAAAAAACTTTGATACATATAAATACATTGATTTAAAAAAAATATATTTGAATTTCCTGTAAATTTTTGATCATTGCTAGGCCGATTTGTTGCGAGGACGAAATTTATTTCGTTACAATATCAACCGATCAACTATTTTAAGCATACAGAAATTTGTAAAAATCGAGTCATGTATAATAAAATATACCAAATGGTCAATATGCAATAATTGTATAAATTAAATACATCATTTTAATTATTGTGTTTTATATGAATGTTCTGTTATACAATGCTCTAAAATGTTTTTATTCTAATTTTACAACACGACCTTTATTGCTTAATATATTATCCATAATTTATTTAAATATAACATTATATCGCTTATCTTATAAGTACTAAATAAAATCATATTTAAAAATTAAGACCTGTTGATCGTGTCAAAATTACGTAATATGTTAATTAAATTAATTAGCCTAATAGTCTGATATTATTACATATTTTTAAAATTTATATTTCTTTTAAAATTGTGCAAATTTTTGTTTTGTATTAATAAACAAGTACTTAAATTTTATATGTTTCTTTTGTTTTGTTTATCGTGTCCTTTTTGTCATTGAAACCGATTACTGTGGCAAGAATGATATTGGTATAGAACGTCTGAGATTTTTTTAGTTTGTTTTATAATGTGTACCACCCAAAAACAGAATAAACTAAGTTTACGTAGTTGTTAATAAGTAAATAATTTTCACTTTACTTATTCAAAGCCCTTCTATGGCATAAGTTGTGTTGACATGGCAAAAGTCGGAAACAGCACGCCTACAGGATATTAAAACCTCCTCGCTTCGTTAACTTCTTCAGTGTTTCTATTTCTAAGCCAACAAATAAAGTACGAGACAGACGTAACCAACGACTTACTACCCTTCTGCTTAATGTTATATTGAAATTTCACACAACTTTATGCTGAATTCTATCCAAAATATCTCTTAGAATCCAACCAGAATATTAAATCTACTAGAAATATACTAGCATTTCCAATATAAAATTTGTATTTACGTTATTACTAGTTATTATTATAAAACGTTATTTACTATTTATTATTTATTCAATTCCAAAATGTATCACCAATAATTAAATTGTAGGAAGTACTTTTAACTTAAACATAGTCTTTTTCTCAAACCTCACAATTACACATGACTACTATATCAACATTCAGGGATTGATCGTAATAAGTGATACAGGCTAAAGGTTTATAAAGATTCGGTTATTTTTGACATCCCTGATTTGTTTCTGGTATCGAGTGATTTTGTTATATAAAAATATATTTAGCGCGCTGGTATTTGGCGCTATATATATTTCTTTGTTAATTTGCTTATCACTCATTATTTTTGCCTTGTGTTGTGCTTTTTAGTAAGATGAAAAGATCTGTAAAAGTTAAAAATACGCATGAAAACAAAAGGAAATAAAAAGTTTTCTCTGTAACATTTTTGTAAAATTTAATTAAGTTTCAATGAACACAGAAAAAATAACCAGATTTATTTGACCTGTATGATCAGATTTATATGACCTGTATCGTTGGGTCCTATGGCGCAGCAGTTAACGTTGTTGGCTTCCGTGCCGGATCTCACGGGTTCGTGTCCCAATACGAAGAGATTTTATATCGACCATGTTCTATATTAATTGTATATAAATTACATATCTCATTACAATGAAAAAGTCGATATCGACCAAACATTTTTTTCCATACAGTTTTTATAACTTATTACACTAAAAGAAGAAACCTCGATTAATTTATATTTTTGTGACTAAATAGTAAAAAAATACTCTTCATGTTCTTATTTCTAGCTAGTTAAAAAAATATCTAAAGATTATTTGTTAATAAATAGCAATCATAATATGTATAAGTAAAAATCACCGATTTCCGCAAAGAAGCATCTGCCAAAAATTAAACTAGAAAATTTCATAATTGAAAGCATTCATATAATTTTGAGTTGGAGATTAGTTTGATTAGTTGTGCATCTGTGGGGGTATAAAAAAATTAAGGAATCAGTTTCCCATAATAAATGGGTGCAAAGTGTCACCCGCCGCTTGAGCCTTCGCTCGGTCGGGTGAGCATAAAGGCTCCGCCAAAGGACAAACCGCCTGGGGGGCCTATCATAACAGGGCTGACAGTATCTTAAATTTAAGAGTTAATTTTCTTTTATGATTCAGAAGCTTATCTCATTAACATTGGTCGAAAAATTATAGCATACCAAAATTGCAGTATTTGTCGGTTTCGTGAGCTTCATCATAATTTTTTAAAAAATGTTTGTCTTAGAATCGCATAAAACTATCTAAAATTTTTTGTAACATAATATTCTTTAGGTAAGCCGAATTTCTCCCTCGATATATTCGTTCCCGAAATTGAGCATTTTGACTTATAATGAAGTGTTTCAATATAGTACATTTTACGAGAAGTGATGCAAGACAGTCTAAACTCTTTTCAGATTGTGTAAGGATAAGACATTACTTATTTTTTCCTTCACTTAACCTTGATTTGGGATGATAAAATAGAATGAATACAATTATCACAATAATTTTGATCCTATAAATGGATCCTATGTATGAAATCTACTTGCGCGTATTCAAACCTTTGACTGAGAAACTGATAGAGTGAAAGCAATTGAACGATAATAATGTTATTAACACTACAATAAAGTTTTATTTGTGACAACCTTGTTTATTTTACAAATTTATTATTGCGACTTTTGTCATCGTATTTCGTGTTCATTTGCCGAGCTTTTTTTCATTTTCAATAAAGCTCGAAAAACACAACGTCGCTCTTTGGCGGTTTTCGGTTTTTATTCAAAAGACTTTTTTAAACCACCTTTGTATCGAGGGATTAAGCAGTATTAGACTTTTATACAGAAATAGGATTCGCAGATTTGGCATTATGTTATGAAAATTGAATTTTTATTCATAAAAAAAATATTTTTTGAAGAAAAAATGCCAATTCAATAAGATGCTTTATTTACACAGGTTGCCAGACTTTTTTCGAAAAAAATAATCAAGTTTTATATTGATATATAACATAACAGGTGTCTTTAAATTTTCGTTAAAGGTTTTATCCACTTTTTATATTATTTTTAAGTTTAGTATTTTAATTACTGTTCACAAAGTAAATTACTCAATTATTATTTACGCTACTATGTATTTTATAAATATTTTATACATTTTTTTAAAAACAGTTCAATGAATGATACCTTTATACATGTGAGTAATATGATAGCAAATTTTACATTGATAAATTGTATAAGGTTAAAGAGAGAAAAATGTAAATTAGTAAAATTTAATAAATGAAACACACAAAAAATGAGTACGTACCGCTGTTTTGTAAAAGTGTATACATATTACATTTTCATAAATATTATTTTATTTTAGACAAGCGTATTAAACAAGCACAGAAGTTCAGAAACGATCGAAAATTATTTTCGATCCTTACTAAGCTCTTTCAAGTTAATTTCAAAGCTCTTTACTTCTATTTTAGAACTTTACGTAAGACGGAAATTCAATGCAAAAGCATGCACATCATTTCTCCTAGCATTGTAACTCCGTAATAATTTTGTATAATTTGACATGGAACTATTTTATGTCAGATTCGTAAATATATATTTAAAAATTAATTCTTATGATTTAAAATTTCTAATATATTTTATATATTATACTTTAGTAATTTAGTAGGTACTATTGAGAAAATGTAGTATAAAAATTTACTAACCTCTTTATGTTTGGAAGAACTATAATTTCATAAATGTTGTATTTGAATATCTGAACGAGAAAAAAATATAAATATGACTTCGCTTTTATGACACGTACGAACGACAAAACGTGCTCCAATAGTGACTGAAAATCGAGATATGTCTACATTATTGGCATTCATTTCTGAATCTTATATCAAAATGTATATCGAAATTTAATTCATAATTAAATCAAAATCACAAAATCAAAATTTTTAATCCAATAGAAATAACTTTATTTCTAACAAAGTCATAGGAGAACAGTACTTTTTATTTGATTGTGTTTTTTTGGTTGTTTTTTCTTACACATTTTTGTTCAATTGTACGAAATTCGTGTTATTCTTGATTTATCAAAAACATTTTTTTTTTATAGTTTGGTAATTTAGAAAGTATAGTTTATAAATATATCATATTTATATAAATGAAACATATTAGATTTTCGCAAATATTAGCGTATTTTTTTAAGTACCCAGCTCGAAAACTTGCCGTGATGACCTTTCTGCGGCCTTGTAATGTCTTCAAATTATATATTTGTATAGTAAAACGAAAAAGGTAGAATATTAAACTGCGTGTGTATGAAGTTCTTTTGAAATAATTTACGTTTACTTCTTCAATCAATTGATTTGTGTAGACTTAAAGTAGATACATATTTATCTACCTCAACAAAAACGCTATATATACCAACTGCAACTTTTATTATAAAGAAAATATGTCGTATTTTTTATTCATCGGTGTCCATTTCATAGTAGTCGGGTCTCTCCAATTTTACCAGGAAATGTATTTTAATATAAGTAAAAGAAAAATGTTAATGCTGTAAGCGGAATTGTGTAATATCTAACTATGTGAGATTTTTTTTAAAATTCCAGTAAGCTAACTTTTATCAATAATTGCGTTAATATTTATCAAAATTTTTATTTCCTTATTATTTTTCTCATCAATAGATGTCACAATCGAAGAAACGTCACTGTTCGTCTACCACTTAATTCTTAGCGGAATAAAACCACGAAGATGTTTAAATTTATCGTCATCTATTGTCAATATCTTGAAGCTCAGGGTACGTTAAACGATTCACAGGTGTCTTCAGTTATACCGCAAACACCTGTTCTGATGCAATCTACTGCCTGCTACCTTGTTTGAAGATTAATTACCTGCGCGGTTGATAAGAGAACCGTAACATTCTGCGTAATGGAGTAACGCTCACGTTGAATGATATGAAAGAATTATTAGTGTTATCGGGCACGGAATCATATTATCATTTTGATGATTCCTTATTCAACCCAACCCAGAGGAAGTCGTTCTTAACATACATACATACAAGAGGGGTGACATTTTTTGCACACGTTTGAATGTTGCCATGAATGCCGAAAATTAGGGACGTCAAATAATTTTCACTAATTTAACGGCACATAAAATAAATGAGCGGTGCTAATTAAATTTGGCTTACTTATTAAGTAAAATGTTATAATATGCCGATAATTCGACTTTTTTTTTTATCCTGGCGTAAAGTTGAAATATAATTTAGAAACTGAAAAAAAAACACAGAAATACTGTTAAGAAACTCAACATCGATAACAGTTTGCAGTGCATTTACGATGAAATTTTTAAATTGATTTCCACTTGTGTATCTAGGTCATGAAACATTTTCCATTGCATTTTCAAACTCAATTAACGGTCACCAATTTACGTCTTGCGGGCTGGATCCGTCCGTCTAATGATTTTCATCTGGCAACCGATTTTTTTACGCGAATATTTTGTTTATTAAATATATAATATGTTTATATGTATATTTTAATTGATATTAAGCATTATAAATTTGCAAATTGTCTATTAAAAGGCAAAAGGACGAATCCCACAGTTTTTCCAAAAAAGTTTTTATTTCGATAATCAAAATGTATTATACATAACTAACTATACGTTCTATCAAAAGTTTGTAATTTACAAATGCCGATTTAATGTCTAAATTTCACTTAAAAGTTTGGGAAAAGCAGGGCATGTGATAATTGCAACCAGGAAAAATAACTTTCTCATGGGTTTTTCTTCAACAAAATTATTATGAAGTAAATAAGCTCCAGTTGTTATGAGTCTTTGTACACTTTAAGGTTATGTATAATTTATATATTGACTTGAGCCCAAAATCAACAGAAAACGTTTTTCGTACCTCCCGTTAAAAACCTGTCTGGGTTACGTCTTTTGCTTTTTTACAGTCGACATGTACATAAATGTTCTTATATGATTCCAACAAGAATATTTTTCTTCTGGCCCTGCTATTGAAGAAAAAATCCGGCCTGTTTTTCGAAAAGCTTAGTGAGACTCTTCGAACAAATGTATCGACTAGCAGTACTAAAAAAATAATTTAATTAAGAACTTGTCACGACCATAACTGATTACTGTGAGGAGGGAGTGTTAAAACTTCCAATTGTGAATAGAAATGATACATTTATAATGAAAATCGATATTATACTTTTACGAATGATGTTTATTTCAACTCTATTTGGAGAAAAAACATGCGTGCAAGCAGTTTGTGTAGCAAGCTTATATTTTTATTACAGGTATTACAATTTATAACTGTTTTCACCGCTTATCAAATAAATTAAATTTTGACCTTGATAATAGCGGACGTACTTACATAGATAATAAATTACTTTTTAAACAAGGAAACTAACTAAAAGTTGATACAATTGTTCCACTGATAACACCGAGAGAGACGTTGTACATGCTTATCTTAAATTTTGCCAATGTTGAACAATTGTAGTAATGTTCAAACAAATTGAAAAGTTTGATATACGTAATATTAAATATTTGTGTATTTATTTTGTAATGATATAAAATACCTTTTGCTGGTATGAATTTAACAAAGATATCAATATCTTTCTATCAATGGATTTGACGGCTGCTCTGTTGTATTTCTTAAATTTTCATTATTTTTTATTTAACTAGTTTTGTATCTAGATGCAGTAGCGTAGCAAGGGGGGTACGGACCGGCACATTTTTGGGGCCGGCATTTTCAAAAATAAATACAATATTTTGCGCGAAATTATATTTGTACATAAAAAACCACCTGTGGTAAAAACTCCACATTCATAGTTTATAAATAGTTGAAGTTATTTAAAAACAAAATTAAAGGACATATTGGGTGCGGCAAATTCAAGGATCGCCCCGGGCGGTAGGAACCCTTCATACTCCACTGTCTAAAGACTAGATGTGTTGTATATTTCTTCTATTCATGATAAATCATTCGGGAAAACATATCTCAGATTAACTGGCATTGAGATCGACACATTTAATCTGCTACGACTGTGATAGTTCTTTCGATGGATTCTGCGGAAGATTTGTGCAAAATTATTTTTTTAAATAAATAATTTTGATAAATTCTTTATTCTACTGATTGTGACATGTGTTTTGGCTGTTTAAGAAGCATCTTCAAACTATCTATTGTAGAAATAAAACATTGCTTAATAATTACATTTTTATTTTTAATATAAAATGAAATTTGATAAAATTACCTTTCTACTAATTTTAACACGTGTTTCTTTTCTTTGAGAAGAATCTTCACATTAGCTATCGGAAAGATATTAATTTATATATTTAAACGTTGATTTAAATTATTTTATTATAAATTACAATTATAATTGTGAACATATAAATTCAATAAATTATAATTCTCAACTTAGAAATAATATTTTTCAATTTATAAGTTAATTGTAAAAATCAAGTTTTACTTAGAAAAACAATCAGTGGAATAACAAAGTTATTAAGTTGAATTTTATAAGTCTGTGGTAACCAAATTCCAAAAGTTTTATATCTCATTAAATTAGGTGCAAATATAATTTGTATAATTATAATAGTTAACAATTCTTCCCTCCTTTATTTTATAAAAATAACAATATTGTCAGACGTGATATCACAATGCGAGTTCCTGAACATCACAATGAACACACATCTATCACCAACGTTTAATCAACAAACGGAAATTACCCATGAGGTTCGTAATATATTATTGTAGGGCAAAATCGTGCCTTTGGTAATATTATATGTAATTCCTGTATTCAATCAAGATAAGTAATTGAATAATTCATACTACATATCAAATGATAATATTCCTACTATGGTTTGTATTACCGGACAAATATATAAATACCGTTATGTCGATATTTCATATTAAATACTGGTATTAAAATATCAATAACTATACTAAAAAATTGTTTAAATAAAACAAAAAATACGACTTATTGGGGTCGCAATATCTGACGAGTAGAATATAGTTGGTCTTTCGATATTTTTTTAAATAAAATATCGTTATTAAAAATATATCATATATCATAGTTCATAATTATATATGGGTGATTTTGATAAATAGCTTTCTTAAAATATTATAATAGTAAAACGTGGAATGGTTTAATTAATTATGGATAATATTCAATCAATATTGAAATAACTCTTCAAATATGTATTTAAATTCATCGTGAACAATTTTTAATTTTTTTTATGATTTCTATAATTTCAAAATTCAATTATGATTTAATTTTAATATCGAAATACCGATATTTATCTATTTTAAAAAATGATATTTCTGTATTGATAAAACACCATGAATACCGAAATCTCGAGTTTCGTAATAGTGTTATTATAATACCTAATTCCTACTTTGTATATGAGACGTCCAATTACAAAAAGCGATATATCCATATTTTTTCAAAATCGTGAAAAATTTATATGCGTATTATATGCGAAATTTGACACCAGGTTAGAACATTTATATGTTCAAAACTCAATAAATATAAGCAAACGAAAAAAAATATCTCAAATCTAAGTAAACAATATATTCATGAATCGAAAGACTTGAAATCTGGCGTGTACAATTTTATACTACTTACCGCTATTTTATTCTATAGATCGGGGGTCACTTAACATTTCAAGAAACGGGACGGATGTTTTTTTCAAAAACATTGAAGGGAGGGCGGATGAACAATATTCTTGTTCTAATCTTATTAGAATTTAAAAAAAAAACAATATTTCACATGTGTAATATATATTTAAATATTAAGGGGCCGGATTGAATTCTTTGGATGGCTGGATTCGGCCCGTGTGCTGTAGTTTGGTGACCGTTTGTATAGATTATTACTTAATAAATTCTGTTGTTTTGTTTTTGTTTGAAGGTAAAATACAATAGAAAAAATAATATTTACTTAAAACAGATAATTTTTGCCTGAAACATAAGCTCTGTTCTTCTGCGTACTTCTGATGGTTTGCAAACTGTTTTCAAACTAGAATCGAATTGAAAGCTTTTAGATTCTAATTCGAAAACGGTTTTCAAACCGTCAAAAGTACGCAGAAGAACAGAGTTATAAAAATTCTGTTCGCCGCAAATATTAAAATGTGTACATATCTCTTTTTGTAACTAGACGCTTCATATCAAATAGTATATGTGCTTACAAAATAATTAAATTTTAGTATATTTTTAACAAATTACGTTTTACTTTTGAATGGAACGAGAATATAATTATTTTCCGGATCGACCAAATTTCGATTTTAAATCGCGATCAACCGATTGCTCACCCCTAATTTAAGCTGTTATGACAATCATTGCGGTGTTTTGTATAATAATAAAACAAATTAACATTCAAATGCTATCTTTAAAAAAATGAAATTTATCTACCTGGTTGTAGTAGTTAGTATTGAGATGATGAAATGAGTCTATGACGAATAAGCTCGGGGGTGAGCTGGAGAGGTCTCAGATGAGATCTCGCTAGTCCCTTGTTAATTCATGAAAGAAAAATATTGTTAATAGTTCGCGCGAATCAAAATTGTGAATTAAATGATCTGAATATTCAATAGTTTGTCAACCATTACTCTAGAGTCTAGATCCATCTGTTGAAATACTTTCTAGAAATACATGTGCTCCAAATTGGGAGCGGAAGTTATTAAAAAATCGCAAATCCGTTCACTCATCTGTTTAATACGTACAGTATATCTAATAAATTTCACGTTATGTATGCAACGAAATATTTTGTACAAGCTATAAATATACGTCATAAATTACAGTGAAACGTAATTGATTTGCAGCGCTTCTGCCATACAGAGCGTTAGATCTGTGCGCATAAAGTGAACTTTAATAGCACAGGCAAACAAACACAATGGAATGACAGACAAACTTTGCATTCCCTGCCGACTCAGTTTTATATTTCATTTAATTCTAGAAAGCGCAGTGTAAAACGATTTTCTGTATTTAAGATTTTAAGGGATCAAAATAAACAACAACTGTTGATAATACACGTCTGGATAAAGTTACCATTTAGCTTTAAGCACTTTATTTAAATATATATATTTTACCTAGAATAGCAATTTACATTATAATGCGGATATGAAAGAATCGATGGGATGGGAAGACATTTTTTTTGTTCGAATATTACGAAATCCAAAAGGTGGTGACGAATAGATGTAGCCAAAACGTTAATTCCTAATTTCTGTACGAGGCAATTCAAAATTAGTAGCAATTGCTTCTCTGCAAAGCTCGTCCTATATTGTATAAGTAGCGATATATGGCTCATGATACTAATTACATCCACTGCTGAAGTGCGACATCATTTTACTGCTGCATGATCCCGAAAACACGCTGCATTGGTTGCATCTAAGTCAAATATCTGTGTCAATAATACAATTCGACTTATAGAATGTCACCCATTATTACTTAAGTTTCAATGAATTTCCATCACTCATTTCCGACAAAACTTTTACATACATTTTACATTGTTACGGTGCTGAAAAAAATCTAAAAAAATGCTGTAAAGATGTTACAAGTGGTGTTGAGTACAACGTACACGAGCAGTGGTCACCAAACTACGGTCCTTCAAAGATTTGAATCGGCCACTGATTTTTAATATTGAACTTTATTACATACACAAAATATTGATTTTTTGACAATTCAAATAAGATCCCATCAATAATATTTTTCGTCCGGCCCCCCAACGTTTTTGAAAAAAACATCCGGCCCGTTTCTTAAAAAAGTTTGGTGACCCCTGGCAACATAAATTAACCTTATACATATAAGACTGCTTAATACAATGTAAATTACAATTGAAATAAGAGAAATACATAACAATATATAAAAATAAAATGGTACATTAATGAATATTAATGAAGTGTTTTTATTCACGTTTTTTATAAATTGTTTAATCTGTATTAAGGAAACCATTATTTTAATAAAATGGATACATAAGAAAAGTCACACAATATTTAACTTGTATAATACAATATATTAAAAAATACAAAGACAAAAGGAGCACAAACAAATATGTAGCAGGGGTGTCAACTAGTTCAATCAATAAGTTATATTTAACTATTATTATGAATGCGAGTTATCTAACCTTTAGTTTCATAAAACCATGTTGATAGTGTAATTAAAAAATGTACCCTTGTTTTGAAAAACAAATACTAAGCAGTAAGCCTGTAAAAAAGATTTTCAACTACCGAAATAACCCACTAAAGACAGTGTTATCTTCATCTCACTAAGCTAGAAAAGTGGATATGAAAATCGCAATTTCGATTAGAACGGCTCCAAATCTATTTTCCATTAACGTCAATCTGCGTTATTGCCGACCCTAAGAAATCACTAGAGATAGAAAGGCCCCAGGGACATATTTTCCAGTGTGAGGTCGTCTCTCCGTATTTTCTTTTTTCCTCTCGACAAGCTTTACGATCTTTGTTCGGAAATAAGAACCTTTCAGTAGAAAGTTATTCGCTATTTTATTTCCACCCATTTGAGACTAGCCTTGCTTGATAGAATGGCTCATAGAAGTATTTTCATAGATTGTATACGATAGGGAACTTTTTTACTGGTCTCTGTATCATATTTTTCAAGTGACAAAGTCTTGTCTATTAAATATATTTATGTATATGACTTGAGTTTATACTTCTTTGAATAAACTATTTTTATATATTACTAGTACAAGGGGCTCGCTTAATCAGAGAGTTATTTGCGGTGTTTCGAGGAGTGGATATTTTTATCACTATAATAGAATTATACCGAATAATTATCAAAGCAATCACATATTACTTTTTACCTATTTTATTTTATTAAAAAGCCTACGAGATTATTTTTTTTGATCATGCACCCAAAATAAATTGATTTTCACGAAATTTCCAGTTTTTTGTTTCATACTATTTTACATTTAAACAATGTACAGAAATTACAGTCAATGTAAGAATATTTTCTTTAAAAATTTGGAGCTGATGTGGATTAAAACTGTAGTCAAATTGAATCGATATTGACGGTTTTTAATTTCAATGGAATAAAACATGTTTGCCATATTTAGAACCAGATTCTAAAAAAGTTTTATTATACAAAAAATATTTTACTGTAAATTGAGTAAAGTGAATCTGTCAAGAAGATTTGTACCGTAAATGGGTATAAAAGTGTACAGGAGTAAAAATAATGTAAGGATAAATAACAGTTTGTTTTTGTTTCCAGCCCGAGGCTCCGATTCTTCAGACACGGAGTCCGAACCAGGCATCACGCTGAAGCGGAAACAAAGAAGGTCCCGCACCACTTTTAGTGGAGACCAACTTGACGCCCTTGAAAGAGCGTTCACCAGAACTCAATATCCTGACGTCTACACCAGAGAAGAGTTGGCCCAACAGACTGGTCTGACAGAAGCTAGAATACAGGTATAATATTTATGAATATTTTCACGTGATTTAAAAACCGATGATTATTCAGAACTTGCTTGGTTGGACAACTTAAAATATTTGAGTTTATGATAAAAAACAACTATCGATTAATGTGTCTACTAATCAATCCAACATAATATTTTGTGTAACCATGCCCACTACCAACCTGGAACATATGGAATCTTGGTGAAACTTGTCTCAACAGATGTTGTTCTTGTTACACAGTCGCTTAACTTCTCTTTTTTCGGAGAGAGTAAGATAGAGGATGGTGTTAAGCGAATGAGTGCAATTTCAAGACATCATGGATATCTGACTTCAAATAAAAGCCCTTAAATCTACTGAATAACAATTTATGAAACAGTCCATTCAGTGATCCGTATGCACCGATACCGTGGCCAGAGACAACGACATAGACCATTTAGCTTCAGGTTCGGCTGACTTAAGTAGTGAATGAGTAATATTCTATTACCATATTTTTTGTATAAAAAAAGTTCAAAACTTTGTATGGAATAAGGGTCATACTATGCAGTATGCAATATGCATTTTTTTTTTAAATATTATTAAAAACGAGGATTTTTTGTATATATTTTCTAGGGCAGATAAATAATATGATACCTCGGCAGATTAAGTTTTATTCTGAGGTATGATGCACGTAAAATATTCATTTGTATGTGTTTTTGTTCCTCGTATTTATCTGAAAGATTAAAAATACTCGGAATCTACAATGTTTGACTTGCGCTCAACTTCCCGCCAAGAATCTTGTTTCTCTTTAAATGTGATTTTAAGAGACAAATACTTTTATGATTGTCACTGGAATTTTTTTTTGTGAAAATGCATTAGAACGTAAATATAAATAAACACTTATATACTGTGAAAATTCATCATCGCTTATTCGAAGATCAGGATTGGTTTCGCTTATTGCAAACATCGTAAATAAATAACGAAACTGGTTTTAATATTTAAATAAATAATGTAGGATTAGTGCAAAAAAATATTAATCAAATATTAAAAACACATATTAAAAAATATATTTTCATGGAAATGATATTCTTAAAATTCAATATCCAAATTCTTCAAATGGATACTTAGTACCTAATATTTTAATAAGACATATTCATTTTAAGCTTTTCTTAAATTATTTTAATTTACAGAATAATGTTTTGTTACAATATCTACTAGTTATATTATTCAAAAATTTCCATGTCTAGCTTTGTACACTGGCGTTCGAAAGTTTTTCATAAATTGAACCAAACTTTTATTTAGTTAATATTCAATGAGATCAAAACTTCTTTTCGACATAAAAAAAATCTGCTGCTTTATAGCGCAACTTAAACGAAAAAAAGTTTTTATGGTATATATTCTTTACGGCCGCGGAAAAACGAAAAAAAAAATGTTTACTACAAAATCATTTATATTAAAATTTTAGATTGTTGTGTGTATGTATGTATTAGGGATTCTGAAGTCCCATGACTCGAGGCGTGATAAAGTCAAAGTCCCGGGACATCCCGGGACTCGAGACTTTTATTTCCCCTTGAATAAAATTATAATTTTATTAAAATTAAATATTTGCATGTATGTATGTATTTATGTATTACATACACTCGGCGCCTTTTGAAAGTACGCACTAGTAAAAATCGCGTTTTTTAATACAATGTTTAATAATTATTATTTTTCTTATGTAATGGATGTGTGCAATGCTTACGGTTAATTTTTACCAAAAAGGGATGATAACGGTACATCTAATGAAAAATAACAATGAAGCCGCCGTCAGGAGTAAATTTATGTCAGTAACTTCACAATACAGTTTTTAGACTTTTTTTGTCCTATTGAGACATTGGTATCTTTGTGAAAAGGTGAAGAAATATTTGTACATAAAACAACATCAGGTATAAACATTTAATTTCAATGTTTTGTAATTTGCTTTACTACAGTTATATTACAATATATAAACACATGGTATTTGAAATTTCTACCAAATTATAAATCCCACACATCTATTTTTCTATAAGATCCCTTTTATACATGCATACTTAATTTTGCTAAAACCCCGGGTAAGTGTCACGTCCCGACCATGTCGTATCCGTTTTTTTTGGGGGCTCCTTGGGCTTTTGAGGGCTTGTTAACGAATAGTTTTTTTTTGTTGATTCGGTATACCAAAAATTCTGTCGGAACCATGTTTACCAGAAAGTCAGAGTTTCTTATTGAAGTCCAAGTGATTCAAGACACTCATTTCTTACGTGAAAATAAATATGGGTCTTCGAAAGTAATTTCCAAGTCATTTTTATCGAAAAAATTAACGAATGTTGTTGGGGAAATGCAGGAAAATTAAAATTATTTTCTTTATTTTTTTCTTAATGTAATATAATGGAAACTCTTTTTTACTGCTTGTGAAAAGTATATATATAATAGTTGAAAAAATAAGCCAATCGTCAGTTTATTTTTATAATAAAAAATGTGGAATAAATCAAAAAAGCGTTAAATTTTACAGTGCTTTAAATTTGTCAAATACCCTTATAAGCTTAATAGATAGCATATAATTTATCTCTAATTAAAAGGGCAGCACCATTTTATAAAAAAATATTACGTTTTGAATCATTTTCATTACAACATCGGATTATTTTTCCCAGACTTAAAGGAAATGTTTCAAAAATGTAGGTATTTTATGAACATACTTAATCCTTGGAGTAGAACTGCTATAAATATCTTCGTATGGCTGATTTCCGGTCCTTTGTGGATAAAATAATATCAGTTTCATTACATCGTTTATCATGTTTTTTTGTCGCTCTGGCTAGCTGCGAGCGACATTTTTTTGTCGTTGTGCTGTGGAAATCCGTCCATGATGAAAATGTCAAAGAGCGCGCTCCATTGCTCTCCACTTCACGTTCGACTGCAGCAACTGTTTACAATCACTCGGCTGGAAATACTAACCATTGATTGGCCAGCAACTAACCAATGAACCAAGTTTTGATTAATATTTCTAAATTTTAAAAAACGACATAGTTCAATAATAAAACGTAAAATTATAATACAATTTCGTATAATTTAAAATTAATCCGTACCAATTGAGCGAAAATGAAATAAAATGTATTTATTCGAAGAATATCGTACTTCAAAAACGAATAAAAAAGCATATTTTTATTGTTTAATAATTGTTGTAATTACAAAAGTCACATTGTCATTTAAGATTCTCGTTGTTGTAATTTTGTCAACATTTGAGATGAAATTATCATATTCATAATTAACTAAAATAAATACTTTCCTATCTAAAAGAATTATTTAAATTTGTAAGAATCTAGTTTATGCGTATTATGTACAGTGAAAACAGCGATGGGCTGCCAATATCTTAACAAGGGGCTCGGTAAATCTCATACATTTTTTTAAATCTATGTCCGCTCCCAATCTGGAGTATATGCAGGGCCGGCGCCACCATACAGGCGAAATAGGCAACCGCCTAAGGCGTAAACCATGAGGGGGCGCATAAATAGAGTATTCATAATTATTTGTATGTACTTACTTTAATGATTGTAAATAACAGTACATTTTATTTTATTTTGGTGTTTGTATTAATTGTTCGTTGTAATTATGTATAGTATTCTAGATGATTCGAAAAAAAGAGGTTGAGCGACTGAGTGACAAACTGTTCGCGTAGAAAAGATTATGTTGAGATACTTCCATTTGAAGGTCATATGCTCCACATTGGGAGCGGACATAGATATATATATAAAAAAAATATTTCTAATGATCCCGAATTTTTTTTTCATTAATTCGAAAAAAAATTTGAACGATTTGTTAAAAAAGGGGCGCACCAATAACCGTTGCCTAGGGCGCTAAATAACCTCGCGTCGGTACTGAGTATATGGCATACTAATGGAGGCATCACAGCAGAAGTTTTTTTTACGAAAACTGTTTGTTACTTAGTCGATCAATCTCTCTTTTCCAAAGAATAGGCATTGAAGGATATGGCTAAGACAGTACTAGTGATTAACTAATCGCTCTTGTCACGCACAGTTGAATTGAAGGATCGGAAGGTGGGAGAGAATTTTTTGACATCACAAACACCACTTGTTTCATAACAAAATTTAACCATCTACACAGGGATGGTCTGGAGGGGGCTCGGGGGGGGCTCGCGCGAGCCCCTTGTTAAATTTTGGACCGGCCGGTGAGCCCCTTGTTAAGTTGAAAAATCTATCATCTCAGATAACATCAATACATAAATGTTATTTCTGTAGACGGTTAAATTGCATTATAAAACATAAGACTCTGTTGACCCTTCAATTTGTTCGTAACATACATTTATTTCAGTTGCATAATAAAAGGGACCTTTTTTTTTGAGCCGGTTTTTTTACTATTGTCTAACAATGCCGATGCTTGATATTTTATTGCTCAGATATCCAGGCGTCACATATTTATGAGCCTACTTTCAAATTTACTTAACACGTGTACATTTTTTTCATTTCACGACCTTCGCCGTAATCGTTATTCTGCACTTTTTTGCTTTTGCAAGGACAGAGTCCTAACATTTCTTTTAAGATTTTTTATGACCTTCTTCTTGGAACTTGGAACGGGGTATAACGTTAGTGAAGAAAATAATTACGATTAAAGAAGCAAACATTCAATCAAGCATGTGTAATGTTTAATGATGATTAAAATAAAATTTAAGCTGTTCACTGTCAATCCGTAATGTAAAAGCAGGCATGCACAACCTTTTTTATCGAACAGACAGCAAAAAAACAAATTATGGTAGCTAAGGTTTGTAAAGTAAAAATGATATTTAAAGTAAGCTCTTTTCACACGCGGATACGTTTCATGTAAAAAAGCCTTATATGTAGTTTAGTGATGCACAAGCCGCGGGTCGCATGCGGCTTAAAATAACATTTTTTTCAGCCCAAAATAACAAGTTCTTCTACCAATTTTTTTAGTGAATACTATAAAAATCTGTGTTTGATATATGAACAAATTATGCAGAAGCAAATGTATATAATCTGGATTATCACCGATAGAAAACATAATCCTATTTTTTATTATTTAGCATTATGATATTATTTTCACGGGCATAGATTCGTGACCGAAATTCATCTTTTTACAATGAGTCACGGGATGTATCTCTCGTCTAGTGTAATATATAATTATTTTTCAACACTTTTATCTTCTGCGGCCCGTGAAAAAATAGAAAATCAATAAATTGGTCCTTCTTTCAAAAACCTTGTGCACCACTGATATAAATACGTGAAAGATAGTTTCTATTACATCCGGCCGTGTTATTTTGAAACCGTGCAAAAGAGGATTCGGTGTACATATTAAGCAATACGTGTTGTATTCTTAATTAAAAAATTGATGGGACTTTTACCTTTGTAAAATCTTAACTAATTATTTATAATCCGCAAAATCAGTAATAGCCTATTTCTATCTTAATTAGCGTATTTCTATGAACCGATTTTGCATTGTCAACAAAAAAGCTTGCTCACATATGTATGTATATTAGAGGTCTGCACGGGCCCGGTCCCTTACGAGCAATCGAGATTCGGGCTCGGGCCGGGTCCGGGTAAGGAATTTATTACTTCAGAAAAATATTTCAGACCATGTTCATGTCGTAAGTCAACCATGTTAATTTTAAATATTACCATATTTATAGAGAATTGTAAATTGTTGTAAATTTGTAAAAAACGGTTTTTTCGGGCTGAGGAGTATAAATCTGGGTTTCGGGTCGGGTTCGGGTAAGAAGTGTGGTATTAGACTCGGGCCTGAGCCTTTCGGGCTCGGAACGGGTAATTTTGTTAAATTTCGGCCCGTGCAGAACTCTAATGTATATGTATAAATCAAATAAATTACTTAAAAAATTTGTAAGTACTATATTTTAATTCAAAAACATCCGTGGGCCACAAAAAAACAAGCGGGTCGCATGTCACGGGATTTGCATCATTCCTAATTTAAAGGTATTATGGCCGAGATTAAGCGAGCCCCTTGTTAGAATATTGGCAGCCCACCGCTGCATCTACAGAAATTGCAGTTAGATGCAGATTTGATCTAAGTTGAATGGTTTTCTTATCTTAACAAGGGGCTCGCCGGCCGTGCCGAAATTTAACAAGGGGCTCGCGCGAGCCCCCCCCCCGATCCCCCACTAGCCCATCCCTGCTTTGCTTCCTCCCATGACATGCCAGTATCCCTCAGTTCCGCCGAGTACATCCTATGGATAGTACCCGACGGACGTCCGGGACGCCGGAATCCCACCGGTCGAAAGAAAAGGCAGGCAGGATTGAGGCTTTCCGGAGGCATCCGCAGCACGTGACCCAGCCAGTTCCAACGTCTCTCCATAACCACTGACGTGACGGGACGCTGTCTTGCACGCTCCCTTATCTCTGAATTCCTCACAAAATCAAACCACCTCACCCCCATTATCCGACGCAAGCATCTGTTCTCGAAGCTTAGTATACGGTTTTTCTGAGTCTTCGTCAGGTGCCATGATTCGCAACCGTAAAGCAGTACCGGCAGAATGCAAGCGTTGAATAAGTGGCATTTGGTTTTAATCGAGTACAGCTGTGTGTCCCATACAGTCCGCATTGAGTTGAATGTTGCTCCAGCCATTCCTAGACGAATGGCGAGCTCCTTTTTGCACTACCGTCTTCAGGGATAAGTACGCCGAGGTACCTGAAGCTGTCAACCCTCTCGATGATCTGTCCCGCGCTAGTAAGGGTCCTATCAGAGTCATGACAGGTTTGGTTACACATCACATTGGTCTTACTAGTGTTAATTTTCATACCAATGCGACCTGAATTAGTTCCTAACCCATCAATTGTCTCCTGGATGCCCTTTATTGATTTATCGAATATGACAGCATCATCGGCATATTCAAGGTCACACAGCTTCAGACCGTGACCAACAGCTATACCTCGATCAGGCGGAATTGACCTGCGAAGTATGAAGTCAAAGATATAAAGTAAAATATAAATAAAGAAAATATATTTTTTAAAAAAACAGTATGGATCAACTAAAAATTCGATATTGCAGTAAGAAAGGAAACAAATCGTGTCTCCGTGCAGCTTATATACATATCGACTTTGGAAAGGAAAAAGGACGTAACCCACACATTTAAAATTTTACAGGAGGCGCAAAAAACGTGTTTTGATGATTTTGGGCTATATGCAAATTGTGAAATATACACAACTTTTAAGTGCACGGAGACTTCTAAACTGGTGTTTAATTGACATAATCTAATATTAATTAAAGAAATTGTCTAGGAAAAACCCTCATTTCAGTCTTTTTTCTTGGTTTTAATTTTTTACATGGTCATCTTTTTCAAACATAAGCTAAATTACTTAAAAATAAATAAACTAATTAGATACTAATTCGGCATTTGCAGCTTACATCCTTTTGATAGAACGTGTATCAAGTTTGATACATTGTGATTATTGAAATAAAGCTGTTTTGAAAAACTGTGGGTTAAGTCCTTTTTCCTTTCCACAGTCGGTATGTATCTGATCGCATTGAAGTGGAGTGGTGCGATTTCTAATGTGCTATTGGATCACCCGCCGAAGATGTTCTTGGATACCGGAGGGTAAGGTAACCACAATGAATCTTCGAAAATATGTGGAAGATGATCGATTAGTCAGGCTGAAAGCACTGAAAGACATTGAAGTTGCCCTGAAAAATTTGAAACAATTGGCACATTGAGATGGCTGAGGTGGCGGCCCACAAAAATGATACCAAAAAAACTATATAGAATTAATTAATGTAGGCCTGTTAACAGCTCCCGAGTCCATGTGAGGGCGAGATGCTGAACGGACCGCCCCCCAGGTCCCTTTACTTAACTGACGAGGTTACATGTATGGATCTTCCTCGAACCATACGCCCACACATACCGAGATTATCTTGGCAAGAGGCTTAAAAATGACACGTAATTTTTTTAAACTTTGTTTTGGGTTACCATGGCAACCAGTTTCAGACGATACGTCAAATAGGAGATTTCTGATACTATTTGACTACATTTGACATTGGTTACCATGGCAACCGTTTTTAGGCGATATAGTAAAATAAGGTAAAACTAATGTATAGTCATGGATTATTACCAGCGGTGGGCTGCCAATATCTTAACAAGGGGCTCGGTAAATGTTATCCATTTTTTATCCATGTCCGCTCCCTACGTCGAGTATATGGCCTCCTAATGAAGGTATCTCGACGAAAGTTATTTTTCTACGATAACTGATTGTTACTTAGTCGCTCTACCTCTCTTTTCCAAAGAGAGTAGTAGGGATAAAATGATAAGCATAAGACAGGACTAGTGATTAACTAATAGTAGCGCCCAGTTGAATTGAAGAATCGGAAGAGTGGGAGGAAATCTTAAGACATCACAAACACCCATTCCTTCGAACATAAAATAGATAAATCGATCGAAAAAATGTTTTTTCGTATTGGGGCTCACGTACACTCACAACGCTGAATGAAAAAATGAAACGACAACTAATTTTCAAATTTATCCATCTACAGAAATTGCAGTTACGTGATGATTTGATCTAAGACGAATGATTTTCTTATCTTAACAAGGGGCTCGCCGGTCGCGCCGAAATTTAACAAGGGGCTCGCGCGAGCCCCCCCGAGCCCCCTCCAGCCCATCCCTGAGTGAAAACCAATCTACTTAATTGAACACAGTATCAAAATGTAGACTGAAAGTCAATGTTTTTTACTAAAAAATGTCTTCAAATTGGAAAAAATGCTTCATAACTAAATATGTCATTTATCTACACATGGATTATTGCGGCGTTGTTTTAAGCTTAGTTTGAGATTTTTTTTGCCGAAATAATCTATGTGTAGCTAAATGACATATTTACCAAATATGAAAATAAAATTGCATGAAATAACAATTTAAGCTAATATAAAAATAAACTGATTTTATAATATTGGATCTGTATACATTTTCTTTTAATTAAATAGCTGCTAAATAGCTACATGACATATTAACTCAATATTTCATTGGTTTAAGAAATATAGATTATTATATTCTCTCTTTTAATAATTTCAATCCAAATTTAAGTTATTTATTTTCAGTAACACATTCAAAATAAAACTCTTAAAATGTATAAATAAATAAAGATTTATAAAAGCTTTGATTGATATAAATTAAAATCCAGACTCTGATATTATTTTCAATTATAAATTTAATTTAATAATATCTTAATAAATACTTATTCGGCATAAAATCTCTAGATGCATTACGAATTATGTAAAAAAGTTTATATTTTTTTTTTTTCCATGTCCGCTCCCAATATGGAGCATATGGACTCCTAATGGAGTTTATCTCAACAGAAATGTTTCTACGAGAACTGCTTGTTACTCAGTTGCTCAACCTCTCTTTTTCCAAAGAGAGTAGGAATAGAAGGAAAGGGCAAGAACAGGATTAGTGGTTAGCTAATCGCTCTCCATATGTCCCGTTCATAGGATAAGATGGGTGGAAGGGGAGAATGCAAGACATCACATACATCCATGCCTTTGAACAGAAATTCATAAATCGATTGAAAAATCAATTTATAAAACTGCCCGTACCGGGATTCGAACCTGTGCCCTCCGTAGCGGTAGCCAACGATGTTGACCACTCGACCACACAGGCGGCATTAAATTTACCGATGTAAAAAATCTATAATGCTAGAATTATTATATGAAGGAATAAATGCGTGAATATTTTTTGTTGAAACGTTTTTTGTGTATTTTAATGATATCTAAAGTCAATTAATTTATTTTTCAGGTGTGGTTTTCCAATAGACGTGCCCGACTCAGAAAACATACAGGCTCAAACCCAGCTGGTTCGCTATCTGCATACGGGTCCTTGCCGCTCTCTAATATACCATGTCAATATCCTGGTGCTGATCTCTCAAATCTTCCTCATCACCCGACGCACCATGCAGACGCTTGGCATCACCAAAAGACCCAATTCGCCAACTACAACCACCTGATGGCGCACTCGCAGCAATTAAATCACGCCTTCCAAAACTCGTTCCCGGGAACGTCATCCAGCTTCGGGCACTTATCATCCGCTGGAAATGGCACACATCAATTACCTGAGAACGGGATGCCGAGAAACGAATTTGCGACAAGATGCCCAAACACCAGTGAAACCTACGCTAAGCATCCCTCTCCATATTTACCAAAAAGTCAAACAGGCGCCGAAGCTTTGAAGGCTCCTGCTGCAGAAACAGACGAAGCACGATCAGAAGCTTTTCCAAAGAGTATTATAGAAGAAAATTTTTCGAAGATGGCTGCCGATTATTCCAAAATGGCGTCCGAATCAAATCTAAATTGGAATCAAACTCATGGTGGAATAAACATGGGTTTTAGTGGTCTAGGTCCAGTGGGAATGCACCACGGCGATGGCTACGCTTTTCCAAATATAAGTGACGTTTTCACGCAACAGAACTATGGCCACGCCGCCGGAAGTGTCAATAAATATTGGGCATAAATTTTATAGATAGATTTTAGGAATAGATAATTTGATATACAATTTATAAGTGCACTTTTCTATAGTTATTCAAAACTATTTTATGTATAAGATTATGGAATAACTTGCCAAAACACCACCTGAAACGACAATCAACTTAAGATAGTAATGTATTGGTAATCTTAGACACTGGGTGACTTAATAATAATAAAAAAATCGTGATTTATGTGTGTTTTATTATTGACTTTTGACGTTGTATAAATTGATCTGTATACGCATATAACAAGAATATCATTATGAGAAATCCTCATTATTACTCCCATATTGAAAAAAAACCATTTTATGCCTAAAACTCTCGGTGAACCTTTCTAGGAACGGAATGGGGGTGAATTGGAAAAATTAAAAACTTCACAGACAACCATGTAGCGTAAATACGTAACTAAATTTTAAATAATTATGGAACGAAAGGAACATGAACCGTTTGACTAAAGCAGTACATTCCAGCCCTACGAATCTTACAGACTATTAAAATACAATTTCATATTTCGTGGAACAATAACATCACTTTTTCTTTAAACATTGTATTATATATGAAATAATAATCATAAATTTTACATTTCTTATCATAAAAAATAGTACCTAGCTATTTACTGATGTGTGATTTAAATAAGTTTATGGATTCTTGGATCAAATTACTTTACTGCAATAACCGGATTATAGCTTCCCTGTCTAAAAAAATTAGCCAAAAATACTGAAACATTAAAGTAAGTGTTTACATGGCTTTTATCTATAAAAGTATTGATAATCACACTCATTAAAAAGACACACACAATGATAACGAGCACACAATTATAGATTAGCTCCACACTAATATTTTGATTTATTTTATTCCATAGAACATCTTACCTTTGCCTATAACAAAGTGTAATTAATAAACCATTATTGTATTTTTAGCCACCAAGTCAGCCTTGCATTATTAGCCACCAAGTCAACCATGCATTATTAGCCACCAAGTCAGCCTGGACGATCGGTCCAACGGACGGTTGGGTTGACTGCTGTGGAGCTCTTAACTCTTCTCGTGCATTAAAAAACCCATCCATAGGATGTGTCCAACAATTTGCTTTATAGAGCCATATTTTCATGCTGACCTATAAACTAACTTACCAAGCTCATACAAATTGTAGAGAAAAAACCATGTTTACTAATAAATTGGCTTCTCCAGCGATTTCAATTTGAACTCGGAATCAAGACTATGGCTATCTCCATTCGCTATTTTATGTTCGGAAAGAATAATTAGGCTTAGCACTCAATGGCAGCCAACTTAGAGGCATTCGATACATTTGGATCACCATACGGCGAAGGGGGTATTCTTGATTCCTCTTTAGATTTATCGCGAAGAAGATTAAACTCTACCGCCACGGTGAATTCTGAGATTATGGATACACGCAACACTTAAAATCACTTCAACTAATTAATTGAATTTAAATTGAAAAATCTAAATTTGACATTAATCTTGCCGGGAATCGAGCTCAAGCCCACCTAATCGCTAGAGCAAGATCTAACCAACTAGACTACAGCGGGGTTGTTGGCGGTGCAGCCCGCACGTATTATTGAATTTTCTGTTCTGGGCCGCTGCAAAATAAGGATTCTCATCTCTGGTATATTTATTTAAAAAAGAGGCATGAAGAGAGTTTTACTAACTACGAATCCGATTGTCCCCGCAACCTTATATTATATAAGCACCATTTCCGAAAAAGTAAGCTGAGTGTACTGCAGTCTATTTTTTATTAGTCAGTTTTCGGAGTGGACGCGTAAGAAAACCATTTTTACAAAATTTATAACAACTATCTTAAACAGTTTTTATGATTAATGAGAAAGGCTTATTTATCTTTTTATAAATCAATAATATAGAATCGTTTCATGTATAATCCAGACTTATAGAAATGCTAAATATTATATTTGTAAAAAAACTAATAACGCCATGCTAAAAATCCTTCATCGTGATTGCAAATATGTAATTAGCGTGTCTTCAAATTAAAGACTTTTGTAAACATTCTATTATCTCTTTCTCAGATAGCTTGTATTTGTCTTCACTTATTTGAATAATTTTAAAACATCTACTTTCTAACATACGAAAAAAATATAAAAAGACGTACCTAATTAAATAATGTAAATCCTGTAAGAAATTAGTCTGAGAAAAATGTGCAACGTTTGGTGAGTATAATAAAATGTACGATGGCTTAGTATAAGTATTTAATGCAGGCACGTTTTATAAGGTGAGTCAATAAAATATTTAGTATTTATTTATCCTACCCGTTGACTACATACAATCAATATTGCCAAACCCAGCCTGCCACTGGTTACGAGAAAAGCGTCAATTATATCCGCGGGAGAAGTTCACTTGTTCATGTGATTTACAAATCCTCTGAATCAACAAAAACGGTCTACCGAAATAATTATTTTTGTCTTCAAGTTCAATTTTCATTATGTCTATATAAACAAAGATTATAACAAAGGTTTTTTTTGTTTTTTTTCCTTATTTGCTTAGAGTTTTAACTGATAAAGTGACGTTTTTCAGTAGATTATAGTTCTGTATAAATAGCCGAAATATTGTCAGTAGCTGTGTCCATTCCAAAAGAGTTTCATCAAAGTTAATAAAAACTCGTTTTGTTTTACTTGTTAATATTTACAGTTACCAAGCTGTAAAATGAATACTTCATTACAGTTGGTGGTTCTTGTAAGTGCTTTAAAGCTAACGTTATTATCGATAAAAAATGACCGTGATTTATTTATTTACCAAATTCAATTACTAATCAAATTAATATGATTCAATAAATGAATAATTTGTGCATAACTTGAGTTCGGTGGGTCAGTAAAAATACTTAAACATATCATGTTTATTTAACCAGAACTTTTTCAAGACCGTTCATAAGGAAGAAGATTTTTAATACCCTACTTCTGATAACACCTAATAAATGAAAAATATTCATTTGAAATATTTTACTGTTATGTTTGGTTAAATAAATAAATGTTATATGACCAAAAAAATGTATTAATTAGTGGCGCTAGAAAAGCTATTTATATATGTATTAAACACTTTAAGGGTGTTCAATGTCAATACTTGGTAAAAAGGCATTACATTAATAAAAACACAATATTCCTTTGTACTTTATTCCACTTTATTTGAAAGGTCAGGACCGGTTTCGCTCATTGCGAGCATCGCGATATCAATTGACAATTCTTGCAATGAGCGAAACCGGTCCCAACCATTTAAATAAAGTGGAATAAAGTACAAAGGAAAATTGTGTTTTTATTAATATGTATTAATTATTAATATGTATTATGTTTGTTTTTAAAGATGCAGAGCTGTTGATATAAAGATTTATATACACAATGCCTTAAATTAATAGTAAATTAAATAATAAAATTTGATTTTTTATTCTGGTTAGACATATAACTTTACGAGCGATAGTTATTTGTAATATAATATTCTTTATTTTAAACATCGCAACCTCGCAAGAAAAATGTCATGACTTAAAAAGTCATTATTGAGATATTGCTCGTTTAAATAGCAGATTCAATTGAAAAATCACCATCTATTGATACAATACAAAATGAAACAGTTTTTTTTACTTATATTCGGTATTAGTTTCACACGAAAGTTCCCAAAAAATTGTCACATTGCAAAATGTGAAACTATTCACGATCACAGCGACGTCAAATCGCCACACGACCACTGTGTAACTTTGCAAAGCCTTGTAACGTAAGCTGGCGAACAATATGTTTGATATGTAGTTATTTTTAAATAATTATTTTGATATTTGTACTCAAGCTAGATATTCATCTAAAAATAGCATCTTTTCACCGTGGTGTCACTTTACTTACGGGGGTGCGATGTATTATACTAAATATTGATGAATGTTTTTTTTATAAATATTTTAGATTTGTGTGTATTGCATGCACACAAGCAATGCACTACCGGGAGCATCGGATAATTTGACAGTTGCCGGAACACCAGTGCCTTTCAATTTTGCAAGATTTAAACGATCAACGGATATAGCTTGCGATAAAGATAAACCTGTAAGACAATGTGCTTCAGATTGCAAAACATTATTATTCTGTAATGGTGGAACTATAACAGGAAAGCTATCTTGCCCCGAAGCTAAGCCCAACTGTGATTTAGTTTCACACACGTGCGTAGAAAAGAAACCTACAGGCCAATGCCCTGTCACCGAGCAGATAGATTATTCGTGCCCTGGAAAAGAGGGTTATTTCCCAGGTATTATTTAAACACATCCTATAAAATTATTGCTACTATTTAGATTGTTTTTTGCATTTTTCAAATACAAAATATATCGGAAATGCATCGATTTTTTACATACCAAATTCTAAATCTCTTTTTAGTGGTGCAACAACAAACTTTCATTACTTATGTCAATTTAAATGCAATAAAATTACCAGGTTGGTTAAAATGAAATAAAAAACTATTCGTCAGTATAATACAAAATTTATTAACCAAGACTTGGTCATATCTCAGGCAGGAAGACACACTTCTCAATATAAAAATGTGAAAATGGGAACTAAAGATATGTAAATATTAATGTGATTGTTTATAGTACAGTTTACAAGAAACTAGCAATAAATATTCTTAACGCTATTCTGTTATTATTTCGTATAATTGCGTCATATTGAAAAAAGTGACTAAGAGTTACCGATTACAAAATATAAAATCATTGTTATTTATGTATTTTTTTTAAACCATGTCCGCTGCCATGTGGAATAAATTGATTCTTAATGAAGTTTAAAAACTTTTAAAAGTTTTTACTTTAAATTTAAAGTCTCAAAAGTAGTAAAACATCTTTTGAGATAAACTTCAAAACTACTTGTTGCTCATTTACTCAGCCTTTCTTTTTAGACGAGAGGAGAGGACAAAGGATAAAACTAAAACAGGACTAGTATTTAATCAAATTGTCAAAACTAATTCGCTATGTACAATATTAAGGATTGGATACATTGTGGGTTGAAGTTTTAGACATCCATGCCTTAAAGCAGGAATCCGTAAATCGATTGACAAATCTGTTCATTTTGGCATTTGATCCAGTAACATCCGCAACCGGAGCCAACAACGTTGACTACTCGACCAAGCTTCTTGCGTGTTGTTTTCATTTCGTCAAAATATACAAAAATACTTATTAAAAAAGTATTTTCATGGCTCAATGGATTAATTTGTCATTCATATTTCTTTTTTAAGTATTGTTTATGTAGTCTTTCAATTTTTAAATTTTTCGTTTGTATAACCTGGAAATACTTTCTACCTAACCAGGAATAAAAAGAAATTAACCAAAATGTGAGGTATGTTTTTTTATCATCTCTCGTCAGGGATAAACAGCGATGGGTATCAAAATTAAATTTTTGTATAGTAAAGACTACAGACTAACGTTATACATAATAATACATTACACCATCGATAGGCTGCCAATACGTTTACAAGGAGCTCGCTTAATCTCAAAACAATTCTCGGTGTTTTGGGGAAGGAGTGAAATATTTTTTTACTCCTATGAAAATTATATTCAATACTTAAATAAGCCATCGATTGTTACTTAACACACTTATAATACGTAAAAAATATGCAATATACCGTAAACTTATCAATTTAAATGGTTAAAAGTTTACTACTGTGTACATGAAAGCTGTCGTAGATAATATATAATATAATAAGTCAGAAATTACAGTTATATACATATTTGATCTAAGAATATATATTTCTTTTAAATTAACAAGGGTCTCGCACGACCTCTTCCGACCCTCTCCAGTCCATCCCTGTATACAGTATAACACCCCAAATAACTTTATTTTCTCTTCCAGATGCAACAAACTGTAGGATTTACAACTATTGTGAAGACAGTAAAGTTTTTCAAAAGTACACGTGCCCTCTGTATTATGCATTTGATATGGATCTCGGAACGTGTCGTAGAGGAGCGCCCTGTGGAATTGTAAATTGCTATTTACAAACATTCGCACGCCATTCTACCTATTCTCACCTTTACGCTTTTTGCAGCAATAATGCTGTAATTCAAGGATCATATTCTATGTGCCCACAAACCTCTCAAGAATTTGATATTAACTCATTTGAATGTATCTCCAAATGCAAAACGGAAGGTAATATACCACATGAAACAGAATGCAACAAGTATTACAGATGCTTAGCCTCCGGATATTGGGGAACCCTTGAAAAGACTGAGATGCTTTGTCCTCCCAGACAGAACTTCAACAAAGAAAAATTAACGTGTGACAAAGTATATACATGTGAAGATCCCACTGTTACTGAGACTACTACTACTAGTACCGAAAAAATCGAAACTACAACTCTTTTGTAGATCCCAACGCTCAATCTGGTCCCTAAACAATGAAACCTAACTTGTAAATGTAACAACGATTAATTTTATTTGATCAACAATTAAGTGGAGATAACCACTGTAGGCAGTAACTATGTGTAATTTGTTAGATATCCAATAGCAATTACTTTCGTTCGGTTATTTAATTAATTTCTCCAAATTTTATGGATGAATTTACAAAATAATTGAGACAGCGCCCACGTTACCATTTTGTATTTGTCCAAACATATAAAAGTAACTTACACCGATTAATAAATGAAAATACAACCAAAAACATTTTTTGTGTAATTTCTAACTTTTAATGAAAATTCTTATTCTATTAGACAAACAGACTAACAATAACTTGCCAATTTTAGCTGGTGGAGATAATTGATATAATTTATACAAACTTCATAAATAAAGTCGTTAATACCTCATAAATAATAAGTGAATAAATAAGTCTCTTTTTCCTGCCGTGAATGTCACAGTGACTTGTGTTTCAGTTATGAATTTACTGACGAACATCTTTTATAAATTTATTTTCAATTTGAGATATTAAATAAAGAGTTCCCAATCGTTCGATTGCGAAGAAAAAAAATGTCAGTACAATTGGAACCACAGTTTATAACGATTGTTTGAATTAATGAAAAGCTACATGAAGATTTCAGTTCGTCCTTGTTTTGCAGATATTTTCCATTGTAAAATAAATATTATTAACGTTAAAGCATTGGTCACCAAACTTTTCGAGAAACGGGATTTTTTTAAAATATTGGCGGGCGGATGAAATATATTCATGTTGGAGTATTTTTAGAGAGTTTATGAAATTTGTATGCCGTATGTATAAAATATTCATATAAGTATAAAGAACGTGTGCCTGATGAAAACATTTAAAGGGCCGTAGTTTGGTGACCACTGCTTAAAAATAAAAATAAAACATCAAGTATAAGTCAATCACTGTGAAACATTCAGATACAAAAGTACCTGCCAACCACAATGTACCTTGTTTCAAATAACACAATTCTACGGATAGAAATTCAAAGTACTGCAAAACTATTGGGGTAGAATATTTAATCAGTGAGTTTTTAAATGAATTTTGATCCATGTACATAGTTAATATTCGTAAGATTCACTATTTAATACGAATTTCAAAAGTTGGATTTTTTAAATTTGGTAAATGATGAAGTAGCTGATGATGTATAAACTTATTGGCAAAATATGTATTTTTAGTACAAGTGACGAATTATCTCATTCAGTTTTCAATATGTATTTAGCCTCTTTTACGTTATCCAAAAACCACCAAATTATATTTTCCCTCCACCACTGTGTAGTCCATAATATATATGAAGAATTTATTGTCCGTATAAAAAAAATGTTATCTTAGTTAAAGCGTAGATCTAAAATACGAAGAGCAACCGAAAAAGATACAACAGGTAAAAAAATGTTTTAGCAAGAAAAAAAAAAGGGGATGAAAAACAATATCTCGATATGTACATATTATTATATAAATGATATAACTAAAGTACTAAAAGGCCATGTATTGCATCATACATGTATAATTTTTTCTACATATAATTAATTTTAATAAGAATATTCATTTGACGGAAAATGTGTTGTAGTTCGAGGATATTTTGGAAACGATACCATGCCTCCAAGTTAGAAAATATGAATTAATTTAAAGATATCTAATTAGAATGAATGGCTATGAGTCCATCATAAATAGTAAAGGTAAAATTTTTAGGTAAGTAGAATAAACAATATTAATTGTCAGCAATACGCTATCTTGCTGCACCATTTTTAGGATTGATTTGAGGAGAGAAGGATGTACACAGTGGCGGATTACTCTACAAGCAAATGAGGCGCGCGCTTGAGGGCTCCCAAATGCTTAATCCACCACTGCGGCCGTACAACAATTGATATTAGTATTTTAATTCTACAGTAGGAGATTAATGTATTTAGGTTGATTATTTTTAGCTTAATCTATTTCATAAAAACTATTCGGTACAGTAAAGCTTTGTCATAAATCACAAAAACGATCAATAAATTTTATGCAACTACGTGTTTTGGTCGTAGTACTGTCTTTGGTTGACTTTAAAATTGTTTTGTTTTCTTAAAAATATTTTATAAAAACTTACTAACGATTCAGTCCGAAAATTATAATTTAGTTTTCAAACTGTTTGAAACCAAAAATTAATTGTGAACAGTTGAGAGTTGAATTGGGTGCATGCTCGGGAAGAACAGACTTTATATCGTCGTGTATTAACGTACTCGAACGCAATAAGAGTATAGCGTACAAATGTTTACTGCCTACGTTTTCTATTTGAAGAAGACACATAATGAACTTTTCAAGTGTTGATTTAGGTAGAAATTCACAGCACAGAAGTTTTTGTAACTTTCCATTTTATCTATATTGAATACTATTCTCTTCTGCACATTGCGCTATGTCGATACATACATTTCCAATGAGTATAGGTACTGTCAAAGTTTATAAAATATTACCATAATGCAGAGCTTTTCTTACCATGTAATAGAACGGGGTTCCAGCACATTTTTCACGCATTTTTTAATGTTTCAAATAAATATTCGTAAAATGATATTTTTATTTTGTTTTAAAAACTGTTGATTTTTTTTTCATGGAAACCATTATGTTTGTTTTTATTTTACGTCCCTTTTGAATGTAATGTTCAAAAATACCAGGTTCATAGACTTACTCTGTGACGAGAACCTGGGGTATAATGCTTCATATATTGTTTTGTTTTTCAAATTCTCTTATTTACAACACCTTTTCTCAACAGTCGGATCCATAGCGCAGTGATCAACGTGTTTGGCTTTCGTGGCGGATCTCACGGGTTCAAATCACAGTACGAAGCAAAGCGAGAGCGGTTTGTTAACCACTAGTCCCGTCTAAACCATATCTTTCTATTTTTAATCTCTTCGGGAAAAAGAGAAGTTGAAAAACTGAGTAACAAGCAGTCTTCGTAAAGACACTTTTGTTCAAATACCTCAATAAGAAAACGGACACGCATTATAAAAAAATCTCGACGAATTGATTTTTTTTTTAAAAAAAAGCACTGCCATAATGTAAATTAAAGCTTTTTTAACCATCTTGATGAAAATGCATGATTTTCTTTAGAAAATTCCAACTGTTTTGATAGTTTCAAAATAAAGTTTAATTACTTTATTATTCCACTTATTACGATATCTACGTATTGTGATACGTATTCAGCAGTGTAATACTAAATTAAAAAGATCTGGTGCTCTGCCTATTTTGATTGACTTTAACTCTCTTCCCCATATATATAAGTTTCCTTTTTTTTGAAACAATAGAAATTGAAAAAAATAATTATCTCTAATTTTTCAATACTTATTGTCATAAATGTGATTTCAAGTGCTCAACGACATTTTCTGTATGGATTTTAATTGAGATTTTCTATGATTCCCGTTTGATCTTACTTGTAACTCTATTCTTTAGAAATACTAGCAACTTGATATTTCAAGCGAAAAGATTACATGACGCACCACAGATTTTTTCAGATTTATATATAATCTAATGCATTTTTTAGATATTAGACTACTGAGAAAATGTATTCAAACATTTTGGTATAAAATATTTTCTTCAAATACGCGCAAATAAAACAGAAAAAGAAGTCCCGGCACTCCCGGCCTCATTTCACTTCTGATCTTGAGACGGAAGTTTGTCAATGGATTAACAAACTTATCAAATATTTTTTTATTAAAAATAAATTTCCACAAAGTTGGCGTTAAATTTAATAAAAATATTTTTATTGACTTTTCATACCACTAAATATCTAAAAAATAGATTTATGCAAGATTTATGGTTAATCGCAACTATTTACATTATTATTATGCTCTATGGATTAAGGCTACTTAGCGAACAAATGAAACTCAATTTAGATAAAAAAAAAAAAAACTCTATCCTGAAATATGGACGAGGTTGTGCTTTTAACGATGATAAATTCAATCAGAACAATAATATGTATTTGTGTCTCAGCCGGGGATGATTTTTGAGAGTTTTCAAATAAATATTTTGTTTCGTGTTTTAAAACCATATGCATAACGTTCCGAGTTCCGACCATATCAAAGGAGGAGAATAAAAAGGTAGATGCCATGGGTCGCACGCAAAGTTTTGCAAACTGAATTTTCAACTCTAAATTTGTTAATTTACATCTTTAATATGACACGAGACATCTAATATTTAATAAATAAATGCTTTAATTCAATTCTTTATAAACATAATAAATAATTTGTGCCTTGAATAAAAACTTTCAATTTACATTTTCGATAACCCGTTTCTCTGAAAATTGCTACGTTATGCCTGTGAAATACGAAAATATGTTCTAAATTACGTGTTATATATAAATTACATAAATAATATAATATTAATCGTTTTTTGATTCTTTAATTCGAAAATTCATTAAATCAATCGAATTTCTCGAGAAAAAAAAAATAATAGCAAATTTCATTTATAGTTGTATGAAATTCAGTTATGTTTGAATTTAATCAATAAACATTATGAAGGAGTAGTGATAACCACTGAAAAATTTAAAATAATTAAATCATGCTTACTTTCCCTTTACTGGTAGATAGCATCTTATAAAATAATTTAAGAATATTGGTTTTGTCTCATTAAACTTTTTTATTTGTTATTGATCGATTCATATTTTTTACTGAATATGACATGCGTTAAAATGATATATATATATATATATTAAGTTTTAGATGATAACAGTTTTTTTTTATTTGCCATACCTAATATAAAAACATTTTTATATTTCAATTGAATGCCTAATAAATATATGACATTATAAAATCATTATATAAATTCAACAAAGTAAAACAAACAATAAAAGAAATCTTGTATAATAATATTGAGAGAATGTAATAAAATGTATAATAATATTTATAGCTATATGCTTGTTGTTGTACGATTTTTTATAGAAAAATAACTTTTTTATATCTTCATAATAACGAGAAAGAAATATTTTACTATATTGTTCATATGAAAAATGTTTCCAAGGAATAGTTTTCAATCAAAGCTATACCTACTAAGAATTATTCAGAATTACAGGCTACAGAATATTAACAATACACGTCAAAATAAACTACAAATTAGTTATTTGACAGAAACAATGTATTATAGAAAGGGTACTTAGTTATTGTTTTATATTTTAGTATAAAATTTGACTTTTATACTAATAGCGTTTTTCTTTATTGTCTTTTTTATCATCCTTATTTATAATATCCATTATTCTTTCTTCCAATTTATCTAATTCATTATCAATTTTTGAAAACGCTTTTAAAATATCTGCAATCATCCTGCGCTTGTTGTCCACATCTTTTTTTGAATCCTTTTCTGAAGATTCTTCGTGGGAATTTGAGTCATCATCCTGAGAAGGGGCAGGTAACAAAATGGTTGGATTTGGCCTCTTCAAATTGGCTAGAGCATCTTTATCTTTCAGATCAGGAAAGCTTTGTGGAAGTGAATGAGCTGCCGCCACAGTGACCTATAGATTGAAATAATAAAACATTAGTGCAACTTCAGTTTACGAACATTTTTTTGTGAGATATATTGACTTATATTGACTTAAAAATACAACAATTATTTTAACTGTATGTAAAACGAATTATTATATTAAAATTTACTAATATTATTTTCCAAGGTATGGACTTAAAGTGATCATTGGCATAGGTACCATAGTATGTATAATTATCTTAATTTATATGAAAAAGGACAACGTTACTTAATTTTTTAAATTAAACATATGGTTAATTGTTTTATAGATCAAATAATAATATTGAGAATTAATAAGGTAAACTGTATAATTGAACCTGAAAATTAAAATTGAAAGGTGGAATAGGGTAACTGGAAAAACTAATTTTAATTTAGAATTAAAACGGTGAAAGGATTCTTCCGAACAAGAATCTTCCGAACACGAATTCTCAGTATAGAATACTTCGAACACTAATTCTTCGTAAAAAAAATAGTCCGTACACCGATTATTCTGAACACAGACTCTTCCGTACACAGAACCTTCTGTACATGGAACACTCATGCACATTTTAATATTTTAAATATAAAAATCATTGTTTTAATATAATATGTAATATCTTATGTCAATTGCATTAAATAATTTTGACGGATGAAAACAAGCAAAATATTTAATTTTAATGTATATAAACAGTTTATTACGTCATAGAATCGAGATTTGTTATTATATTAAGAGAAATACAAAGAATCGTCAGCTTTTTTGTATTCAGCCAGTTCGTGTGGTTTAAAATCAATGAGTATCTGTTAAAACTACATCATTTGCTACCGATATCATGACTAAATGCATTACTGATTTTTCACGTCTAGTTGGAAAATCTTGGAAAAGACGAGAGTTTGTTATAACCATTATGTACATTTATTCTTTAAAATAACGCGACTTTGTCTATTATAAGCTATTTTGTCAAAAAAAAATGGCTTTACAGGTCGATTGTAAGCCGTATTTTTTTGTGTAGAACACCCGTTAAATTACGAAATAAACTTTTGGAAAAATTACAAACGATATAACACATTTTAACAGATATTTTAATTCAAAGATACTTACAAGAACCACCAAAATCAGTGAAATATGCATGTTCAATTGTACAACTACGAGTTACAATACGAATTTCAATGAATCTAGATTGCAATGGATATTACTTCTGAAAATATTTTGTGTGTATATTTTTCATTATATCGCTCTGACATAAATTACTGTTATCAGTGACACCACGAGAAAAACAAATAAAAAATTATCTCCGACTACCTTCATCTAAATCTACTTGTACATAAAGACGTAATTAACACAAAGTACTCTAGTAAAATATAAATATGTTACAAACCATTTGAGCATACAGTATCCTATTTCTCTCGAATAGTGACACTCGCATGAAACAAATACTCACATGGGCTAAAGAATCAGCCTTGCTCCGTAAAAATAATCCGATAGTTAATGCGTTAGTAGTATTTAGTTCAACAAAACTAATTTTATACCTTCGTTGAAAAAAATATTTTTAAATGAACGTTCATCTTTATTACTGATATGGATTTTTCTTTTAATACTTAGTTAAATAATACCAAAAACATTTGTTACATAAATTTTGTAATACGCATAACTGAAATAATTATTTGTAAGAGTTACGCTTTAAAAATAAGAAAATTGTCAACATCAACCATTTGACATTATTTGTATTTTCAATTGTATTCAATAAAATATTTGAAGTATGAACTGTACACCTTCCTTCTGACGATTTTTGAATACCATTCATTATGTATTAATTTTTTTAAAAAACTTCCAAAATAAACATGTAAAAATGTATGCCAAAAGTGTGCCACCATGTTTTCTATATCAAATAAACTCATAGTAGATGTAGTTTTTTAACTACGAAAAATTTGGTAATATCACCAATTTGGTAATTAGCAAAATCCAAAGGTGTGTAAATGCATAAGCAATCGTTTCTACGATTCGATTTATGAAGTTGAGTATTATGTGTGACATTTGTTATATAATATTTTTGGTTGCTAAGCAATTTCAACACACCTTGAGTTGTTATGACGACCTCTAGAAAATTGTATTGAAAGTTTTGTCAATTAAATATTTGAAATAGCATTATTGACCTAGAAATGGCAGCCGGAATGATTTTTTTCCATGCCGCTACTAGTACTGGAAGAACAGACACCCATAATTTTTGATCAATATAATATTCTAGATTGTATAATTGAAACCCATGTGATAAGATATCAATTCAATAACACATTACCTGCAATTAGTGATGGTATATACCAATTGAAGTGGTACTTTTTTCCAGACCGGAACGCGCCCTCACACGTTTTCAAACAATTAACACACGATTTGGTTGTCATCTGACCTATGCAAAATATACAGTTGTTATCATTGACATGCGAAAGAATATTTTCTAAATATTTATATTTACAGTATTTACACACAATATGCAGCGAAATAACTGATAAGTTAGACAAATAGTCGATTTTGGGGAGATTGTGGTAAATATTTTCACAAATGTTTAACAAAATTTAGACTACCGGTAAAATTGGAAGAAATGTTAAAGATTTTAAAAACAACTAGTTGTGGGTTGCCAATACATTAATAAAATGTTTGCTTAATTTCAGAGCTACATATTTGCGCTCTAGAGAGGGGCGGCTGCTTTATCACTATTATACGTCTTATATTGTCAAACAATGCGCAATATACCATAAAATAATTAGTATCAATAGCTGGAAAATGTAATCACCTACATTACTACTACTCAGATACTATTTTTCCTTGAATTCTATTTCTATGCTTCAAACGTTAAACTTAAGCATGCGTAGATTATATTTCTAAGTCAGAAATTGCAGTTGACTGATTTGATCTGAGAATATTGTTGTTTTTTCTTAATTTATCAAATGCTCACCAGCCTAAGTGAAATTTAACAGATAGTGTGTGCCCCTCCAAACCCCTTCCAACCCAGCCTCAAAAATAACCAACCTCTCAGCAATATTTTATTGAGCAGTACACCTTTGGATAAGTTAGAAAAATATTATAATATATTCTATTTTATATGTTTTAAACATAATATCTAATCTTTGTTACTTAGCTTAATCTTTATATGAAGACATATTTACTTTTGCCTCAGCAAACACTACGCCAGTATCATACAATCTTTAGAAAAATGACATATTTATCAGCGTACACGATTCTTTATACCAAGGGTCGGCAATTTGTTTTATGTACTCTGCCGGTCAATTGAAATACCTGTGTAGTTAAAAAAAAATCGTTGTAATGATTATCAAATTGATATTTTATAATCAAGGAATACGCATACCAAATATTTTTTGGTAATGCAGTAGTTTCTGCAAATCTTTAAGTTAGTTTAAGTTTAAACGCTGTTAAATAAGTAAGAGACGTGAATGAATTGCCTAAAATAAATGTTTATATAATCCATATGAATTTAAATGGTATTACTTTTTGCTTGTCGAAAGATTTTTTTTTCTTCTCTTGTTGGCCCCATTTATATGTTATTGAAGGTTAGCGACCTCTCTTCCCCAAGTCTTAAATCTTTAACACCATGGCCATTGCTTGTTTAAAAGAACCTCTTGTATCCATGGTGCAATCTAATTTATTTTGCTTGATACATTTGAAAAACTGAAATGCAAGCCAAGTATGCAGTTTGATTGTCATTATAAGCATAACTTATTTTTTCAAAGATAACTTTTAAGTATCCAATTTAAAAGAAAACTTGATATATAAATACTATTTTGAACTACGTATGTGACACTCAGTATTTTTAGTATTTTATGCAATTACCATTTTGAGTAACTTATTCATTTAATATAAAATTTCTCGAAAAGGTCAATAAAATTTGGATAAACAGTAGATCATCTTTGCATTCACATGTATTCATTATAGTAATAGGTTTTTTTTATTAAATAATAATGAAACCATTTAATGATTTCTGTCATTGCTTATTTAGAATTTTAATTTAAGTCCGTTGATGATCAATGATTTTAAAGACGAGCGATCTTTCGTTTTCTCTATCATTGTTTATATGAGTTTTCAAATCATTTAGTAATTGAAAAAAAAATGAATATTTTACTGATAAAATTTCTCTCATTTAATGCTCCGTCTTATAAACAATCTTGAAGTAAACTTATGCAGTTAATCGCTCATATCTATAAATTTAAATGAAACTATATAAATAAGAGAGAGAAGATATTTTTATCAGTTGTGCACCGTGATTTCTTTTAACATCTTCTTACATTGTTGCATTAACTTGTTTTAACGCTAACTTGATTTTTTGATTTTGAACTATTTTTAATTTTCAGTGAGTCGGCTTCTGTAAAACTAGCAATGTCGAATATTTTAAAAAGCACCAAAAATATTTATCAGATATTTATTGTTGCAGTGAGTATGATATTCAATTTATTGTTTTTTTTCTGTAAAAAAAATATTTAAAAACCTGTAAATTTTAAAATTTTATATTTATTTATATCTTATAATGAAATATCGTTGATTGATACGCACAAAAAGCTTGTGAATCTTTAAATTACATAATTCTATCTAAAACTATTTTTATTTTTACCTATTTTAGAAAATACTCAAAAGGATTCGTTTGTGACTATTTGAATACTTAACCAAAATAAACATTTTATTATTGTCATGCAATGTGCTTTTTATATTGCAGCAAAATCATTATATCCAAAAAGTGGCATGAATATATTTTTTAAATCAATTGTAATTATGTATTTCTACATCATTTTTAGTTATATTTGAGTTGTCTGAAAAATAAAAGATATCACCTTCTAATGTAAATTTAACGGCGGTACAAATAATAAATTATCATGAAGTGGAAATAAGTGGCTCGTGCGAGCCCATTGTTAAATTTTACTAAGGCCGGCGATTCCCTTGTTAATTTAAGAGAAAACAAAATCCTCAGATCAAATGAGTACATAACTGCAATTTCTGACTTACATGTTATCTAGGACAGCTTCAGTATACACAGTAATACATTTTTGGTCATTTACATTGACAATTTTACGGCAAATTGCATATTGTTAAATACATATTATAGGTGTATTAAGTAACAATCGATTGCTTATTAAAGTATTGCATATAATTCCATGGGAGTGATAAAAAAAACTCACTGCTTCCCCAGAACACCGAGAATTACTATGATATAAAGCGAGCCCCTTGTTAACGTATTGGCAGCCCACCGCTGGCCACATATCTTTTTTCTGATTCGATAATATATATTAAACTTATTTGTTATGCCTAATTCAATGTATCGAGCGATTTAATTTAAAACATTTATTGATAAATATTTCAGACATGCCTATGCTGCGTTCACATAAGCTCAGCATTGCCAGGAGTGTCAGATGATTTGACAGTTGTTGGAACCCTAATTGCAGGGACACCAATTTCTCACCCATCGCCAAGATCGAAACGCGATACTGAACTGACGTGTGACCTTAAAAAACCTAAGCAACAATGCGCTTCAGATTGCAAAACCTTACTATTCTGTGATCTTGCTACTTTAATTGGAAAATTTTCTTGTCCTTCAGCAAAGCCTGACTGTGATACAGATTTAAATACATGCGTAACCAAAAGACCTGCAATTCAATGTCCTTTATCACAACAGACAGATTCTTCGTGCGCTGGAAAAGATGGTTACTTCCCAGGTACATTTTGTCTCTACTCTTTAAATTAATGAGAGTGAAATCGTTAGTTATTTTAATACTATAAAGATTGTATAGATTTTTTTGACCTTCCTTCAAGTCGCCGTACGCCAAATACTACATAAGAATATTGAAAACTGAGAAATTATCAAATTCAAACCCAATATTTATTTTTAATCATTTTAAAAATGTGCTGAAGATGATCAAATGAAAACCTATAAATTTTAAATATTTCGTAAAAAATATGTTTAGCAGAATTCACCATTATAAACATTATATAACAACATTTGTTTTAAAAGAAACACTATTTTAAGCGCATACGAAAAACAAATGATTTTCCTCGGTGCTACTAAATGTTAATTTAAAATTCGTAAATAAAATAGCATGTGCATTATACAATTATATTTTGGAAACGGTTATATACATAAATATATTGTGTCTTTTTATCATTTAAAAATATGATAATAGAATTATCAAATTGGACATAGATAAATTAAAAACATGCATTTTTTATATTCGATTACAGACCTACCATTTCATTTATAATGTTATATGTTGTCGTTGTCGGTGATTTAAATAATCAGAATTAATTAGGAAAACAATTTAATAGTCATGTTATTTAGTTTTTAAACCTATAACAACAAGGCTGATATTTATTTAAACATTATCACGTAAAATAAAAAATACTATTAAAATCTAGAAAAAAAGGTTCACTCAAGAACAAACACGATCGAAAAGTAGTACTTAAGATATAAATGATTCTCAAAACAACAAAAAAGTTTGAAATTAGTAATCGGATTTCCTGAGAGTAATGGCTGATACAAATACGTATTAATTTTTATTACAGATCCAATTAACTGCCGAAATTACAACTATTGTGAAGATGGTAAAGTAATACAAAAATACACGTGCCCTGTGTATTATTCATTTGATATTCAAGATGAACAATGTAAACGAGGAGCCCCCTGTGGCATCATTAATTGCTATGGGAAAACTGTCGCTCTCCATTCAACTTATCGGCATCTTTATGCATTTTGTTACAATAATGCTATCATTCCTGGATCGTATTCGACGTGCCCACAGACCACACAAGAATTTGATATTGATGAATTTGATTGCAAGACTAAATGCAAAACGGAGGGGTATATACCGCATAAAACCGAATGCAACATGTATTACAGATGTTTGGCAACTGGACCCTGGGGAACTCTAGAGAGAACTTTGCAAACTTGTCCCCCTAAGCAAAATTTTAATAAATTGAAAAAAACATGTGACAAAACCACTAAATGTAATTAAAAATGTTTCTAAATAAAAATAAAAACATGTTTTTTTTATTAACCTATTTACGTTGTTGTTATAAATAGTAAGGATGACATTCTTTGAACAGTTAATAAAATTACTATCATTGTGAATATTGTGATGTCTTTGATCGTTTTTAAGGTGTACATTACAATACTAAGTGGAAACGCATTAATTAAAAATAATAATACACTGTTTTCAATTTATTTATTTTCTCAGAGTTGCTGTGATTTTTATTCACAACAACACCAAAAGTTAGTCGTTTTTAATAATAATATAAGAAGATAACTTATTTTTCTGACTTGGTTTCATCTGATTTTTACCTTTTTTATCATGAAAAAATTATTAAAATAGAAAAAAAACAACAAAGGAGTTCATTCGACGAATTCTTTACGTCGAAACATACAGATTTATTCCACTGGGATAAAAAAAACTTATCCAAAAGATTCAATCGTGAGCAATAATGGAATATTAATATATATTATATATTGTATATATATACATATATAAATATTTAATAATTTTAAGAAATTTATATGAAATAATATTATGTGTTTCCGGTAAATAGTATGATATTACTTATGATTCGATTATAACTATGTTCGGCTCATAATAATGACCTAGAACGATAAAATGCTCTCCTTGATTACATATCATATTTTTTTACATTAATAAATAATGAAATCGATGTACAAAAAAATATCCGTTGTATAGTGAGTACCAATATTAATTTAAAAAATAATAATACAGTAAAATAAATACTTTTTAAAATCATTTGAAAACGTTAGTTTATTGTCAACAAATAAATTTAGATTTTTTTGATCGGAAATATTTTATTAAGCACAACATCTCAGAATAAAACTACTAAAATATTAATATGAAGGTTCATAATAAACATAATAATATATGTATGTAGAATTAATATTTACTTAATCTTTCCAAAAAAAATATGTACTTTCGTCTCTGCAAAACATTACCATATGACTATTGAAAAAGCCTTAGAAAAATGTCATATTTATCTGCATACATTAATATCTGACCTTAGTTTTTGAAATATTGAATTATTTTTTTTCAAACAAATATTTTGTCCTTTTCCCGGAAGACGAAAAATCGGATATTGCCCTTCGACAGCCATCTCACCCCAAAATTACGAAAAAGGTGAGTGTATTTGGAATCCACCATCAAGTGCCTCAATTATTCAAGGATTGAGTGCTTTGTGCCAAAATTTCTTAAATATTTCAATGCCTTTTGATAATAATTCGTGTAGTTTGGGAGATATTTCTACGCATCAGTTTTTTAACCATTTATAGCGCATTGTATAATATGTAAATAAAATGTCTGTATGATCAACATTCATTACCTTTACGAAAATTCCTGAAAGATATTCAGTCATATTTGCGGCAACATATGTACATATTGTGCATATACATGTACATATTCCACATTCAATTTTGTTAAAGAAATAAATATTAAGTACTCAAAGTTAAATGTCCTACCCGAAAAATTAAACAAATGAACTAATTTTTCGTGTTCCTCACTTGTAAACTCAACCCATCACTAAACAAAGAGGGAGTTCTTTTTCATCATACGCGTAGGATAGTCCAGTCAAATTTACTAAAATTATAATTGGTTTACGTCTTTATTTTTTAATATTTTTCAATTCGGCGCTTGACAGACACTAGCAATACTGAATTCGTTCTTTTCCAATCGTATGTGCCTTTTTGCATTTTGCGTCGTTCCACGGTCATTTTTCTAAGAGAAAAAACTTGCTCTTGCATATTTTTATGCACTCATTTTTTGATAAATCTGGGTGTTTTTAAAACATATGTCTTTAATGCTTTGAATTTTTGATTCGTTAATATGATTTCATGCATCTTCCATCGTTATTTTGTGTAAATCACTTCATATGTTTTTGGTAGTGTGAAAATCCATCTTAATTTATTTTTAAAGAGATCTTCATGTTCAAATTCTGTGTGGAACTATGTTATGTTTCTTACAATATTTTTACTCAATACGTATTTTAAGCAACTTGCGTACAACATTTTTTAAAAGTCAATAAAATTAAACGAAACGGAATATAGTCTTTGTGCTAATTTTATTCATTATAATAAAATGTTTCGATTAATAACTCCGTTTAACTATTTCTACCGATGCTTTTATATGATTGTAGCTTAAGTCTACTAATGAAAAAAATCCATTATATAAGCCGAGCTATTTTTCGTCATATGTATGTATGTTTATTTATGCGAGTTTCCGAATCATTCATATATAGAAAAACCAACTGAATATTTCATTAACTTAATAAATGTTGTTATTAAATGTAACGCTATTAACATAATCTTTAAATAAACAAATGCAGTTAATCGTTCATGTATATAAACTTAAATGAAGCGATATTAAAAACAGTGAGAATCTACATTCAGTCACGTACTGTGACTTCAATTAGAATCTCATTCAATTATTGCATTGACTTGACTGAATGCAATTTTTTAAAAATATTTTGAGCTTAGATACTGGGCCATTAACTATGTTGAATATTTCAAAAAGAACCAAACATGTTCATCAGATGTTTATTCTTGTAGTAAGTATAGTATTCAATGTATCATTATGTTGTAGTTTTTCTATCGCTAATCCTGTAAGTTTGAAAACAAATTTATATATATTTCTGTATTCTAACGAAATTAATTTTGAACAAATGTACAAACAGTCTGTGAATCATTAATTAACATAATTGGATTAGAGTTAATGGTTATAATGGCATGTTATTTTTTATTGAGAATGAATCGTTTGTAAATTTTCAAGTTATCTTTTTTGCTGCTTTTTAATTGTTTGCAGTCTGCTTTCTATCTTACATACTATTATATTCAAAAAACGGTTTGAGGAATAATTTGACCGAAATATGTATAAAAAAATGGAATATATATGTAGCTGTATTTTTCCACATCTTTTTTAGTGATATTTGGGTTAAATGATAAAATAAATATGTCAACTTGTTCTGTTAATTTAACTTCGATATAATTGATACAGTATCACGGAGTGGAAGTATTTTTTTCTGAACAGTAATACATACACAGTCGAACTCGGTTATTAAGATCACGAAAATTACGAGATCTTGGATGCAATGAGGAAACATTCGTTGACGAATGGCGATGGGCAGCCAATACGTTAACAAGAGGCTCGCTTAATCTCAAATCAATCCTCGGTGTTCTGGGAAAGTAGTGATTTTTTTTGTCACTCCTATGCAATTATATGCAATACTTAATTACGCCATAGATTGTTACTTAACACACTTGTAATATGTAACAATATGCAATTTACCGTAAACATATCAATGTAAATGGCTAAAAATGTACGACTGTGTATACTGAAGCTGTCGTAGATAATATATTAGTCAGAAATTACAGTTATATACTAATTTGATCTGAGAACATTGTTTTCTCTTCAATTAAAAAGGGGCTCGCCGGCATTAGTAAAATTTATCAAGGGGCCCACTCCAGCCTATCCCTGCATACACTTATTCATTATTCATTTTTATAAAGGGCTACTTCTCGGGCATACCGAGAAGTAGCTCTTTATAAAAATGAGTTTGTAATCATATAAAAATACACATTCTCTAATATTACGAGTAATTTATAAGTAAGTAGTTTATAACGAGCTAATTCAGCCGGTCCCATTTTTCTCGTAATACTAGATAGGAACAGAATTTTAATTCTTAATTATATCTGTAATGCAATTGACTTCAAAACATAATGATAACTATTTCAGATATTTCTGTATTGCGTTCACACAAACTCGGCATTATCTGGAGCCCCGATCGCAGGGATGCGAATTTCTCCCGCATCGCAGAGATTCAAACGCGATACTGAACTAACATGCGACCCCCAAAAACCTTCAAAGCAGTGCGCTTCAGATTGCAAATCCTTACTCTTCTGTGATGGTGGAAAATTGAATGGAATAGTAACCTGTCCGTCAGCAAAACCTAACTGTGATTCAAACTCAAACACATGCGTCACCAAAAGTCCTGGAGTTCAATGTCTTGTAGCACAACAGAAAGATTCTGAGTGCGCTGGAAACGAAGGTTATTTCCCAGGTATTTTTTTTCTCTACTCTACTAATGAAAGTGAATTCATTTTTTTTATATTGAGCATCTGAGGGATCGTCTTCCTAATTTTTCAACCTAATATCAAGTACATGTATATAACTAGTGATTTTAAAAGTGATCGTACAACAAACACTTTTGTTTAAAACCATTTTCAATTTAAAAAAAAACATATATATGTATTCACTATTTCGAAAAAGAAAAATGTTATCACTCACTTTTACTATGTTCACTTTCAATACTTCGTGGAAAGGCATTATATTAAAAAAATAAAATACTCATTTTTATTAATTTCATTTTTATTTAATATCACCAGGACTGGCTTCGTTCATGATGAGCATTATCAACTGATGAGAGAATACAACTCTACATGCTTAATTATAATGCACTTCATGAGCGAAACTGTTCCTGATCATATTAAATAAAAGTAGAATTAGTACAAATGAGTATTTTATTATGGCAATGTCTTTTGGCAATGTCTTTTGCGCACATAACCATTGGAAAATTAGAGGGAACATTGATTACAATTTACAGAAAATTTCAATTAACTTGAAATTTGTTTTACTTTTCATAAAGCGGAGATTAGCATAATGCAGTGATCTAAGAAAACAGTATTTTTAAGACAAAAAATTAAGATTGTGGTGACAAATAATAAACACGTTATTCTAGCGTTCTTCATTAGGAACATAATATATTAACACACTTTTTAAAGCGCACATCTTTCATGGTTATTCTTGGCTTGCTATAGTTACAAACATATAATTATATGAACAACTTTAGGAAAAACCGATGATTTACCTTTCTATATTTTGGAAACGGTTACATATTATACTAGAAAGCGCCTTTCTTCATTGACAATAATGATGATTGTGGAATTACCGATACCGGGCAAAATTCATTTTTGTAATGAATTTTATCCTAAGCTCATCAAATAGCAGTGTATATTCATATTTCGTTTTTAGTTGAAATATATTTAATATATTTAAGCACAAATCGTTTAAATACCATTTTTTACCTTAATCATATAACTTATTGTTGTGGTCGGTAGCTTAATATCAGTGGCGTAGCTAGAGATTTGGGACCCTCACATAAACGTCGCACAAGGCCCCTTACACAGTTTGTTTTTAATTAAATTGGCATTCACTCCATTGTAATGAGGTGAAAAATTACCAAAGTGTTTTTGTTTTACTAATGTTGTTTTATATGTGGTTGATAGCTAGTTTGGTTTATGCCCAGTGCCAGCGCAAGGTTATTTGATGACATAGGTAACGGTTATTGGTGCGCCCCCTTTTTAACAAATCGCCTCATTTTTTAAAATAAGGAAAAAAAACAATTCAATCATTAGAATTTTTTTATATATCTATATCCGCTTCCAATGTAGAGAATATGGCATCCTAATAGAGGTATCTCAACTGAAGTTTTTCTACGTGAACTGATTGTTACTCAGTTGCTCAATCTCTTTTTTCTAAAGAGTGTAGGAATATGAAGAATATGATTAGTAAAATGGTAAGCCAATCGCTCGTGCTACGACCCATTATTGTGTCGCTCAACTTCTGTTTTTCGAATCATATATAATAGAATACATAATAACAACGAATAAATACAAACATCAAAATAAAATATATATATAAATGTTAGAGTATATAATAATAAGTTGAATACTCCATTTATGCGTCCCCTAATGGTATGCGCCCTAGGCGGTTGCCTATTTCGCCTGTATGGTGGCGCCGGCTCTGCTTATGCCCTCATCAGAACTATGTTGAAACTTACATTAACAGTTTAGTAATTCTTTACAAGAACAAACCTAACAAAAAGTTTTACTTAGAGTAAGAAATTGTAAATATTTAAAGTACATCCAAATACAAAACCTATTAATTTTCATTTCAGATCCGTTAAGCTGCCGAAATTTTAGTTACTGTGAAGGCGGTCAAGTTGTTCAAAAATACACATGCCCTGTGAATTATGCAGCTGATATTGAAACCCAGCATTGTATGAGGGGAGGCCGCTGCGGCACTATTAATTGTGTAGGAAAAATCGCCGCGATCCATTCAACCTATCCGCATATTTACGCTTTTTGTAAAAATAATGTTATGATCCCTGGATCATATTCTGCGTGCCCAAAGACCACAGAAGAATACGATCTTAAGGACCTTGATTGCAAGACTAAATGCAGAATTGAAGGGTATATGCCGCATAGAACTGAATGTAATCTGTTTTACAGATGTTTGGCGAGTGGATCAGGAGGAGCTCTCGAGATGACTTTGATATCTTGTCCTCGCAATCAAAATTATAATCAATTAAAACAAAAATGCGAAAAAAACATTGAGTGTCAATGAAAATGTTTCTTAATAAGTGTATGTAAATAATGTTATTTTGTCAATTCGTTTCGATTAAATACTTTGTAGATTGAATATCCCTGTTTCATTGACACATTGACTGTTAATATTACATTTCATTGCTTAGTTCAGGTATCGTAATACCATTCCAAAGAAAGTGAATGGAAAATGGTATTATATCGACTGTGGAAAGGAAAATGAACGTAACCCACAGTTTTTTCAAAACAGCTTATTTCGATAATCACAATGTATTAAACTTGATACACGTTCTATCAAAAAGATGCAAGCTGTAACTGCCGAATTAATATCTAAATTTAGCTTTTAAGTTTGAAAAAGATGACCTTGTAAAAAATTAAAACCATGAAAAAAGACTGAAATAAAGGTTTTTCTTAGACAATTTCTTTAATAAATATTAGATTATATCCTCCTGTAAAATTTGATATGTGTGTGTTACGTCCTTTTTCCTTTCCACAGTCGATATATAATATTTATTTTTTGTCAAATCATTTTGTAAGTACCTATTCACATCTGACTGAAATAAATATTTTAACAATACATCAAAATGATATTTTATTTAAAACAACGGTAAAAAGCTGTCACACGGAAAAATATTATATAAGATGTTTTGGAGCCGCGTAGCTTACCTATACCTTACCTATACCGCGATGTAAATGCTAGGAGTTTCGGAAAGAAATTAAAAACTTGCATATTTGACGAGAATTATAGCTCATTTATGTATACATGTATTATATGTATATATAATATATATATCAATTATTTCCATTGAAAAGAGTCTGCGTTCTCTATTATGAGAACGTGTACTACTAATTGCAAACGTCAAGGCAAAGTATTTTAATTATCAAATTATGCACTCAATATTATTAGGATATTAGGATGAGGATATTATTCAAAGGGGACTATTTTTTTTTATTGTTCTCTCTGTCCTTTATTTTCTTGATACAGGCGATTGAATATAATAAATTGCATAAACTGAAGACAATGTTACCAATTGGTGATTGGAAACCTAAATCGCGCTACCATTTTCCTAGAGCATTTTCAATCAGCTACACTGGTGAGGATATTGCATTATTATGATATAAAAAAAACAAAATTTTCTTTGCATAAATCGCACTTTATTACATACGATATGAGTTTCAATAATGATATTCTTATGGCTGTTTCTATTGTTAATACAATATAGATGAATATTTATCTATGTATTTAGAAACACCAATAAGTTTTAATTTAATAAACAATGAAATCGATATACAAATAAAAACATCATGTGTTTAATGTTAGACAAATTTATATAATATTTAAATCTGTTGTATACAGTATGTATCAATCTTTATTTTTTCAAAGAATAATACACTTAAATAATTACATTTTTTACAATCATTCGAAAACGTCAGTTTATTGTCATCAAATTTAGATCCCTTTGATCGGAAATATTTCGAACAGAAATATTTAATTTTAATTTAGTTTTACCAATACATTAATATGCCAATACAATTATAATGTTCTGCACATAATAATGACGCAGAACAATAAAAAATGGTCTCTTTGATTATATATTTTATTGTCTTTCGTTTTATGACGTTTGGTACTCTGTTACGGTCATGAAAAGAAATCCCACAGTTATTTTTTTATAGCCCAAACATTACCTAATTTAAGAATATATATATTTTTTAATATCTTTTAAAACACTTGCTCAGACCATAATAAAATCAGAGCTTTGTTAGAAGACAAATAGTTTCTATTTTTTTTAAATTAATAAAACATACAATAATAAAATATGTACAACTGTATGATAGCTGTTTTAAATTACTAAATAAAATATAAAAAGTTCTAATTGTCATCCACAGCATAATTTAATCTAAATTATTATATTGAAATAACCCTACAACAAATATTGTTTTATATCTAGCCTGAATCAAGGAATAAATTATTGTCAGGTTTTTTTAAATTCTCAAATACCTTAAATACTTTTGTTTCCCAACACATTTCTGTGGTTTTTTTTGCCATTCACACAAAATGCATGGTTTTAATTTTCCAGCCATATATAAAAATGCATTATGTCTAAATGACAATGAATGAAGATAAATAATAAAATGTCAATACATCAATTGGCCATATTTTAATTTAATTTTAAATAAGAGCAATAAAGAATTACGTCGTTATAAATTTAAGTTTTCTATTAAGTTATAGATAGTAAGCTAAAATATTTTTATTGATATTTATGATTGATATGAATTCGTCTACGTAAAATTTTATACTTGTTTAATAAAGACAAAAAGATACAAATATTTTACATTGTCATATTACTACATTTTCAAATTAACAGTCCAAATCACTACTTTTAAATATTGGATAAAATAGTTACCAGGAATCTTTAAGAAACAAAAATGATTTGATATGTAGTTGTCAAAAAATATTATTTTATTCATTGTCAGATTATCTTTTCGAGTTGGAAAAACCCCGATTGATGAATAAATGTTTAAATTCTATATTCTTCACAATGCTTATGATAGCTGTAAGATAAATGTATGTATGCATATTGTTTACATATATCATACATACGTTATCAAAACAAATATAAAGAAAATAATTATTGCGTATGTAAAAAAGAGCTTATTGGTTTTTGACCTTTCCAGTTGTTGCGTGGCTTGGATACAGTCTCCTTAGTAGAATATTGTCTACCGCCGGAAGCAATAGATACCTTTTTTCAGGAGTATACGTGACTGGACTGAAATCATCGCCCGCGAAGTCTTCACCGGTCAAGGAATTTTGTATATATTTTGGGGCCGCCTCATAGTTCGGTGAATCAAAATACTGTGAGGGGAATTTATCATTGGAAAGTAAATCTTGTGCGAGGCTTAAAGATTCCTGGTCGCGTAAAAGAGCCGGGTCGTTATTGCGAGCAGTTACTCGGTCTCCTCTGGAAGCGTGCGAGATAAAAGGTACTGGCGTCGGCGGTAAGTAGGCGATGTCGGAGGGGAGTTCGATGTAGCTGCTTGTCCCATCAAAGAAATCTTGCCTGTAAATATTATAATATACCTTTGTCAATCGTACCGTTTAAAAGTTCACCTATACAACTGTTAATTATATAGCACACTAATACATGATTCAAAATCATTCACGCTCAGCTTTACTTGGGTAATGAATGTAAGTGGTAGAAAACTTTTTCTGTCGATAACATTGTGGAATGCGGCCATTAAACATTGGCTACATATGCACAACTCATGATGGTGGGAACATTACTTATTGATTACAAATTATATAGTTCATCTAGGAAACTCTTCTTAGCAGTTAGTTTTACTGGCTTATAAGTGATTAAAATCTGTGCCTCCATAATAGATATTGTTTACGATTGTTTCATTGTGTAAATTGTTATACACAAATGAAAATGAACAGGAAATTGACCATTATTATTGTTATTCTTGAGAGGTTCTCGTGAATTTTCTTGAGTATAAAATGAAAGCCTCGTTATGAATTGTTCTATAATATATAAAATTACTCAAATGCATATCATTTGTATTTAACAAGACAATTTTATAAATAGTTCAAATTTAGTTTCATTAAAAAACTAGCCACAATCATTTCGATGCACGTATCCTTTTCATTTGAGAGCAATTTTAATATCAGCTGGATAAGAAACATTGATTTATTTTATTAATTTATATTACCACAGTGAGTTTATTTTATATTTAAATTATGTTTAATGAAAACAAGCATCGTATATCATTAACATAACGATGGTTTAGTTTCATAGTGCTACAACTAGAAATTTGTACTTCTGAGATATGGCTGACCAAAGTTTTGACGCAGCTAAACTGAGTTAAAAAAAGTTATAATTATTATGTGCTTCATCGTTTTAGTCAACCATTACAACGTTGACAGAACCATAAAACGATATTTCGAGTTTAATTTGCATGGAACTGAGATTTAGAGTTTATATTTCTTTATTTCCATTATTAACCTACCGAGAGAAAATTAATAATTATTTATAGCCGTACTTTTTTTGAGTTATAGAAGAGAGCATATTCGAATATAATAGATAATGTGACTCAAAATATTATTTTTTTGAATATCATTTAATGAAACTATGCCATCAATAACTTAGTCGACTAATTATGTAAATATATAGTTTCATACCTAAGTCTGCCATCCGTGAGAGTGGAATGTTCCCTGAAATCATAGCACATTTTTTATATTGACAATATAAAACCAATAGTACAATGATATAACTAATAAATCTACAAAGGAATATTAAATGTATGTTATATAGTACATAATAATTAGGTATAAAGTTAATAAATTATATAAAACTATGACGAGCTTAAATATGTATTATAGACAATTCAACTGATTGTATGAAAGAGTGTATATGTAAATATTTAAGTAAAACAATAGTTCAAATTCATTTTAATAAATGTAATAATGAAATAAAATACGAATTCATCACATAAAATAATACATATTTTATCTGATTTTTTGTTTAATTATAATATTATAGTATTTTAGCGGAGTATAATACAGCTATTGTTTTATAAAATAAATATGAATAGTAACGAACTTTTGAATAATAAATGAAGCTTTTGAATAATAATCGTCAGCTTTATTTTTCAAATGCTTAATTTTTGTCTGTAAAGTAAAATCACTTAAACCATTAAAATATTTTTTAAAACCTTTTGATTGCAAATAATCCTTCCACTATAGTTTTCTGCTTTGGCGTATAAATAAAAATAGTAACAATTCATTTTCTTAGTTGTAAATGAAATTGAAATATAATCCAAATATTGAATTTGATTTTCCACGTCTATACTTATTTGAATACAATATTTGTAATGTAACATACATTTACGAATAAGAACATTTTATTTTGATATATTTATTCTAGTATTGTGTTGAATTTTAATTTGTGTTTTTACTATCGGCAAATAAACATTATGCAATCAATTCGTATTTTATAATGTTATGTAGATAGTGTTTCAGATCAAAAGTATTTTTTTTTAATATATGTATATACATAATTTACAAATATGATTTTCTACGAAATCTATGATTTAAATGGGTTTTGATATAACTAAACTATAATGGCACTAAAATGATGATGAAACAGTACATTTATACATGCCTTCGTTGTAAATACTTCACTATCTAACTCTACGTTTTACCTGCTAAGGGTTTATTAAATACACCAATCAATCAATAATTTATTAAAATAAACAATTTTAATATATATAGTCAAAACACATTTAAATTACGTATTCCTAAATTTATTCATACGTCACGATCTTTTTCGTTAAGCCTTTGAGCAATTGAGACTAAAATTAAGTAATATTTATCAGTGCTCGAAATTAGTAAATTTTCTTATACAAAACTCTTGATTTCTTTAATAATAAATTCAATATTTAATTTTAAAAATTATAACATGCAAAAATAATCAAAACTATTGTTCAGTGGTACAAGCATCTGTGATATAATCATTAATCAATTATTCAGGGTTATTAAACAAATTATTTTTTTTAATTTGTTGGGACGTTACTTAAAATATTAAACTATGATGCTTTTTAACAAAGCTCCTAGATATCTGAACATAAACAAAGAGTTTATTTTCTTCAAATGAGATAGATAAGAATGATGTTGTTATGTTCAACATATTTTATACTTTGATAAAGAAGTGATGACTTGATGTATTTTACACTTTTTTATTAATATAGTGACCAACATCTTATAACTATTTTAACTCAATTTTTATTAACAACTTGTGAATCAGTAATAAGTAATCAGCATTGAAAATAAATACCCTTGTTTGATTTACTTCTGTATCAATTTAACATACTTTCAAACTAGGCTATCCCGACCTGACTTTAAAAATATGTTTTAGAATACCTACTATAAATGTTATTTTAAATCATTTCAGTAACTAATAAAATCTATTATATTAAATTTAAGAATAATTATGTTTATACATTTTTAATAAATAATAAATATCACAACATTCTACCAGCAATAAAAAATAGTGTGAGATTTGTAAAAGTGAGAAAGAATAGAATAATACTTTCAAATTAATATGATTGTGAATTATATATTATTAATTACCTACTTCAAAAAATGCTCATCCACAGTATCTACTTACCTACTTTTTTAACTATAGGTTTGTTTATTTTTTGGAAAATTCTTTACAACTACACAATTGGCAAAACAACAAAAAAATATAAATAAATAAAAATCCGATAAAAGCTCAATTTTTTCAGAGGTTGAATTCAATTTGATTTAGTGATAGAATCTGTTCGAATAACGTTTGAATTTTTTTTAGTGGTATTTATGATAAAATAATTTGATGTATTTTCTCGTGTTTCGGAATCGGGCCGAAGTAAAATGTATTTTGAATTTTCTGTAAAACAATCTTATAGTACGACAGCTCTAACTTATCCGTTTATATACAATACAAATGATTAACACATCATACAACCTAACTCAGGAAGACCCATTTTTTTCAAAATTTGTTTAATTGTTGAAATTTAGTGAATGTATTAATAAGTAATTATAAATGATTATAATAAAAATGCGTGCGAAATATTTTTGAAGAAATTTCAAGAAAATTTCAAGAAATTATAGTTTAAGTTTAAGATGGAAAAAATGAAATTTACGTAACGTATCGCTTTTAATAAAAATAAATATCTTAGGAATTCGGTCGCAGAGTCGCAACGATGTGCTTGCAATGCCTTGGTTATAGTTGTTGTAAAACTTTTCGAAGCTTTTCTCACTTCCAATTTTATTTTAAATCTTCCGAATAAAACGTTTTATGTAATTACCAAAGCAACTATTCCCTAGGCTTCATAATAATTTTAGATACGATAAATAAGAGACAAAAAATACTTCCTAAGTTAAGTAAATTATTGAAACCAGCAAAAAAAATACTTGGAAAATTCGTTTGACCATGATTTGGACATCTTTCTGTTTTTTTCAATTGATAAAAGTTTTATCACTGTAGATAATAATAGTATTCGTTAAGGATAAATACAAAAAAAACTGCTTGGCTTAAAAACATATGTAAGCATTATGCACTACGACTACTAAAAGGTAAGTTTGTAGTTCAATAATTCCTTAAGTTACTTCTTTTCGATTATATAATAATATAAAATAAAGTACCCAATAATTTATTTAATAATGTCGTTATCAGATATGCTATGAAAAATGATGTCCAAAATGTAGCGACGAATTTCCTGCCAATATTTCGTGTTTTTTTTTTTAATTAATGATAATTTAATTAGACTAGTTAAAGCCGTCGAGCTATAACAGCTAAGTTGCGTACACCGATGCACTACACATGTATAGGAATCTGGACGGGTTACGGAACCTCCCCAGCCGTTCGGGCGACAAAGGCGGTAAAACTGTGCGGCCCGATCTACCGAAGCGACTTCGTGCGTAACGGAATGACGGCAACCAGCCAAGGCGGGCCAATGAGCCAATATGACGCTTCACGGGGTTAAACCTCACCTGCCCACCACCGTCCGACCGGAACCACCCGCCCTTGGCGACGGACCCTGCGAACGACGTCACTAATCACCACCAACATTTAACTTTATACAAAATCATTCGATTAGTTACTTCCCGATGATGATAAGAGGTGTTAACGAAAACATCATTGGCTATAGCCTTTATAATAAATGATAAAAAAACGTACGAAAGTTGCTTCATAATATAATTGATATTTTAGCTCAACTAACTTTTTATATAATACCACAAAAAAACAGTGATAGTGTTATATCATTTATGTGAATTTATTATGTACAGTAAACTTTTTTTAAGTAATAATTTTATGAAGTCATTACACATTTCACCAAATTATGTTGAGTATCTAGTTGTAATTAACTCATTATGTAATGATAAAATAGGATAGTTTTTAAATTATTTTGGCTCAAAATATTATAACTGATATAAACATGGTTAGTTTAATATTTAAAAAATAAGCGAACTTGAAATTAAATGTAAAAATCAAAACACGGTTGAATATAAAATAACATCATCTCTGTTATAAAGAACAATACATTTGTTGTTGTCTCACTAAGCGTTCTGAAAAATATATAATAAACTCATAATATTCATTTGCTACAATAGCAATCAAGGAAAACCTTTTATTTTTAAAGTAGGATTAAAACATCACCTATATCTGATAAACGTCAAGGCTTGCTGTAGCAACCAAATTTAAAATTATGTTCCTATTATCCAAAATCTTCTTGCTTATCGTTGAGTTTGAGTAAATCAATATTATTTTAATTTCAAATTTGTAATTTCATTGGTATAATATAGATAAGTCAACAACAAATGAAACGAACGCTTACCCAAGAACCGCTTTTCATTATTAGGGTAGCGCTCTGCCAAAGCTTGCACCAGATCTTCGTAATCAAATCCATTAGTGTTCTGCATCACGGGGACTGGATATTCATCAGAATTTACTGCGAAATAGTCGTCGGCTTGCCTCTTTTGCCGGCCTTTGCTTTCGTGATCCTTTGACGCTTCACTATAGTCAATTTTATCAATAACATCATTCAACGGTACGGATCTTTTCATATTTCTAGTTGAATAGTAACCCGAGGTAGCTTGTGCTTTTAAAGACGCTAAATTGCGCTTATCTTCCGACTGATGCTCTTCTCCTAATTCTGGAGTTGGATGTGCATCTACAGCAGAGTTTCTATTTACAGAATGCAGGTATGAATCTTGTCGAAGTAAAGCTGCCACGTTTCTTTTCTCATCTTCTTGATGATCCCATGAAGTACTGTGGTTTGGTAGAGCCCAATCTCTGGCCATTGCTCCTATATTTCGTTTATACTCTTCGTATCTACTATATAATGGTGAATTTTGATTACGAGCAACCGAAGCTATATTGCGTTTACCGGCATAGAAAGCATTATTTCTCATCAAAGATTGAACGTTTCTTTTGTCAGAATCTAGAGAATTGTCAGTATTATGTCTGTTGAATCTGTACAATTCTCCATTTCTAGCCAATGCACCGACGTTTCTTTTGCCCGAAGGGAAATTATATTGCTTTGCAAGTGATCCTATATACCTTTTTTGATAAAGATCACCCAGAAAATCATTGATTTCTCGCTTCATATATCCGTTTCGAGCTAATGACCCAACATTTTTCTTGTCTTCGTTTTCATAGTAATCATTATAACGTTTGCCTGGCATATACCCACTCCTTACCAATGATTCTATGCCTCTTTTGAAGTAACGATTCATTGCTCCAGACCTCGCAAGAGATGCTACGCTACGCTTATCTTCTTCGTTACTTTCTTCTTCTTCGGGAGCTTGAAGAGTTGGAAGCTGTCCATTTTTGGCTAAGTTGGCAATACTTCTTTTGTTTGCATACCCGAAACGATATCCGGATCTTGCAATTGAACTTATTTTTCGTTTGTTTTCATATGGAAACTGTCCTGATTTTGCTAATGATGCTATGGAACGTTTATCTTCCAATGTAGATTCATCATAGAGAAGCTTACCATCTGATAACAAATCATAATCAGGTAAATCAATACTCTCTTGAATCGCCTGAGAATTAAGAATCTTTAGCAATTCTCGTCGCAAAGCTCTCACCTAATGAATTAAAAAATATACAAGTATATTTATTTGAATTACCTATATATTTACTATGTTTCAATTGAGGAAAGTGAACACGACATTACTAACCTGAATACTTCCCAATTCTTCAGGGGTGAGCAAGCTTTGGAAAACATTATCAAGCTGGCAGTTGTTGGAAAGTGTTGCTGCATCAGATCCATTACTGGAATCTTCCGGTCGTACCTAAAAAAATATAAATAATAATAAAATATTGAAAATCCATCTTTCTGGTCATTAATGAAGTCTTTTGAAAGGTATCAATTTCCATTATAAAATATAAGTTAAGGAGTAGGCAGTGAAGGCACTCGATCTTTATTAAAACGTTAAGTTTTATTAGAAGTCGTCAGAAAAACCAAACTTCATTTAAAAGTTTGATCCCCTGAATACAATTTCATTTGAAAAGGAAATGGGAACATCAATTCAATTGAAAATGTGATTTGTGTTCTTGCTTTTTAACAGATCAACTGATATGCTATGTTTTAAATAGTCAAAATTAAATTATAAAATATATTTATTTTTGAAACGTGAACCTACTGTAGATCTATGTTAATATAATGATATGATTTTGTCGTTTAAAAGATCGATATTTTTTTCTTTAATAAAATATTTATGTATCTAAATGTATATAAATAGTGTTTGCACTATTTTGGTATTTTATCAATTAAAATGTTTATATATCTGTTAAATTTAAAGCCATATTCATCGTATATATAATTGTTGTATCAAAAAATCATCAACATATACAGAAAAAACATGCGATGTAACTACTTCTAACTATTTTGTAAAAAAATATTTTCCAGTGACTTTCTTTATTTTCCTCTCATGGCTTATTTCACAGTACCAATTTTTCTATACCCGTATAACTTGTAGTAGGCGAGAGATCGCTAAATTGAAGTGTCACGAACGTGGAGTTTAATGTCAATCAAACTTTTATAAATAAGCTTGCTGAGCTAGGAGAATTTAAAATGACGAAGGAAAAATATAATTTGAATTTGTTTTACATGAAATACAATTTACAATATTCCCACTCGTTTAATATGTTATCAGAAAACTAATTAAAGTTGTTTCAGAAATGTGTCGTAAATATACGACACATCATAAAATTGATTTGTACACCTTTTTGTGTTATGTATAAAAAGCCATTAAAAATTCCAGCGTTTATTTTTGGATATGAACATACATATAAAAAAAACTCTAACTATGTATGAAAATATACTTTCGAAGATATTTTATTAAATACAAATTTTAATAAAACAACAATTTTTATTGTCGTTTGTATAATATGAGGAGGTCACCAATTGAGGGGAATTTCCATTCAACGATATTTTCTTTATAACAAATAATGATTTAAAACATGTTTTGTTTTTTTTCGTCAAATGGTTTAACCCATTTTTGCCTAGTGTTCCAATATTGGAACATTTAGTATTTTTAATTCCACTCCATTTATGCACGACACAATAAAAGTTGAGATTACATCAGTCTCAATCAGTCTACAGCTAGCAAGTGTAGGAATCGTTTCGTGTAGTATTTTTTCAGATTTGAACCTGTCTGAGTGAGCTGTGTTTTTTTATTTGCATCAATTATGGGAAAATTCAGGGAATATTCGGGCAAAAGTGGGTTAAGCAATTATTATCGATTTACATTTAATTGATTGGAATAATTGCCTACTTAAAATAAATATTTATGTTTCACTTTTAGAGAAATTAGAAATAGATTTTTTTAGAAATTACCTATTGTTTTTTTAAGCACGCATATTTTAATTAAGATTTTTTTTTAAATTCTAACTGCATAAAAACATTATTTAAACGAGGCGTTTAGCTGCGGCAAGTTGAAATCAAATTCCTGTTTTTTTAATGATTATTTCTTGCTCGTAGTTTTACAACTTTTTAGTAAAACTCTTCTGATGTTTGGTATCGTATAATCTATTTACATAATAATTGCATATTGAACAATCGTACATTTTTCCAATACAGCAATAATAACGATGGTATATTGAATCCATTTTTGCTCCTCGGTTCTCTTTGAATGGCCTTCCAGTCTGTTCATAACGTAGCAAGTATCGCATGGCCGTATGACATTTCATACGAGCACGTAAAGCTCCAGTACTGTCAACGAATGTCAAAACCACACATCCGCCATTGAGAAGATGGAAATAAATGATCCGTATTAATGCAGCCGTGCTTGATAATTAATTTAATATACTCGAACTCGCTTGCCACGTTTGATGACAGAATCTACACTGCATTGAATTAATACTTCCACAGCAAAACATTATCACTCTATTGATTATACGGGTCAGGAATATGAAGACATTTGGCAGATGTTATATTGTGGATTTTCGATTGATTACGACTGCAAAGCTGGAAATATCATATCATACATTACTCGAAAAAGTTCGATATGTAGTTTGGTATTTCGATATGAAATTGTATATATTTATTTACTTCCACAGCAGACCGTTTAAGATTTAATACCTTACCGGTGCAACAGCCGAGTGGTGTATACTTCTGTTTTTTTTCTCGTATAGCTGTTAAGCATTCGGATAACCAAATGGAAATTATAATACAATGATCTTTCAATCGAAATCTGAATTTTTATTTAATGACATACGTATCTGTGATGTTTTAATTACTCCTCATTTAATAAAAAATATAATCCTGAAAATAGGAAACTGATGGATAGATTGATTTACAATTAGTTCTTGTCTTACATTCTTTATCCCTACTAAAAGAAACATTTTGGAAATCTATATATCTCTCGACATTCGATTTGGAGTCCATATGCGATACATAGAGTATGAATATAGTAAAAAATGTTAAGATGTATAAAGGTTTCTTGGCACGATTTAAAAAAAAAGCTGGTCGTTCTGGGACTTGAACCTGTGATATTCATCACGGAAGCCAACAACGTTGACCAATGCATCACGGACCCGACAACCGATTTCGGTTCGAAGGCATAGATGTTTGGGATGTCTGAAAATTCTCTTCCATTCTCCTGATTATAAAATAACGGGGCGTAGCGAAAGTGATTGGTTACCCACTAGTGCTGTCCTAGCCGGCCAGTCCAATCCTTTCGATCACTATTCTCTTGAAAAAAACAGAGGTTGATCAACTGAGTAACAAGCAATTGTCGTAGGAAAACTTCTTCTGTTGAGATAATTCCATTAAAAGATCATTTGCTTCACAATCAAAACGGACATGGATATAAAATATCTTGAGAAAGAGTCCTGACTCTTATGTACTACATTGAATAATTGTATATTATTATTATTACTTGTTGTTCTTGCAAAATACTATTTATGATTTGTGATGTCGTTTCACGAGAGCTGGGATGCTAAAAATGGAACTTCGAATCCATACTCATTCATTATATCTAAACTGTACATATTCTTTAAACGAAATACGAATTCGTTAACATTTTCTTCTCATCGACCGATACATGATTAAAACCATAAAACAGATATTTATTTACATTATTGAATACTCGCCATTTTGATTACAACCCGTTATTTGTTTATGACACAAAACCTTTTTCTCTAAGCAATACCGATATATTTATTATCTAGTCAGTTTTGTATGGATGTCGTTTGCTTCTGAAAATTTGAGCCATTTTACTGCCTATTAACACTATGATGTTGCGTGTGCTTTGCTAAATGGTATTCGAAACACAACACGGTGGCACTGACTCGGAAATTATTAAGGTAACATTTTCATGAATGCTTTTAACCTGTCACCTAGTTTATTGAACACTTTTTCGCGCCAATGGTGTGTGAAACCTGATAGAGAAGAAGTAATCAAAAGGTACATGGGTGAGCTTTTAAAAGTAAAGTAAACACGAAAAACTCATGAAAAAATCGACTGATATCAATATATTCTATCTACTTAATATATGACATATTTTATACTTGAAACCTTGCTGAATATTTTAACTTCTTAATTTTAATAAAAGTATTTTTTTATTATTACAGTTAATAGCAGCAAAAGCGTCACATATTTTGAAATTTTGAAATCTTCCGTTATTAAATCGATAAAAATTTTACATTACAAAAAACCATGCCCAAATTATCAAATGTTTAAATAAACAAAAAACACATTTCACACTAACCTCGCCGGAACTTGAAGCAGGACCCATCAAATCGACAAGGCTTTTAAGAATCATAATACAAAGCTCTGACTGAAAAATTATTACCAGTCAATCTCGGTATATTCAATTAGATAACATACTTTTACTGGATTAAAAAAATGTGTTTTTATAAAAGTAACACATTTATCAATGCGAGTCGTTTAATTTTCCCCACTTACACAAACTATTTATGGTTTTTAAAAGACAAAAAAATAAAAATACTTATTATCGTATTCAGTGGTTATTTTCCATTATAATATATTACGATATATCATTTACAATTAAAATTGGACTTATTTTAAATTATTACAGTTTTTTGTGAATCCTGTAAATTTTTTAATGTGTAGGTTACGTCCTTTTTACTTTCCACAGTCGATATAAAAGTTCCGGTAAGAACAAAGCTTCATAATACAAACAGAAAAGCTTTGTGTTACGTTGTCTAATGGGAAAATGTCTGGATTCCATTCTTGTGTCAAGGAGAGCCGAGTATTAAAATGTGTACCTACTAAGGATTCAGTGACTGTTTGTAGCTCGCAGGAAATCACTAACATACGACACATTCTTAGGATGAAGTTTTAATATACACAACCCTTCATGTTACCACTGCAAAATATTTTTCGTTGTATATTACAGGAGGCGTATTCAGAGAATGGTATTTTTATTATTTTTGCATGTAACATATAATAGGCAGTATAATATTTATTTCCTCGGTGCAATATCAAGCAAATAAAACAAATGCTTATAAAATGATACTACTCCTCCGAGTCGAAAGTGATTTTTTCATAATTTTAAAGAGATTCAAAAAGGTAAACTGAAAATTAATATAGTGGTAAGTAAAAATAAAATATCTGGCAAATAATATTAAATTGAATTTTTAATGCAAATATGTACAGTTACAAAATCGATAGCCATAAATTTGGTAATAGTAAATTGAAATTGTTATTATTTTTTATTTTTATGTCTCATTAAGTCAGTTTTATTGAGCATACAGTAAAAAATATCAAATGTATCATTTAATAACTTACTTACTATTAATATAGTCCGCATTAAGAAAATACAATGGCATATAACAATAATAAAATACCAAAATGTGGGTGTCTTTATATCAGATCAATTTGAATACTGTCTTTGGATCTCAATGGTTTTCAAAACATTTTGTTTAACTTCATGAGAGTGGAAAATTCTTGTTAGCCAAAATAAACGCAGAATTTGTAGTTAATGCGGACCGGATAGTTGCGCTTGAAGTAGAATATTCTCGGAATACTTGGAATCTTTGCCCAATCTACTTTATTACTGACTATCAAAGTCCCTTTAGATTATATTCACATAAATTATTAAATAAAATATTTTTCTGCAATTTAAAATTTTCTTCCTCTCGAAAATTTTATCTTTTATCTTGCATGAAATAATTTACTCTGGCGCTCGATCCATGCTTTACTCTTAATTAATGAAAATTATAAAAGTATGTTTTACCACGTTTTCTCCAAGCAAATAAGCAGGTAGAATTTTAATTGAATATTTCAACAAGAAGCATTTAAATAAAAACTGGCTGCCTATCACTCGCTCAAACTTTGATTAATAGGAAGTGGGAATCTAAATGATTTTTTGACACCCCGTTTTTCGGAATTAAATAACAAAACAAATTTAAACGAAAAATCATAAATTCCGACACTCCCGTCCTTCATGGTGAAACGGCTTAAAACTCAAGCATCTGCGTCGTTACCAACCGGCGATCAAAAATTTAACAAATCGTAAAAAGTATTCACATAAGTTTTATTTACTAAATCTAGAGAACGATAATAATAGCAATTAATTAATATTATATATACGACAGACGTTTGAGAAGGTAATTTTTTGATCATTTATCAAACATGTGAAAAAAGTGTATAGAAAATCATTTTATATGATTATTTATATAAATTAAATACATCGATAAATGGTTGTGCATATATTTTTAAATAGTTATTTTTAAACACAGGGTTACGTTGAACTCTAATAGAAAAATCGCTGTTACTATATATTAAAATGATAAGACATGAATTAACTAAATGATAGTTTATAACTTTTTACAATTAATAATTTATACTATCATGGCGCTATTGAAAATTTAACACGAGTTTTGCGTCCGTGTTTGAAGGCCTTTAATTCTATTTATAATTGCTTTTATGTACTTATTCTTGACATAAAAATCATTACCTCATTTTATTACTATATATTTTTTTTTTATAAAATATAATAGTTTCTAAACAAATTATATATTTAATACATATTAAACTAATGCATTATAAATTGAAAATACACTCCACTTTTTTTAGTTAAAAATAATGTGTACTTATCACCTCACATAGTTTTGTAAATATAATCAAGTGGTTTTACTTGCTTGGAACGTAAATTTAGCGTAATAGAATAATAAAACTCACAAATGCTTTTAACGAGACACTGAAGAGAAAATTCCTTTTTTATTATCACAGGTAGTAAAATTTACATTTAGGTGCTTTTCTGGAAAGCTGACTTAGTCGGTGCTGCCGCGTAAAAGCTTTTAAATTCTAAGCGTGACAGAGTCAGCAGAAAACATCTTAGGACATTTGGTGACGTGTTATATTGAATAATAATGAATGCACCTTGTCTCTCTGAGTGAACAAGATTAATTACGTAACAACCAGATAAACGTAGAAAAATATCTACCTAATAACTATTAATATCATCGTCATCATCAATCAATGCCTTCCCACTGCCATTGGAAGGTGTCTTAAGCCTCCCCGGAATTAAATTGAATATATTAACTTACTGGAAATCATGTAGCTTTGTTGATTAAGCTCTCGTTCATTATATTTGCCTGCAGAATACCCAAACGAAAACATTTTTATTTTAAATTTTAAATCGATTTATGAAATTGTGTTTAAAGGCATATACAGATGTGATGTTTACTCTCCATATTACTCATCTTATATTCGATGAAAAAAACCAAAAACTAGAGAAAACGTAAGCCAACCTATAGTTGTTTCCTAGACTTATTGCTCTATTTTTACCCTCTTTGAAAATATTACCAGTTCACGCAAAACCCCTTCTTTTAAGGTATTGTAATATGAGTCCAATTTTTTTACTTGGTGAAATGATATTGTGAAAAAATGGATATATTTAAAACCGCAGAGTATTTTAGACAACAAGATTAGGATATTTTTAGCTTTACTTGTTTAGTATGCAATTTTTAAATATAAAATGCTTAATAGTTATACAAAATCATAATAAACGTTTAATTCACATGTAATTTTAAGATTATTCACTATCATAGCAATAAATATATCAATTAATACATGTTCGTATATGTGTATTCTTTTGTGTAAAAAGAAAACTATAGAACCATCTTCTGAGCATAGGAATTCGACGTGAAATTTGTGCGATAAGAATATGTATGTCATCAATACAAATGGCGTTCCAAGATTCCTTGATTGGTTTTGTTTTTTTTTTTTTTTTATATTTGTTTTGTGATTTCGCCAAATTTACAATTGTAATCTTTTGTAAGAGATGTAGAGCGACCGGTTAAAAAGCCAGTCTTCCATGTCTCGTTCTTCTATCATCAATAAAATGGAAACAAGGAATAATTTTCTTGATCATTTCTTGTTAAGATTATTAACTACATTCAATATGATTTATAGTGAGAGAAAGCGCGATAAGAAAAATGAAATATGCTTTTTTTTGGTGATTTTTAAATTTTTCTAAAGTAGTGATTTATATTTTAAAAAATGAAGCCGTTATAAAACATTAGACTATTAACATTTTACAAGTAAATCTTGTGCTACTGAAAGACGTGGCTATAAATTCATTTTAAATCCACGTGCGCAACATGTTCACCTGCGTCCAAACTTTGCAATTAAATTTCTTTTTCATCGTAAAAATAACATTGTTTTTATGAATTCTTATGACTTATTACTAACGACGATGTAAAAGAACACCTAGTTTCATCAAAGTGGGGATTACTTTACATACCATGAAACATGAAACTACACAAAGAGACAAATGAAGACAACTTCTTTCTTGTCTGAATTAATTATAATGAATACTCTAATTTATTATGTCCAGCTGTAACTGATCAGTATTTTTTTTACTTAATGTTCTGATGGCGTCGCGTTCAATCCCAATTACGTTTGATATCAATTGTTCATTTTTCAAAGTAAATTTAGAGATTTGAAACATTAGTTTTTGTGATAAGTTCCTTTTTATCGAGTTAATCTCGAGTAGCTTTGTAAAAAAATCTTGAGCGATTTAGCAAATTAATAATGGCGCATTTACGATTGGTCGTAGCACAAAACATTGAATTTTATTCTTTGAAAAATATATGCTCATTGGTTTTGTTACTTACAACTAGGTCATACTTTTTAGAATGTACAACTGAACTGCCATCACAACAGGATTTGAGAAAATCATTGTTTGGTATATATTTTTTTTCATAACTCAATTAATAGGGTTGCTTTGATTTTTTTCCCATGCCCGCTCTCGATGTGAAACATATGATGATCTCCTTATGAAAGCATCTCAACAAAAGATTTTTCTACGAGAACTGATTTCTTCTCGCTAAAAGATATATTTTTTTATTTTATAAAGCTTGCCACTTACGCGTTAATAAGTATGTTAATAATATATAGGTCGATTTCAATATTTTTTCTTTCTTTTGTGAATTTTATAAAAAAAATCCGTTCATACAATATATAATTATAGTTAATATAACATCTATGATCTCATGAAGTACTTTTATTCGAATGGGTTTTCTTAACTCATGTTTATTTTGTGGATAAGACTGGAAGATTTTTAGACGTAATCTACTATGCTACAATTTGGATTATATGGTATTTTGACATGTAAACTAAAGAGCATGAAAAGATAATGTTATTATTTTTTTAATTCGAAAATATTATATAAATAAATTCGTTTCACATTTAAGTGTAATCTTTTCGTAACTCAAAATAACCGCTAGATTTTTCTTATTTCTACATGTTCAATACTGCCTACATATGTATACCAAAAAGTAGAATATTTATTATACAGAAAAAAAAATCACATTACATGTAACAAACAGTAATTTTATATAAACATTGAAAAACATTACGATTATTGTACAATCGAAAAACGTATTTTGGTTGCAAATAAAGGTAACCATTTCGAAATTTATGGTTAATAATTTGTGTAAAAGTACATTCGTAAAATCAATGCACAGTAAAAATATGTATTGAGCAACTTTATCAGAAAAAATCGATTTATATACTTATTATAAAAAATAATAAGAAATATACTTACATTTTGTACGGAGAGCCCCAAAACTAGCAAAAAACTAGCAAGGAAAAACTTTGTTATATGGAATTTATTGTGGTCATTATTTCTTCCTTCCCAATACATTTTGATTTTTGAGTCCAAATACCGTCACTTTTGTTAAACCTGTTACTTTAAATATAATTTTTGTTTCAAATACAAATGATACGCTCTGAACAAAAAAATAAAATTCAGGCAAAGTATTCGTTTTTGTAAAAATAAAGAAACACAAATGCTGTGGGTCTTGAAATAATATTGGTTAATTATTAACGAACCAACCTCGTCCAGAATAGTAAAAATTTTACATCATATAAATTTAAAAAAAAAACAATTAAACATATGTTGTAAATGTTGAATTTTCGAAACTGCAAAAAATATTAATATATATATATCTAAAATAAAAAAACATAAAAACAAATGTTGAAATATTTGATATTTTTTAGATAAATAAACCACTTTTAAACACAATTTCACTTTAAAACTTTCTGAATGATGTCCTTACCGATATGTTACTATTCAATATAGATGGCGCACTGAACCTACAGTGAGTCAACGAGCCGGAGTCGGAGCTTTTATAGGACCTTCGTAGTAGTCAATCTGTGGGAAGAGTTTCGTAGCGCATGCGTGACTGTCTACGCAATAGCTACGGCCGCTACGACCTATGAGTATATCAGTTTAAGGAGGGCTGACCACAAGAAAATATGTTTATCAAAGGTCACGTTAATTAATATTACGTCATTATATTAATGACATTGATGTCGATTTAATTTCTATATGACACATGGCATATAATCCAATGATGTACGATTACGTATATAATTTACTCTGAAATATGAACCTATTAGATGACAAACAGTTAGGATTCATTAAAATATGTACTGACCGATTAGTAAATATTGTATAAGTAAAAATAAATACAATATTACTGCAAATCAGCCCTAATAAAAGAGATCCTCTTACATTGTACTGTATACAATATCAAATTAGTTTCCCGGTTTCATTTCTTATAGCTTATATGACATGTAATGGGACATTTTTAAAATTACGGTTAACTAAACTGTCTTTTTTCTGAATTAATGATTCTTAGTTCATTATAGCAGGGGTTCCCAACCGGAAGGGAATTCGTCCCTGGAGGGAAAATTCAAAGATTCAGGGGGGGATCGTTGAATCGCTAGATTCTCATTTTTTATGGAAAGTTCTTTAAATGAAAAAGTTTAAATCTGGGACTTAATGCTAGAAGTGACTATATCAGACTTTGGCCGATTGGAGTTAAGAAACAGAAAATACTATTTAGTTTGATGCTAGAAATCTCTATGTCATTCGTTTTAAAATCAATGAAATAGAAGGAAAAATAATTTGTATGTCTACATAATTTTGCAGCATACTTTGCACCAAGAAATGCCTTTGTTCACATATTAGCCGGAAGTTGAGCTTTATTAGTGTAAGAGGTGTCTATGTTCACTTGGGCAGTTAAAGCACTAAACATCATCATTACATAAATACCGCAAACAATTGCCTCCACTGAACATTTAATATATTTAACATAGACACTTCTAAAAGTAGGCTCCAGGTGTACAACATGTTATGTTCATCCATTATTTTTCATAAGACCACTTCACATTTAAGGATTCTGTCTCGAAACAAAACGGAAACAAATTCCTCCGACATCAAAGTTTTTTTACAACAACTTAAGACTCGAGACCAGAGGTGGGCTGAAGGGGGCTCCAAGGGGCTCGCGCGAGCCTCTTGTTAGATTTTACTAAGATCGGCAAGCCCCTTGTTAATTAAAGATAAAACAATATTCTCAGATAAAATTAGTACATAACTGCAATTTCTGATTAATATATTATCTACGACAGCTTCAATATGCACAGTAGTATATTTTAAGCCATTTACATTGATGAGTTTATGGTAAACTGCATATTGTTGCATATTATAAGTGTATTAAGTAACAATCGTTTCATTATTTAAGTATTGCATATAATTCATAGGAGTAGTGATACATTGCTTTGAGATTAAGCGAGCCCCTTGTTAACGTATCGGCAGCCCACCGCTGCTCGAGACCTAATTCAAATTAAACAGTTAAATTTCTAAAAAAAATGTAAATAAAGTAGATTTCATTCATTGAGCACAAATAAAGTTTGAGAATCTTTATATTATAAGAACCATTAATTTGAACGTTTTGAAATCGAAAAGGTAAGAAACTTTCAAAATCTTCCTTTTATTTTAAATTAAAATATTACCATTGTGTGATATACATATGCTGTTTTGCGATATTAACCATAAAATAACAAAACTACGGTATCGGGTCGAGAGAATTTCCCGGGATATAAAAATTTTATGTGTTGAATCCTACTTCACATGTGCATGGACGACATTTTTGAATACCCTGTAATTCTACAGAAGTTTCTGTTCGTTAAAATATGCTTCCATAATTTCAGTAAGTAAAATCACCTCAATAAATTTATAATATTATGTAATAAGCATACCTACATATTAAAAAAGAGTTTCAAAACTACATCTATGCATATTATTTCGACTATATCTTTTGAGTTAGACTATCTTGGGTTGGGGATGAATTATTTTATGAACAATAGTGGAAGGGGAAATGAAGCGAATGAAGTTGGGAACCCCTGACTTAGAATATGTATACACTCGGGTTTTTTTTATGCGGTAGATACGTTCCACAGAGAATCGCATGTAAAAAATCCGCATAAATAAAGCCTTGAACTATATAGAAAATTGAGGGATAGCTTTCATTATTTTTGAAAACCGCATAAAAAAGATCCGCATAAAAAGAGACAAGGGTGTACTTTGTTTTTAATCTGCTTGTTACTCAGTTTCTCAATCTTGGGAATTTCGTGAGGGAATTTTAGCTATCATAGACATATATGCTTTCAAACAGAAATTCATTAATCGGATGAAAACCCAATTTATGAAACTGCCCGTAATAGTAGTCGGACCCGCGAGCATCGCAATTAAACCATCAATGTTAGCTTAGTCGAATCCGTAGCGCTGTGGTTTACATCGTTGTTTCCGTGGCGGATATCAAGGGTTTGAATCCCATACAAACAGTATATTTACAATTGATTTATCGATTTCTGCTCGAATGCATGGATGTTTGTGATTGTCTGAAAGTTCCCTCCCGCCCTTCCAATCCTACAATAACGGTTCGTAGCGCGAGCGATTGGCTTACAACTAGTCCTTTATTAATCATATTCTTCATATTCTTACACTCTTTAAAAAAAGAGGTTGAGAAACTAACTAACAAGCAGTTATCGTCGAAAAACTTTTGTTGTGATACCGCCATTAGGAGGCCATATACTTAATATTGGGAGAGGACATGGATTTAAAAAAAAATGATGACCACTCGATCACAGCCCGGACTTATGAAATATTATACATACAACTATTAAAACTCTCATTTATTTATTTTTATACTTGTGTATCTCATTTTTATCACATTGAAACGAAAATCGCTATGCCTCAAATATACGTCGCAAGTGTCTACGGCTGTAGCTGCGTAGCATCGTAGCGCAAGAAGCTAGATTGCAGCGACAAGTTTTAAATTACTTGCTAATTTCATTTAGGCTTGGTGGCGTGGGAGGGCATATTACCAGATATTAAAACGCCCTCTTAATAATAACTAAGTTTCGGAATAGAAATTTAAAAAGGATGACGATATCTGTGCTTAATGAAGATCCGGTAATATTTTGCCTAACTTAGCACAAATTGTAAATTTTGCGTGACGTACATTTTATTTCAGAAAAAATTCAAAAAAAGTGACATTTCACTTAAAAATTGAATACCTATTACCTAGCAGTAAAAATATATATATATATTTACTGCTAAAAACACTATTCCGTAGTTTCGAGGTGAATTTCTCCAAATTAAAAAAAAACATTTCAATTTCTAGCGACGTCAAGACGATTAATAAAATAATACTCAGAGCTTGCTGTGGTTTTTTAAAATTGTATTTGTACCACATATTAAAAATACCTTCTTTGCTATATGTATTAAACACATGAAAAAACTCTTCACTCCTTATTTGTAATCAACTACTACAACTTTATTTATATCTGGTTCTGGTATGTTATTTGTACACTTTTGACTTTCATCATATCAAGAACTTTAAAATTTCGAGATTAACGATCGAAAGGTCTTAGATTAAATTTCACAATTGAAATCTTAACCAAACAAAACAATTTATCAATTTGCTCTTTCTATTATAGAAATACTGCTTCCTGTCAACGTTTATAAGGATTAATTACAACTTAATTTTGAAGGTTCCCAGTTTAAAGAAAAAAACGTATTAGATATTTGTCTCTGGGGTTACTTATAAAACAGACCTAATTAAGCTCAGTAGTATTTTATTAATACGTGCGTAGAGTAAAATAAGAATCGATTCATGTCATTTTGTTTACTATTAAAAACACATCAATCACATGCACGCAAGTTAACCACGACGTTTGTTTTGAAGATTATAGTTTATGAAAGTTAAGAGAATGATGCACACAACATGCTTTTTTAATCAAAAATAGATAATGAAAGTAGAGTATGTATTTTGTTTTTTCTGATAGCTATAAATCGAAAATGAATAAGTTATTTTATCCATGTTTTTTATAATTTTAAAAATAACATGTATTTTTTATAATTATTTACATTTAATTATAAAGCTTCATTTCAAATATTTTCTTACCCAAGTTTTAATTTATGACATCTTAGAAAAAAATTGTAAAAGCTTTTTTTGTTTATCAGCTTCTTCAAATAAAGCCATTAATAATTCTTTTAATGAAGCAAACTATAGTTCATTTTTTGAAACAATAACTGTAATGGAAATATTTTATTACTTTTCTTAACAGTTTAGATTGATTATTGAAACATAGAAAACTAAAACAATGATCCGAAGTAAACAGTTTTAAAATTAGCATCATAAAATTATACTTTATTAGTTTCTGAATTCAAAACTAATTTAAATAGCCTTGGCATATAAATAGAGAACGTTCTTTGAAAGGGTATATTCGGTACAACTACTAGCGGTCTAAACTTTTGTAGTAAAGCTGTCTCCGACAGATGTAAGGAGCTTTTGTACATAATGGCTAAGGTCAAAGAGACGGCAGTGGTTAAATTGGAATCAAATTCAGCTTGAACTGTTTTAATACGGGACCTTTAAATGAAATCAAATTGTAAAAGTGTCAATAAAATAACGTTTCGTAGACTGTCAGATATTGCAAATGACCCCTACATCCAGGGCCGACGCCATCATATAGCCGAAATAGGCAACCGCCTAGGGTGCAAACCATTAGTGGGTGCATAAATGAAGTACTAAAATTATGTGCATATTTTCTAATAATAATATAGAATAGTATACTTCATAATATTTTATTTTGAAGTTTGTATTATTGTTCGTAGTAATTATGTATCGTATTCCTTATGATTTGAAAGAGAGAGGTCGGGCGACTGAGTAACAAACAGTTGATGTAGAAAAACTTCTGTTGAGATACCTTCACTAGTCGGTCATATGCTCCACATCGGAACAGGATTTTTATTTCGAAAAAAAATTGGACGATTTGATAAAAAGGGGCGCGCACGCCCATAACCATTGCCTAGTGCGCCAAATAACCTCGCACTGGCACTGCCTACATCAAATAAATTTACAACTATTTTTATTGTCACTTGTCTCTTGTCCGCAAGCTGGCTATGTAATATTATACTGCTCTCTTTGTCAGAGTAGTCGTACCTGACAAATCGAAGTATTTTTAGTGTCTGCGTAATCCAAGATGTAACAAGTTATTACTTCAGTAATTAATTATGAAGATTATCATAACTGCCAACTCTGAACAGCCAAAAAAAATAATTTCTTAAATTTGGCTTCACTCTGAAAAAGTTAATTTGTTATAATTAATTAAATCTGATAACTTTAGGCTCCACTGATTGTGTTTTTAGGTATGACGCATGATCTGAAGATTTAAATATTTATATGTACCAGTACGCAGAACCACCACTGATTTTTTTGAGAAGGTGAGGAAAAATAAAAAGATTTATAATTTATCAAAACATTACCATTTTTGGAATGGTATTAAAAAGTTTTTACTCTCTGTGTTTATAAACGATTTTTACTTTAACATTGTAATCGTTAAGTACACAAGTATCATGAAAAAGTTTTTACCGTTTCATATATCAGACAGCAAAATATTTTATAACATTTTTTTTGTTAACATAAGCTTTTTATTAGACTACGAAAGGTAATTGCTGTGTTCATTTTCACAATTAGGTAGATCAATAAAGTATTCTTAGCTGATAATTGTACAGCCTTCGATAACTTATTTATCATAATTTAATCTGAAGAATTTCTCTCGATATACTACAGCTATACAACTTTTTTCCATAATAATTTACAATATATATGTTGATATTATATTTATAGGTTGGTAAATACATTATTAAGTATCATCTCGGATAGAAAATGTTAGCATTTGAAATAGAACGTCTCTCTGTGCCCTATTACTGTACTTATTTATTTTCCCTGTGGGAAATGTCATTTGACCCTCAATAGATTCAAACATAATTGGCCAGCATCTATACCCCACGGCTTTCCCATAAAAAAATCACCGCAAGCTATATTTTGTGTTGTCACGGGCAACTTTATTCATCATTACCATGTTTTTCCCGTTTTTGCAGATCATTTATTATGTTCTGGGTAAAAAAATATGTATTATTATTAGTGGTGTAGTGCTTAATTAAAAAGTGCCGGGACTGCATATTTTGATTAACGTTGACCTCCACTCTCTCCGTATGATATAATATATGTATATTAACTGCCATTTTTTCTGACACAACGGATATTATAATTTATAAACGTAAGAATATTTTACGGATTCAATTTCTGACTCATTCGAAGATTACACTAGTTTTTCCATTTTAAAATGTTTTTCTGCTTTTTTTCGAATGTATTTTAATATAGTAAGTCATATGATTCCCGTTATGCCACCGCAATTAAAGTGCATACTTTAGAGATATTAGTACATTTAGATTTTAGCCGAAAAATCTTCACGTTGCAATACGACTGGCAACCGATTTTCCGTAAAGCTTCAAAACTGAGAGAAAGCAATAGCAAAGTCAGGAGCGATAAAAAACGGTGAACGGATTAAACCGGACATGAAAAAAGTGAACGGGAAATAACCGTACGCGGACGAAGCCGAACAGGATAAAAGCGAACAGGAAAAACCGTACACGGGCGAAAGCGGACATGGAAATAAACGAACACGCATAAAAGCGGACGCGTACAAAACCGTACATAGAAAAATAAATATTTTCATAGAAAATAGTTTTCAAGAGTTGTTTTGCTTGAAAAATGTTTACCATTAGATTTTTAATTTTAAATAGCGTCAAATAATAATCGTAAGAAACACAAGACATCTGACCATTAAAGATTCATTTGTTGCGTTTTGACCGTTAACGATGGATTAGTTCTGTGATATTTATGTTTTGTTTTAAAAGTGTTAAGATGTGGATAAATTGTATTGAGACGTATCAAAAAAATATGTCACTGTTTAAACACGCCACCGGCTCCCTGTTCATTTTTACCAATACATTTAATTAAAATACAACAGTAAGTGATGCTTAACTCAACTGGAATGTTTTGAAAATCCTATTAAGCTAGATTCTATCAATTAAACATTTTTTGTTAAAAAAAGTCACTTGATAATTTGTTTTAATTATAGGTGTCGCCGTAGACCGCTTCATTCACCCTTAATAGTCCTCCAAAAACATCTGACACACTCTGGTTACAAAAATAATATAAATATGTAATCCTGCTAGTGAGAGAACGAACCGTACTGGAAGCCAGCTGATATTCTGGCTTTGGATTTTTAACTTTTTTTGGAAATTGGACTGAGTAAATAAATAATAATGAATCATGTAGGCATATATGAATTATAGTTATTATTCCAAAAAAATACTATTATTTTACCGACTTATAATATGTACAGCAACTGGCAAAGCTGGACTTAATCAGAAAAGATACATAAACTAAGAAAAGAGAAATTACCAATAATATTTACAATTATAAGTAGAAAACAAGATAATCGACACATTATAGAAAGCTGCTTTAAATAATTCATTCATTTTTGATCTTATACATAAGTCAATAAACAAAAAAAATATCGTTTTTCAGTGTTCAATTTCTTTTTATGTCCGCTCCCAATGTTGTGCATATGGCTTCTTAATGGAGGTATCCAAACAAAAGTTTTTTTACAAGAACTGCTTGTTTCTCAGCTGGAGATATAAGAATAAAAAGGATAGGGCTAGGACAGTACAATAGTACGCATTGGCGGATCCAGAAATTGTCCCAGGAGGGGGCCATTCAAGTTGAAAATAAACATGATACATAAATAATACATTAAAAAATAGATGATTTTAAAATAATATATCTACATAAAAATAGACAATACATAATTAAGTATGTATTCTGTAAAACATAGCAAACTACACAATTAAATAGCCCATTTCACAATAAAGTTTTGATAAAATAGAAAAGTGGTAAAAAAAATCTTCTCAGGGGGGGGCCATGGCCCCCATAGCCCCCCCCTTGGATCCGCCAATGATAGTACGAGATTAGTGATTGGCTAATCACTCTCGGATCTGCAAGTTTAACTCAAGTACACCCAGGGCCGGCGCTACCATACAGGCAAAATAGGCAACCGCCTAGGGCGCAAACCATTAGGGGGCGTATAAATGGAGTATGAAAATTATTTTTAAGTTCTCTAATAATAATAATCTACATTTTATTTTATTTTGATTTTTGTTTTTGTTTGTTGTTATTATGTATGATTCGAAAAAGAGAGGTTGAGCGACTGAGGAACAAACAGTTCACGTAGAAAAAATTCTGTCGAGATACCTTCATTAAGAGGCCATATGCTCCACGTTGAGAGTGGACATGGATATATGTATAGAAAAAAATCTAATGATACCTAATCGTTTTTTACTTATTTATAAAAAAAAAATTGAACGATTTGTCAAAAAGTGGGCGCGCCAGTAATCATTGCCTAGGGCGCCAAATGGCCTCGCGCCGGCACTGAGTACACCTGCAAGGAAAAATCGAAGGTATGCAGCCATCCCCAATCATAAAAACTATGCTTTGTCTATGAAAAATATTTTTTTGTTAATGGAAAATATACTATTTGTCTGGATTTTTTTAAAATTTCATATGGTCTTTCCATTTATGCCGATTGGAATAATATGATTTTTAGAGCATTTAAAGCTTACTTAGAATTCTTTTAATGATTTCAATAACTCTTGGAGTTTTTTTTATTATAATCGAAAATTATGGTACCTATTATATCATTTCTTTTTTTTGAGAAATTGTGCACCTTCAAGAATTTTCGAGAAAATTTCAAATTCTAAGCGATGTACATTGCAAATTTTTTGGGTTGTTGCAACGATTGCCTTACTTACTTAGGGGGCTGGTCGTCCATGTATAACATCACGCTCTAGGATGGAAGGTCTAATATGTGACAATTTGTGATAAAATGTGAAAAAGTAATTCATATGGTGATAGGGGCCAGTCTGTATTGGGGCCTGAAAAATATCCAAAATCGTGCGACTTCATAAAAGGACAGTGCTTATTCAAAATTTCATTGTTAAAATATTTTAATTAAATAAAAATACATTGGTCTATTTGGTTTTGCTCATAATATTCTACTTCCAAAACAATTTAAAAAAAATTCAATTGTTTCTGATTCAGCTTATTCTAAAAGTTTTTTGAGAATAATTTTCAATTCTTTGAACATTTTGCTCGCCAACAGATTTCAAAATTTGACCCAGGAATTTACGGACTTCATAGATATTTACAAAACTGTGCTGTAGCTCTCCTAAAATTATTTTTTCTTTGTTGCCCGTGGTTGAGAAGCCGTACCACTATAGGCTAGGTACCCCTTCTTTTTACACGCCGGATACATCTTAGTGTAGGTGGAATGTTAATTATTATGTGTATTTTTGCTTTAGATTCATTGTATATTCGTATTGTACTTTCGATACCTGTATTCTGATACCATACCACATTTCGGATTTTTTATGTTAGATTATTTCACACTCTTTTATTTTATAATATTTAATTACTTGTTATTTAAGTTTGTAAAAATACCAGTTTCGCTCCCTTATTATATACATACATAAAAAATATTCTAAGAAAACCTATATGACTTTTTTTTATTTACAAAAATTTTGTTTCTAAAGTTCAACATACATAATAACATATTATGTACATGCATAAATACATACAACAATATGTTGATTGTAGATGGTTGGAGTAATCAAACAAATAATACATAAAAAATAATTACTCAATATTAAAATAGCAATATGCTTGTAAACATATGAATATACACAATATGTTAAATCAATATTATAATATTGATCATTTTAATAAAATAAAATTTAATTTAAAGTACCTAGTATAATGTTCAAAAAAAGGGTAGATATTTATTTTATTTAATTGCAGTACGAATAAAGGTTTCCATATTTTCCGCTGCTGAAACTGTTAGACAACGAAGAAAAAAAAGATTAAATTATTACAAGAGCATTGAAGAACCAATCGTAGATCTTATGTTAAATTTTAAGATACATTTTTTAATTTAATTATGGACTGTGCAATTTCACCGATAGACAAAAATTTAAAACATTGCTAAAATCCAATGATGTATTAGGGTTTATGTATTGCATTGAATTATTTGACTGTTGCACATGTTTACGAAAAAAACTTACCGATAGTAAATATAACGAATTTGATATTGATGGCCATTTTTTTTTAATAAGATAAATAGTTTTAAAAAGTATATAAATGATAAGGAAAATATAGCTTCACAAGATATTTTGAAACTTATATTGAAAAATACTTTTTAAGCCACATTCCTAAAAATTTTCATTTCCTTGCTCATATTATTAACAGTTCCGGTATCAGTAGCATCAGACGAACAATCATTTTCAATAACTTAAATTTATCAAAAACTACTAAAGATCGACAGTGGCTCAGGAAAGGTTTAATATAATTTGTCAATAATTTCTGTTAAGCAGGACGTTTTGAAGTTCTCGATGAGCATAATGTAATAAAAGAATTTGCTTTAAAAAAGGCCAGAAGAGTAGCATATATCCATTTTATTAGATATTTTAATTTTTGTTTTGTTTAAAATGTTTCGGTTGATGGTAATTAGACATTATTCTTTTTAAGTATGTATTTTAATATTTATTTGCAATATGAATTTTTTCACCGCTTTTGAAGGGTTAGTGTGTTTTATCATTTTATAGCTCAGATTGTTCCTACCTAATTTATTGATTCTGATCAATTTGAGGGAATTCACTGTCAATACTTGATGGAAAGGGATTATATTAGTTGATAATGCTCATCATGAGCAAAACCGGTCCTGATCAAGTAAAATAAAAGTGGAATTAGTAAAAATAAGTATTTTATTTTTGAATACTTTTTCTGAACTGAAAATTTAAGATTGGCAGAACAAACATTTAATTTTATATAAATGTATGTATATGGTTTAATATGAAAGTAATTGTATTTAGAATATAATCTAAATACTATTATTTTAATTATTTAGTCATTTTACCAAAGAACAAAACAAAACAAGGTGCGAGAAACTAATGTTCAAAATAATTTATGAAGATTTAAATAATTATAATAAATACTGACTTACAAATGTTAAAATTTCTTATCAACTCCTAAAGCTTTTTCATTTTCCAATATATTTTTTAATCTTGTTTTACACGGGCTGGAGTTGTGTAGGGATCTGTAGCAGCATGTCTACAAATGATGGATACAATAATGTTTTATACTTATCAGCGGAAGCAGCCAAGCCCAGGTGAGGCCCTGCTTCCATGGAGAAGCATATGGACCCTACCTTTGAATTTTTAATGCGAGCAATCACTTAATAGCGTAGTACGAGAGTAAAAATCCACTATTTGAAACATTTACTTTGTGTAGGTACTTAGAATAAAATAAAATTCTCAGTTTTTTAACACATTCGCATCGGGGCATATTTGCGAAATTTTGCAAAAAATTAGGTACTTTCGAAAAAAGGGTATAACTTTAAAACTATTCGACATTTTTAAAAATAATTTGGACACCAGTTGTACAACACTTTATATAATTTAGCCTGCTTTTATTAGCGATACTCAACTTTTGTATTTTTTAATATATAAAATCGGGTATTTGACATAAAATTATATATTTCATTGAAAACGTAAAAAATAACAAGCCAAATATACATTTGCTCCTGTTTATTTTATTTCAAAACAAAATAAGAAAACATATAAGTTTATTTTTAATCTACAATTGCTTATATTTCGGTGGCCTATTTTTTAAAGATATATTTTAACTGTCTGCTGATTTATCATCGCCGAAATCACCGAATAAAAAAAATATTTGTGCATATATTTCAATATTTTATTTTTTAAATGATGCATCAAACATTTTTTACGGCAGCTCTGTAGAGAATCTAAAACATTTGTCGCATTGGATGTATATATTTCCACGCGTCAGTCAGACCGGCGAAAAGACTCGTATACGAGTCATCCATAGCCAATGTGTTAATATAATTATATTATATTTAAAACAATAAAATACTTTGTCACCGGCTTTAACAAGCCACTGAATATTCTTCAATTATTTTGAATACTCTTGCAGTCAAACAGTTCTTTCTATACTGATAAAATTATAGTTCCTGCTAGTTTGAAGTACATTTACTAGTAAACCTAAATCTACAGAATATATAAAATGCTAAATTTCATCAGTATGCATAAATTTATTTAAAATAAGTCAATAAAGCCGGTTGAACACAGAAAATGTAACCTGCAACATTCAATGTGGCTTTTTGAAACCCACAAAGCAAAATCCAACATTGAATTCGCACATACACAACCAATAATAAATGCTATCAAAAATTGATTGTCATCTGACAAAAGACAAAAAAACAAATTTGACATTTGACATTTGATTACAAAGCAATGCTGCAAATATCGGCTGTCATTAGTCGGACAATTACGAAAAATCAAAATTGACATTAAATATACAGTTATTTATAAACTAAATCAGTTCCAGTTATCCACTAAATAACACCTCAGAAATGCTAATGCTGATAAACTTACAAATAATTAAACAAAATGTTGGTTGTCTGGGTCATTAAACAAACATTTCTTAATGACCTGCTACTGAATATAAGTACCTAATCTGTAAACACCTGTTAATAAAATTTATTTTTAAATCTCGTACGTATAAATATTTGATTTTTGATGACCATTAAAATATTGCTTTTCCCATTATCTCAAAATAGGTTATTTGAGACTGTCTGACTAATGAACTAGACAAGTAGTAGCCTGGACGTCGACCGCATAGCTATTCCTAGTCGCACGCTTGACGCTTTAAAATTAGAATTAAGTGTGTCATTTACTATCTATTCATTTTTGTTTCCTTTTCATACACATTATTTTAGGCTTTAAATTCTACTCTTCATGAAATCATTTAGCACATATGGTTTTAGTAGACCGCTACTACTAATAATCACCCCTGAACTAGACAATTGATACATATTCATCAGCGACCAAGATCAGATGCAAGTATAAAATGGCCCATGTTACAGCAATATAACTAAAAGTAGCTCACATATCATCTGCTTTTCAGCACTATATTACTATAGAATGTAATATACATATGGCATTGTGTGTGTCCGAGTGTATAATATTATATAATAACACAAGCTTAAGAATGACGATATTGGAGGTTGCCGATTACACTTTCTCTGTAAAGTCATTCTAAAACATAATATAGTATACTTAAATGTCTAATGGACAGAATATTAAAAAAATTAACACCAATTCTGTTATGTACCTCCTTAAGATGGCATTTATTTAACTTTTCCAAAAATGTTTAAGGTCTGTTAATTTTTGTTCTAGTCTATGCAAATCATTCAGCCTTTCCGGAGTGTGAATATTGCTTCCAAAACTTACGTCAATATCACAATTTACAGAGCATGATGATTGACAAATGACGTCATCTTTTTTTACTGTTACCATTTCCGAGGCAGGATTAAGAGGAATATTTTCCTTATCACTGTGAATTTTGATATTCCACACCTTTTTAGGAGACGGTTTTTGCTCTCCATTTATTTTCAATGTTAATATATTTTTAGATTCGTCAATGTCGTTGCCTGTATTAGAGGACAACAGAGTGCATTTTGCAAATGAACTTTTCACCTCATCATCAACACAGTCGATTCTCATTAATGAAATAGTATCTGATAATCCTGTCAACTGCTCCAAAATATCTGGAAAAAAAGCACCTTTTAGTATTGGTTAAGAATAGCTACCAAAATACATCATCTGCTACATATAGGAATTAACTTCTTAGTATCTTAAAAGTATTGAATTTAAGTATAAGTAAGGCAAAAGTTTCAAGTGTTTAAATTAAAATATTTCAGTTTAAAAACATGTGTGAATTTATCTACCAGAACTTGTGTCTGTGATTCTTTTTGCCTGCACGTATAAAGCATGAATATTATGAAAAAAAAAACATAGTTGAAACCAAAAAGTTTTTGTAAATGGTCTCATGGACATAAAAATTGTCATTTATTTTATAAAGGGATATTACATAAACTTACATAATAGTTTTAATGAAAAACTCCTGTATTATGAGACTATACCTCCATCAGGAGGCCATATCCCACATTAGGAGCGGACATTAAAAAAAAAGATTCTGTCATCTTAATGGATTAATAAAAAAGAAAACCTATTACGAGACGCAGTCTGTGAATATTCAATATATAAAAAATTTCTATCTTTATCAGGATTATGTGTTTAATGTGCGATTCAAAAAAAAAGAAGAAAGAAATCATCACCTGTAACATGCAAATCAAATGTTGAATTAAGATTATCCTTCATTGATGGGAAAGCTGTGAAGCTGGATTGATTAATTAATTTCTCTTCATGCGAGACTGGTTTCGGACATAAAACATTATTATATTCTGTTTGATTGATCAGAAGCTTTTTCCGTAATGACAGATCGCGATATCGATGGCTATTCAATCGATCACCATAGAAGAAACTTCTTCTTCGAGTTTGGTCATTCCCAGAGCTGAGAAGTGAACCAAATTGAGCCCCAGTAATATCATTACAGTCAATATTTTTATTTTTCTCATCAACGTTCTCATTGTCAGCGTCAGTTGAAATATTTGCAAGGAAAAATTCTTCATTCATGTTATTTAAATTGAAATTACTAGCTGATATATAAGGATTGTAACGGGAGCCGGGATTTGCCATTTCTCCATTGTTTAATTCGTGGAATATTGACAGCTTGTTTTGCTCAGCCAATGCTCGTTTCTGATTTTTACGAACCGTACGGGAGATAGATGAGCGGGAAAATGTTTTATTTGACGCATAATTTTTTATTGATACTTCAGGATGATTCTGTTTGATGCTGCTTTTAATTGTAGCTGCATCAGCTTTATGAATATTTTTTTCACTATTATTACTTTTGAACACATCAAATAATTTAAAAACACCTTTGGAAAGTTCAGTTTTCTGTACGTTTTTTTTATCAGTCGTTATTTTAGTTTTAGTCCATGTTACATTGTCAATTGTTTCTTTGTGTTCATTTTCTGGGATATCGTCATCGACAAGAATAGACTTATCTCCGATAATTTCCTTGGAGATTCTTGCCAGAATAGTATACATTAGTTTGAATCGCTTTATTACGCGTTCAGCATTAACTTTTTGCTCTCTGTTGATATCTTTACAGTTCTGCTTATGTTTCACTAAAAAAAGATCACAGACAACTCTGCATTCTTTGATAACTGTAATAAGTAAACATTAAGATCTATATTAATTTATAACAATTAAAATGATTTTCATATATATTGAATTTCCTGCAAAGCATTTTTATTTATATGAATTTACATAATAAATACCTTTCTTCAGATTTGCCGAAAGCAAAATCAAAGTTTCATGCCCACTTATGGCCCGCGGTTCATGCTCCAAATATGCAGTAATATAGTCCAATATGCTATCGCCAAGTTCAATGAACGATTGCGCAGATGTCCAATCAGGAATATCTTCTCTTTTGAAATCATTCAACTTTGTTTGATATTGTTCCATCACAATCTAACAGAATACTATACATTAGCTATTTCTATTGAGTATTAACTTTTAAATTTAAGCCATTTTTTTGGATGAATATATCTTTTCAATATATTGACCCGTAATCGGCAGAAAAGTGTAAGCAAAAATTCATAAATTCATTATATGTGGTTAGTGATATTTGTTTAATTATATTTTTTTTGTGAACATGAGGATTAATTTAAAAAAAAACCTTCTATAAAATTTATCATTAAAAGAAATTGCAATTTAAAAATAAATTTATAAGAGTTCAACCTCGATGAAGGCCACTGGATCCACGATCAGAAACACCAATGTCCTTAAAGTTTTCACTTCATCAATCCAATGTTTGACGAGAATTTGAGAATGTATATTATTTGAAGCCGACAATAAAGACGGAATCAAATATGGCTCGAGAGCCTCCAAGCTCGCTAAGCAGCTTCGCAGCATCGACACTCCTGGAAAATAACTAACCATTAATAATTTACGTGCAAATATTGACTACCAGAATACCAATAAAATCTGGATGAATAATACATACTCATTTTATCAGCCGAACAAGATATAGCAAATAAGCCAATTTGTACGAGTCGTTCATTAAGAATATCGAACTCCTTCACTAGCACGCTTTTCATTTCAGTTTCTGAAAAAATACATTAGACATGAAATGAAAGGCATTATTTGATTTTTATGCGGTAGAAGATTTCCAGCACTTAAAATAAAGAAAATCTCACCTGCTAACTGTTCTTTCTCGTCATTCAATAAAACATTGTTTTCCTTTTTCATAATATCAACGTTCAGTTTAAGTAAAGTATTACATGGTTTGACAAGACAAACCAAAACAAGGCCGAGCACTGCCCTATTTATACTCGCCTCAAGATTATAAATGGCATCTTTTAAAATATCATTAAACAGCTTCACAGTGGCATAATGTATATTTTCCTTAATTTTTATTTTATTTATATTCATTTCATCAGTATCTTCCACAAGAAATGTTGTATCCGACATTATTTCATAAATAAATTGTTTGGACTGGCGTAGAACCTGAAACAAATTAGCCACTGATGTTTAACGTGTGAATGTTGAAGTTATTCTGGGTGCTTAAAGACTGAGGGAAAGAAGAAATGGACAACAGAATTACATAGCGTGATGAATAAGCTCGAAGCAAGCAATGTGAATTGATTATCAAATGGGTAAATTGTGGAGGCTTCTAAAAAGTAAGCAGACTGATATCCAAATTTAATAAGTATATGTTTAAATTTCTAATTATTTTCTCAATCATATGTAAACTTTAGACAAAATTTCTCTACACCTCAGTGACAAGCAATTCCAGTACAGTGGAACCCCGATCTACCATTCTCGCATTGTTCGTTTTCCCGCATGGTTCGTTTATTTTTCATAGTCCCGGCCAAACACCCAAAAGGACAATGTAAAATAATCCCGCATTAACCGTTCCCCGATTTACCGTTTTCCTCGATCTATCGTTCAAATATTTTGGTCCCGTCAAAAAGATTATCCCGATCAACCGTTTTCGATGAATATTTCTCATAAATAATCTTACCTCGCATTTCGTTTTGCGTTTTTTTCAGTGGAACCCTGATCTTCCGTTCTCACTATCGTCGTCTTTGTGCATGGATCGTTTATTTTTTACTCGACCAAGACCCCACCCCGTAATAGCAATGTTTAGTAATTCCACGTTAATCATTTCTCGATTTACCGATTTCTTCGACCTATCATCTAAATATTACCGTCGTTATTATATACCGTCCCAGTTACTAATCTATCCCGATTGACCATTTTTGTAGAATATTTTTTTCGCTCATAAATAATCTTACATTCCATCTGGTTGCGTAAATTTTTCTAACTCAAAAGTCAAAACTAAAATACCTAAATGAAGAAAATTAGAACTCTAGTTGAGAAACTGAAAGTGTTTGTTAAAATTTAAGTCCCAAACTGCAAATAGGCTACTTAGTTTGTATTAAACAAGTTAAAAATACATTTATTTGTTCTTTAATTAATAAATAAATGAGATTTTTGAAAATTAAACATTTTTTGTGTTATTTGAAGATTTCCCGCATTATTCGTTCATTTATTACGATCCCTTGAAAAACGTAGAATCGAGGTTCCACTGTATATGAATTTGATCTTTGATCAAATGGGCAAATTGTTTTGACAAAAATGTGCAACTATCATAAAATGAATATGATAAAAACACAGCAGTTGGGTTTATTGAGTGGTTAAAATCATTGAATAAGTGTGAATAAAATATATATTTCAGGTGACTTATCATTAATTTAGTTCACCTGTTTCGTGTTAACACTTAAAATTTCAATTTTTATGGATTTGCTGTTATCGGCGGGCAATAAAATATTCAGTTTTGAATCGATTGTGTGTTATCGACGAGACACAAATCATTCCATGTTTCTAAGTAAACATTGAAGCTACGTCATCTGTTAAGGAAGGCTTATTCTAATCAAATATTTAAAACAATATCTATTTCTCTTTCTCTCAGTGATTTTAAATGAGCATATCGACTGTGGAAAGGAAAAAGGACGTAACCCACAGTTTTTCCAAAACAGCTTTTTTTCGATAATTACAATGTATACAACTTGATACAAGTTTTATCAAAAAATGCCAAATAAGTCTATAAATTTAGCTTTTAAGGGCCTGTGAAAATTGCAACCAGGAAAAAGGATCTAAAAATGGTTTTTCTTGAACAATTTATTAAATTAATATTAGGCTAAATCAATAAAAAACCAGTTTATCAGTCACTGTGCACTTCAAAGTTGTGTATATTTCATAATTCGTCTTTGGCCCAAAATCATAGTAAATGTTTTTTGGCTCTCCTGTAAAATTTGTTATGTTTGGGTTACGTCCTTTTTCCTTTCCACAGTCGATATACTAAAAAGCTTTTTTGCATGAAAAGATGATTTGATTGATGCATTGCACTTTTAAAAAAATATCAGCTCTCCAAATAATTTCAAATAAAAACAAAATACATTTCACGCAAGCAAGTTTTGCACATCTTGCGAAAATTCAGTTTTTTTTATTTTAAAATGTCCTTCAAGAGCTTCAGATAAATTATATCTTAATAAATATCATTACAAAATTCATATTCATTGTGTAAGCATGTATCCACATCTTAAATTTAAATGTTTTTACAGTTTTTAACATTTCAAACAGCCAATAATGAACTTATGATAAATCCAGGTAGTACATAGAATTAAAAAATCGTTGTATTCATTAGATAATTTTTATTTTAAATTTGCAATTATTTTTTATATCAATTTTTAATTATTGATAACTTTTATCTTCCAGGGAGTATTAAAATGCATTGCAAAAATCCATGTTTTCTTCAAAGATTTGTATTTCAATTAATAACTAATTGCGCCACTATTTGCTTTTATCAGGGTAGTTATTTATAAAAATAGATTGTCCAGATATAGACTATATTAATTGATTCTGGGGATAAGCAAAGTACAGTAGAACCTCGATTATCCGGACTAATTGGGGATAACAGTTGTCCGGATAAGGAAAAATCTGGATAATCGAAAAAAATCATAATAGTTGATGAAAGACATGTACATTCAGTGTGAATAATTTTTATTTGTCTAGATTTACACATAGCTTCAATATTAAACTGATTTTTATAGTAAAATTAAATTATTGATTTTTGTTTAGAGCAGCTAGCTGTCCTTATTGCAGCTCCCATATCGCGAATACTTTTAAGCAGTGACTTGGAGCAGATAATTTTTTGAAATTCTCAGCTTCGGTATCAAGGTATTTGCTCTATCTCCACTCCGTGCTTCGCACCAAGCTCCGGGCAGAAAGGTTCAAAAAGATTTTTTTATAACGAACGTTAAATTTAAAAAAAAAAAAAAATAAGACTGAATACATTCTAGACAAAAATTAATAACCTTAAACGCAGATTTTACTTTTATCTTCTTACTTCTTATACTCTCCACCGTATTACAATCTTCGTAAAATAATTGTCCTTCATGGCGACATTTAAGCACTCAAAAGCTTCAGAATGTGTAGGAACAATGTCTCTTCCCTCGTAAATCTCTTTTTTGTTTTCTCAATTTTGTTATAGAGATTTTTATAATAATTATTTCATCATAAAAAATTTGGAATCCAGAATCGTTCGCATTGCAATTTAAACACCCAATTATATCTTCGTAACATTTAAAATGCGATGTTCTCCGTCGCCTACGATAACAACATTAACAACACAACAGTGGACGCAATTTGCCACGTACAAATCAACGAATTCGTGAATTTTTTTGTTTATTTTGAACAATCCGGATAATCGAGGTTCTACTGTAGAAGCTTATAGATATAAGGATAAGAAGGAAGATAAATCATAAGTTGCTCAAATAATGATATAAATCTTTAAATTATATTTTGTAAAATATTTAATTTTAGTTTATTATCAGTTGACAATGCTCGCCCTGAGCGAAACCGGTTCTGACCGTTATAAATAAAATGGAAATTAAGTACAAAGGAATATTGTGTTTTTTCTTAATATAATGTCTTTCCACCAAGTATTGACAGCAATGTCAACACCCTTGTGATGTATCACAGTATTTATTGTTATATTAATAGTTAAATTTTAGTAAAAATAGTAAAATAACTCAAGTTAATGACTATGTTACAGTAATGTTTCCTGGAAAGAAAATAACTTTAAAAGCATACATAGTCAATTCTCTACTTACGACCACCTTGATTTACGACCATTCGGAGTTACGACGGAGGCCAAAATTAAAAAATTAAAATATAAAATAAAAAATTTAAAAATAATGCGTGCGCCTTAATGTAATTGATGCGTCCACCTTAACTAAGATGATGCAAGTTATTTATTTACCCCCCCCCCAATCGATGGATCAAGGGGGTAATGCTAACTTCAAATTGCATTATTTAAGAATTACTTTTGCCCAAGCAATCAAAGCAATAGAAAAGCGAATTTTTCGCAAAATTGCTCGACTGCTAGGTGAAATATACTATAAAAAAACGTGCGGTCGTTAAGCTGTTAAGGTGGACGCGAAGCGACAGTGAAGATATAATTCAACTTTTAAAAAAAAATGTTGAAGAGCTCACAAATCAAATTAGAGCCATTAAATTTCCATCAAGCACCTTCAGCCGAAATTCTAAATTAAATCAAGATTTGATTGAGAAAGAACGTGCTACAGCAAAAAAAACAAAAGAACTAGATGAACACAACGACCTACCTAAAAAAATTGTGCTTAAAGACATGGCTGCAGCTTTTAGCCAAATCAACAATAGAATCCAACAATTTGAGAATATGGACCCAGACACTGACTCAGCAAGCACTCGCCTGTTACAATGAAATTTAAAAGAAAAGAAAAAGCAATTTACACAAACAAATCTGGATATGTTTGTGAGAAAAACTTACCCCACTACTAGAATCACTGAGACACCATGGATATTATCACAGATGATAAAAATACCACAGAATAACTTTGTAAATATATATTATTTATTATTATTATATTATAAATACATGTGTATTACTTATAGTACATATTCTGAAATAAATACCACTAACATACCACACACTTTTTATGTCTATCATTTCATTATTTTTTGCATGAAATTCGACTTACGTCTTAGGTGGTGGAACGGAAACCCGTCGTAAGTCGAGAACTGACTGTATAAGCAGAATTATACAAATTTGATTAATAAATAATAATAAAAAAAAAAACAAATATATACGCACAACTTGGCACCTAGCGTTGACAATTTTCTGGTCAAGAGGGAGACAATTTTGGCAGATGCTCATCGCAGCAAATATTAATTCTCTGACAATTTTGTGAAGACCAAATAGGCGATGAGAGCACTGAAAGAAATAACATAGCACCATATAAATGGTTGAAAAATTGAAAAAAATCTCACAAATGATGTATTTCAAGGAATCATGAAAAGGCGATATTTATTTTTAGCCATTTTGTCATAGTCTAGATTTTCATACCTTCATACATAAATCTTAAGAACCATTGCCATAATATAAGAATATATATTTTTTTTATAATATATATTTGAAGTTTATTTAAAAAAAAAATTGTAAAAACATTTTCCACATCAAGAAATAATAAATTATATGTACAATTCAGAGTTCAAATTCTTCACACAGTTCAGGAAAATATATGAAATAGTTCCTTTTTTGATCAACTTAAATTACTTTTTCGGAAATTTTCAAATGTACAAATTTAATCAGTCAATAATTTCTGAAACAATGAAATAAAAATAAGCCCTGAAATATAACTGGCTTTTGTCATAAATTCAATGAAAAGTGCATACATTTTAATTTGTTACTACAAAAAGTGATGCACATATACATATTATTTAAAAAGCTTTGAACTCATGTGAAAATGCATGTGAAAAGCAGAGAATTTATTTTTTCTTAGAACAAATAAATATATCCATGGAGTATAAGATTCTATCATACAAGTGTTTTCTTTTACTAGTCTTATTATACATGCTATACACTTGTTTGTATGAAATGCTATTGATTTAAATTTTTGTATATTATAGTAGATTTTTAATTTTAATTACCTCGTTTGTCCATTTTCCATTTTCATAGACTTCTTCATTCAATTTTGTATTTGAAGCACAATCAGCACTAAACAATTTTGAAAATGTATCCAATAAATCCAACGTATCATCAACTCGCGAAATAAAAGTATCACCACAACAAATATCTACATCTGCAAGATGTTCAATGCTTTCTTTTAGTTCCAAATTTTCAGAGGAGGTTGTAGAATTTGTTATTATATCTGTGTTGACTGAATATTTATTCTCGTAACAGAGACGGCCAAGTTTCTCTAAGCACCAATTTATACGATCAATAACCCATGATCTACTTTCCTGAAAACATTCGATGAACAATGACACCATGGACAACTGAAGTTGAACATATTAAATATAATTAGATAAGCGATATACCAGTAAAACGCAGCTCTTCTGTGATTCCTTCTTAAATATTTCAACCAATATATTGCAACATTTAAAGATCTGATTATTGCACAGTGAAAATAAATCTATGTCAGCAATACTTCCAGATGTTTCGGGTTTAAATTGGGATATGAGTTTTTCTGGGGAATTCGTAGTCAATTTATCATTTAATAAATTAAGTGCTGGATAAAGATGATTAGACAAAGCATTCTGAAATATAAATAAATTGCAAAAGTTAATAAAACAAATGTATAGATAGACCTATGCTGGACGGTCCATTTGTATTAAGTTAATATACTATATTACCATAAGAACACTAATGGTATCCTTTGTGCCACTGGGAAGATGGTTAAATATTTTTTGAGTTTCTTCAAACATATTGATAAAATTTATCAATGTTCAAATTTTAGTCATCCGAAACAAATGTTCAAGTTTGAATTTTCAATAATAACTGCCTAAAGTGTCAGATTCAAAATAACCATAGAAAAATTAATAGATTTAAACTACGACGTACTAACCATAGGCAAGATTCAACTTCCAATAGTTTTTTAGATAATCCATTTAGATTTTCCTTTTTAAAACTTTTCAGTAATAATTATTAACTAGAGTATTTTCATTTGGAAGTAAATGATTTATACTGATTTTTTTTCAAAATTATGTTGTTTAAGAGCCCATTAACATGCACTTCCAATCTACATGGTAAAATTATATGTCAACTCAAATAATGTGTTTATACAATGTGAATACGACAGACAATTTTATAGAAAAAAGTTAGTAATATGCTAATAAAAAATGCCTATAAATACCATATTTAATGGATCCTCATTGACAGTGTATATCTTGGCTATTAATTACTTTCTATTGATAATTTCCACAGCCCCTTATACTTATCAAGCCATGTTGCACGACCTGGCAACAGTGTATTAAGACCGCTCATCATACCATAGACAATATATACTCACTCTTTGACATATGTCAAATCGACTTACGATTTATTTTAACAATGTTAAATTAAACCAAATTGAATCTGTATTTATTTAAAAATAAAAATGAGGGAGTGAGAAGAAAAAATAAGAAGCATTTTTTTTTAAACTTCATTTTATTATGACATTTTTCCACAATACAAAGACAAATGCATTCATTAATTTCAACAGCTTATCAACAAAGTTGCTCATAATAATGAATGAAACCAATTTTGTTCGGTCTAAGATTAAATGTATTTAGCCATGAATGTTGAGCTTATATGTATTTTTTCATCTTTGTCTACATCTTGGTACAGGTTTTATAGTATTGAACTGGAATACTGAAATCTAGTTTGTTGTCTCATGTTTCTTTAATACACCCGTTAAAAAATCATTGCTTATCAAACATTAACTCTTAACTATGCCGACATGTTCCTTTTTGTCAACAATGTTGATCGATTTTATAAAAGCAATGCTAAATGAAACTTCAACAGTTGTTTGTTTTAAAGACTCCTCCGTAATAGTACAAACTAGAATTTATATAAATATTTATTTTAGCTCCCAAAAACAGACGCTATCTTGAAACTATGAATACTTGCTAGTTCGTCGACATTATTGCTAGCTTGTCATTTGATACACTTTTGTATAAATATGCTAGTTACCTCACTGTCATAAAAATGTTTGATACATACTACCGTATTGATTGTAGTAGGCGAATTTTGATGTGGATTTTGATGATGATGTTTCTCCAAGCCATTTTCTTTTCATTATATATCAACCATCGGAAAAGCAAATGTTGAGACTGCACTGTTACTTAGCAAGGATGAGCTGAAGTTTGAATTGCATCATGGAACACAGTACCGTCTAGGCATCTGAAAACATCTAGTAGAAAATTACATTAGGTTAAAAATCAATTTCTATACAAAAGCTATTATTGGTCGTCATGAAATGCAGCACCTATATGTTAAACGATAATAATTTTACAATTTTAGATATCTATATCTTTGGTAAATAATTCTAATTGCATGTAATAAGCCATGCCAACTACTTCATGAAATATTGCTTTTCAATATAAGTTTAATTGAATACATACTCTGTTTTCAATTTGGAATGCCAGTACTTAGTATATTCCAACATTATTTTTTGGATGGAGGCGGTAATGTAATTTCCCATTCTGTTTTAGTGATTTAAAATAATCAGCATTACAGCTGATGCCAAAGTACAATAACTGTTCGTTAAACCGTTGCTCAACCTCTCTTATTAGAAAACCGTAGGGATAGAAAAATAGGGCTATGATAAGACTATTTGTTAAAAAAATACTTCCAGTGTTTTAGGATTTAAGGGTGGAAGGTTATTTTTAGACATAACAATCATTCATGTCTTCAAACAGGAATCGAACAATAGAATTTATTCTTCGTCACTGCCAGTGTCGCGCGGTTGGATTTTTTTTTAGTTTTTGCGAGCTTACGCCTATAAACTAATATCCGTTAGCACACTTCCACGAAGGCGGAACGGTATGAAACACTAGCGAATACCGAAACTCTGTCTGCCATGTTTTTGAATGGTTCGTATTTTTCTGGTCAGAATTTAAATAACACTGGTCAGAATTTTTATTAAATGGTCAGAATAAATAGTCACAATTTAAATGAAATTAAAAAAAAAAACTAAACCTAACCTAACCTACTAACCAAAATTGTTATTAAATATTCTGACCGTTTAATATTTTTATTCTGACCGTTCATATTTTTATTCTGACCAAAAATTGATTTAAATTCTGACCATTTAATTTGTTTCCTTTTTTTGAATGACGCGAAACTAAAGCGAACCGAATTCCGCCGAGTGTCCGCGTCAAGTTTATGCGTGTCGACAGAATTCTGTTGGTCCGCGCGTGGCTTTAAAATAAAATCATTTCTAAAATGGACAATTTGATTTTAGCCGTAAGAGAAAGACCATTTATATACGTATCCAATACATATGTAACTGAAAAAATAGTCAATTATCCCAAAACAAAAAATCCATGCCACATAGAAACGAGAAAAATATAATCTGGCAGCATTAACCTGCAGGTATCATAGATAATATATTTGGCAGGTATACCAAATTTACAACTACTCTGTCAGGCAGGCGGCAATATTTTAGGTTATAAATGCCAAGTCTTGTATCTAATGCTTAGCTATAAATTCGCATAGCTTCGTTTATTTTTTGCCTTAATTTGTGTTAAAATGGCATCAGATGGTGTTTGTGCTATTAAAGAAGAATTTATTGTCGTCAACAATCGTACATCGGAAATCAAAAACACCCCTAAAGATGAAAATATATCTGAAGAAAATGTTTTAATAGATTCCATTTCTCAGACGGACGAGCCGCCAGAAAAAAAGACTAAAGTTGATATCGAAATAAGTACCAAAGATGAGAAGTCTTCTAAATGCCAACCAAAACGTAAATCGCGGGGTCAGAATAAAGGACGTCCAAAGACTGTTCGGGAAGCATTTGAAGTGCGCGCTTGCCCTTCCATAATTAACATTCACGAAGGTGAGTTGCAGAAGCCGTGTCTTCATCCCGGATGCAAATATGTTCACGATCCTTTGGAGTTCTTGAAAAACAAACCGCAGGATATAACAGTGGGGTCCGGAACGTGCTATGTTTTTGATACCAGAGGTATGTGTCCAAGAGGTATTTCGTGCCGCTATGGATCTAAACATATCACAGCAGATGGGTGCAATATAGTAAATTTGGAACAACAGCTTGCATGTACGAGCAACACATCAAATACTGTCTCATTTGATGTATTGCTAAATCTCCAAAGAAGAAAGTATGATTTATCTCTATCTGAAAATTTAGTCACATCACACAAAAAAGATCGAACACACTCCAGCGATAAAAAAATCCTATGTAATCAATCCTGTAGTGAGAATAAGACCTCGGATGATAAAAAGGTTGATGAAATTATCATCCATAATACTGAAACCCTTAAAGCACTGTCAGGACCTGTAACAGATGAGGATACTATAAGATTGCGCACTAGTGAAAAAAAATCGATTGATTGGAAAAATAAATTATACCTCGGACCTCTTACAACTCTTGGTAATTTACCATTCAGGCGTATCTGCAAGGAATTTGGAGCTGATATAACTTGTGGTGAGATGGCACTGTGCGATTCTCTACTGAAAGGAACTAAACAAGAGTGGGCATTGGTAAAACGTCACTCCACAGAAGATATATTTGGTGTTCAAATATGTGGCAGTAACCCATATGGTATCACTAAAACTTCCCAAGTACTACAAAAAGAGATAAATGTTGACTTCATCGATCTAAACCTGGGATGTCCCATTGATCTTGTGTATCGCAAAGGTGGGGGTTCTGGCATGTTACTAAGGTTAAACACTTTGGAAACATCAATTAGGTGTGCTTCAGAGGTGCTGAATATACCATTCACAATTAAAACTCGCACTGGTGTCTATCAAGATTCTAAGGTAGCCCACACGCTTGTACCTAAATTCATAGACTGGGGTGCTTCGATGATGACGATTCATGGAAGATCCCGAGAACAGCGATATACAAAGTTCTCGGATTGGGATTACATAGAAGAGTGTGCAAAAGTAGCTAACAATGTTCCTGTTTTCGGTAACGGTGATGTGATGTCTTACGATGATTATATACGTTCTCGTCAAGCCGCGCCACACGTTGCAGGAGTAATGATAGGCCGCGGTGCTCTTATTAAACCGTGGGTATTCACAGAAATTAAAGAGGAGAGACTGTGGGATATTCGCAGCTCTGAGCGATTTGATATATTAAAGAAATATGCAAATTATGGATTAGAGCATTGGGGCTCAGATACACAAGGCGTAGAAACCACAAGACGTTTCCTGCTGGAATGGCTATCATTTTTACACAGATATATTCCTGTAGGCCTTTTGGAAAAACCTCCCCAACGCATTAATGAACGACCACCTATATACTTCGGTAGAGATGAACTTGAAACATTGATGGCTTCCTCAAACTGTGCAGATTGGGTTAAACTTAGTGAAATGTTAGTAGGACCTGTACCTGATGGATTTCAATTTTTACCGAAACACAAAGCTAATTCCTATTGAGATATTTATTCAACAAAGCTGTTATATTTGACTGGAATAAAACAAGTTTTTACAAAATTTATAATTTATTTGAACAGAAAAATATGTAACATTCAATTTTAACTGTACGACTCTTGTAAGTACGGTACACAACCATTAAGTAAGTATAAAAAATAAAGATTATATTTACAAATTTTTAACCTAAAGAAAATTGAAACATCATAATACAACATAATTTATAATTTTGTTGATATGATCTATGCTTTAGGATATTTTATTGCAACTCTTAGATTAAAAATGTTTGAATTAGCTCAAATATTATTTATTGATTGAATACAAAAATTGCTCCCTTATTTAATTGCAGTTGATCCTGATCTTTCTAAGCTTTTATGAGTAGTAATAACGAGTGTTATTACAAGTGTAATAACTTGCAAACATATTAGGGTATTACAAATTTTCTGTATTGGTATTTTATATTAAAAAAAATATTTTGACGGAAGGTGCTTGATGGAATTTCAATATTAAATTTGAATCGGTTCACTTGCACCATGCACTTGAATGCCTGAAGATGCCGAAAGGCAAAACCCAGGTCGTTAGTGACTGTGTGAATATACATAATTTGAATGATTCAAATAAAAATAACAGTTCATATGTTATATTAAGAACACAAAATTAAAATATTGTTAATTTATATATTCACAATTTTTTTGACTAGGTATTTTTTTTTAAGTTTCTCAATTAATTAAGCAAATATGTCTGCATTAAAATAAGTATAGTATGTTTATACTCATTAAACAGGTGGGCAAGTACGTGTTGGCTATAAGATAGCTCGAACTTTTCCTAATTTAAATTTAAAACAAGTTGATAAAATAACATTTTTTTTTAAGAATTTTGTTTACTGGTATTAGTGTATAACTTGCTACTAAATAAGATTGATAAGCATGTGCAATCTTTTCAAATTTACAGGTAAATTTAATTGCTTGAATATGTCTACATGAAAAGTAACTAAAAAATTGAGTCGATTACTAATTTTGTAATTGGTTTGCATTGTTTCTTCTAAACAATTGTACCCAATAGTCTTACTAGATACTAAATATGTACGTTTTTATGAATTGAAATTAAGTAAACCCACCAAAAAATATTTTTAAGGCAATTAGGTCATTTCTAACCACAAATGAAAAATAATAGTGGTAGTTGGAATCACTGTAAATAATATTTTTTCTTTTAACCTTTAGACTGCGGGTTGACTGCTATAGCAGTCCAATCTGAACCGATCTGGATCCGAGCCGTGGTCAAAAGGTTAATTTAATTCTAAAACTGAAACAATTTTCAGTGGCCATATTGATATTTTTAAATTTAATTTGTACAATGTTACTTAATAGAGATTTTAAGAAGGAAATATTTATTTGCCAAAAATAAAGCATTAAAAGTGTGTCCTAAAATTTTATTGAGAATATTATCCATCAAATATTTATGTATTTTATATGTGACTGTAGAATGGCTGTTCCTCATTTATTATGAAAGTCATGGTTCTCCATTATGTCTAGGTAATTGTTATTAGGCTTTACTATATTATTATATTATAAATTACAACAGACTAGGAAGTAGTAAATGTTTAATTTTGATAATATTTATGTTCGACCCCATTTTGACCAATATTCTTGTGTTTGCATTTCAATTATCCTCGACAAACACCGATCAAACGCAAATAATTCTTCTTCACCAGTGAATATACTTGCACCAGCGTTCTCCTGTGATTAAAAAAACATATTTAATTGCAATTTTTAAAATTTAAATTGATAGCATATGTGAAAACACAAATTTATTTTAAATTTAAGATATTCCCAATAATTTACAGGTAATCTTGAATTGACAGTATCATACACCCCAGATACAGCACAAATTGCGGATGAATGTAAAAAGATTTTTGGAAAACGTGTCCACTTTAAAAGCAATTTAAAATTTACAAAGATGGTTCAGCATGATATTTGAAACAGGACAGTTTTCATTGATTTCTGTAATATTAACTACACAAAATTGGTTATTTTTTATTCATTTAATGATATTGAATAAATTATTCCATTTATCTTGGTGTTTTCTTTTAACTAAAATATACTTACAGAATTTTTGTGTATTCCTAAATCATCCATAAGAACTCGATTACTATGATCATCGACAGTTTCATTTTTTGATGCAAAGAGTTGTGACACTGGTACATCAGCTGATAATACGAGCTGTAAAAAATGTAATATTGTAAAAGACATTGTCCAATTAACACCCAAGCATATATATATATATATTATAGGCGATCACAAAATAAGACATTTTGCAAAAAAAGACATTCCAAATATCTGCCACACAAAATGCAGCTTTCGTAACTGATAATATTCTATCATCCGCTTAATTTATAAACTATCTATTTGAATTTAAGATAGATGGTAGGCAGATATATGATATTGATTAGTTTGGAAGATTTAATTGAAATTGAAGGCTAAATTGTTAAATCTGTTTCAGATTTACTCTGGCCTTTGAGATGTCTTACTTTAGTTGATCTTGATACTCTTTTTCATTTTCGATTCTCAAATATTATTATATTTTAGCATATTTTCAATTTAGAATTGTAAAGTTATCAACAGGGATACATACCCTTGTTCTGCTGTCATAAAGATTGTCAATTAATGTAATAAACCGCCTGCCTGATGGCAATTTCGATGTAATCTGTGGTATTTCTCGAATAATAATTGTATGAAATGATCTCGCTAACATCAAGTAATCACTGGAACCAAGGGGCTACAATATAGAACAATAAAATGTCAGAATAAGTGATTTTTTTGATAAAGTATTAATTTTATATAACATGTATAAATTGAATAACAATTTATATAACAATGAGAAGATTTGGCAAATCACAACGATACTATCGGAAGTAAAATTACAGAATGCACACTCAGTCAATAAAAACTAAAAATATTTATTTCTGAAAATGATATGTATGTGTTTGTGGTCTAATGATATGAAGTAAATAGACAGACAACATAGTGATTTCAACAAATACATCGCTTTAGGCATATGTCTACTGGATTTAATGTATTTAGCAATTTTCCTTATATAGAATCTGGAAAATTACATTACTTTAAGCTGTTTATAAACAACATTTAAGAAGATAATTTGAGAAACATTTTCATATTGTAACAAAACGCATGATAATTTTTTATTTCATAGTTTTTAAAGTAAGTTTTATAGCTTACCCTTTCACATAGCTCTGGAAAGGTAGTATCCAATACTTGTCCACATGTTTTATTGAACTTAACATTTCTACCCATAATGTTTATTGTTTTTGGCCTAACAACATCATTTTCCATCGATATGAGATATTTAAATAATTTATCAACAGGATTATTTTCTGTATCTCCCTCGGAAACCCTATATGAATATAAGTAGAAAAATTAAGTTTATAGTAAAGACAAATATGGGTAGAGATGATACAGTAGGAATGCTTTGATAAAAGAGAATTCTACTCTGCAAAAATTTTAGTCGGAGTCGCAGTTTTTTACGACTACAGTATGGTGCCATCGTATACATATTTATTTCGGAACAATGAAGCCTAGAGACCCATAAAATTGTGACCCAGTTGACGCTTAATCTGAAACAATGATTATTTAGAAATGACCAATAGGTACAATATTGTAATTATCGTTTGTTGTGAATACTACTCAGTACCTGTATTTCATTAGTTTAAAACGGTATATTGTTATAAATTTGTCAAAAACAGGTTTTTTTCATAGGAATATAAATCTGGACTTCGGGTCGGGTTTGGGTAACAAGTGTGGTGTTAGACTCGGTCCGGGCCGGGTAATTTTGTAAAATTTCAGCCCATGCAGACCTCTAGCAGCGTTTCTCAACCTTTTTGGGCCCGTGGGCTCCTTTAAGTGTCTTTAATTGTCTGTGCCCCCCTTACCATTGTTTTTTTTTCTTTGAATTTATGTGAATTTATGAATTTGCGGATTTGCCTGTGCAACCCTTTTTTTTTGCCTGATTGCAGAAATTTTTGGATTTCGGAAAATTTGCCCGTGGCTCCCCAATCTGAAAAAATTCTCCCGGATGAGAAACCCTGCTGTAGCTTATACTAACATGCCAAGTTCAATTTTACAAACAAAATGATCATAGGAAAAATAATAAACTCGTAGTTATGAAACATGTAATTTTAAATGAGGTTAGCTTTATTTATGTGACTTTAAAATTGGGTCACCTTTTTTACAAATGCGCCTATCAACTGATTCTTTCAAGGTCAATTATACAATTAACCATAAATTAACATACGTTTATTTAATATAAGAATTATGGTGATTTAGGTAAAATTTTCAGCATAATTGAATTTTTCGGTTATATTTGAGTAAAAATAAAAAAAAGATTCATTGAATTACGACTTTTAAAGTTTGCGAATTTGAAAAAAATAGCCCGCAGATAAAGTGTTTAGAGTTATTCTTTATTTATGGTTCGTAAAGTTAGGTCATATTAAGGACTATAATCCCGAAAAAGATCTCAATAATCAACAATAACTCATGCAGAATTAAATATCATAATTAAATAGAATCATAATTTTGCCATTTAATTTTTCTCTTCCAAGTACCTAACTATGAGAAGTTACAAGAATTATTGGTTAAGTAAATTTTGAATTTCAACCCAAAATAATATGTTTGTGCACTATTATTTACCATACCCCAGAAGTAGGTAATGGTATAAAATCGAAATAAAATTAAACTTTGATTAGAAAGATTGAAAAATTACTGTCTACGTACACAAAATATGTTCCATCTGATTCACTTCCAGCTGTAAGTCTTCGATAATCTATTCCTGAATTTAAGCAAATTACTTCGCAGTGATCTTTAAGTATTTGTATGAATGGTATAAAATTTGAGCGTTGGAGGCCATTCTTGTACAGATCTTCTGGGGCCCTATTACTCGTAGCTACTACTATACAGCCTATGTCAAACAGCTCTGTAAAAAGTCTTTTCAGAATCATTGCATCACCGATGTCAGTTACCTAAAAATTGTTGAGATCAAATTTTTAAGGTCATGTAAGCAATAAATACAGTAAAATTATTCACTAGAATCATTTTCTAGTCCTCAATCCCTTTACAAATAAATACTAAGGGACCCTTCCGACAGACTGTCATATAAGTGCATTTCCAACAGGGTGGTACACACCAGGAAGTACTCAGCGAAACTGAAGGATGCTGACATGTCTCAGGAGAAAGCAAAGCAATAAATGAGTGAATATGGTCAATGAAGAATTCTACATTACATTTAAAATAAATATTTATTAAGAATTACACATTAGTTGCTACAAGGTCATTTAAATAATGAATAATGTACCTATTTCAAAACAACATTCAAAATGAACATGAAAAATAAGTATAACACAAATTATTATACTCACCTGAAACTCGTCAAAACAGAGAAGATAACATTCCTCTAAAATTGATTCGGCAACAGGAGGTATAGGATCAAATGCTGATGGTTTTGTCCTTTTTTCATGCCTAACAACATTTTTTTTAAGGTTATGGATGCGAGAGTGAACATCTAACATGAACGCATTAAAATGCACACGTTTCTTTTCGTTTATCTGTAATAATAGAGAGATTCTATTGAAACCACAACTTTCTCAAAATTGTCATGTATCAGATATGGCATCTGATACAATTTTACAACTATTGTAAAATCAATTATTGGTTAAGTTCAAGAATAACGTTGTCAATTATTAATGTTATGTAAAACTTCTTACCTGAACGGAATCAAAAAACAGATCCATAAGCATTGTTTTCCCACCTCCAACACTACCATGTATATACAAGCCTTTTGGAGCTAAAACTTTCTTTTTTCCCGAAGAGAAGAAGTCGAAAAAGCTTTTTTTGTGCTCAGGAACAGTGTATGTCTGCAGATCATTGTAAAGGTGTTGCAGACCTTTTATCACTTCGGTTTGATGAGGGTCAACAATAATCATACCATCCTGGATTCTTTTATTGTAAACATCTACAGGACTGCAACTATTATTGTTTTGTTTGGGTACGATATTGGTTCCGAATTCACATAGTTGTGTAGAGTTAATTTTCACGATTTGTCGAATAAAAAAATTCGCAGATGTTTTATAACATAAAAACGAAACAAGAGACATAATTTTGGGGGATAAAGTCACCTAATTATAAATACAATAATCATTATATAAGGAAATTCACATTCACACCATGGTCAAACTAAAATTTCGTATCCGTCACAATGACAGAACTTCATTTCGGGGCTACCATATAAAAAAATGTGAAGTGTATTGTAATTTTAAGCGAGTTCACTATAGGAATACTGAAATATTTTTGCCGCCATACTAGTAACTAAGAATGTAATATTTATTTATTAGTAAAAATAATATTGAAATGTTTGTCATATATTGAGCAGACTTACTATTGATATAATTAACAAAAATAATCATTTTGTAATTATGTTTTATTTATTGCAGGACGATTAAATAGTCAGAACAAGACAACTTCAGAAGTATTTATAAAAAAATATTTTCTTTGATATTTTTTTTATAATGAATATTCTGAGATCCATTTTCAGTAATTTTTCTCATCAAAAATAAGATATGACTTATTTATAATGAAAATATAGAATCATATTAAATTGGCATGATGTTGATAAGCTCGAAGATCTGACAATGTGCGCAATGGCGAACTCAATTATTTCAAAATAACTGACTGCTAAGACTCAATTGAAAAATTGCTGTCACTTATTAGATGCTAACCAAAGTGAATAAGGTAAATAAATAACTGAGGTGTTCATGCTTCTCAAATTGTAAGTGTGATCATCAGTCAGTTCGCTTATTCACTCTCCATTTTTTTTGGTAAGCATTTTTGATGGGAACATTGATAAAAAACAATTGGAGCATTCCGTAAGAGGTATTAGAAAGTATATTAGTTTATGGGTATTAGTGATTCATATAATTTTTGAGAATTCATCTTTGTACGATTGTAAAAATAAATAAAAAACTGAACTTCCGCAATATTATTTTTTATCTCACTAATTTATATTGGAGCTGGAAAAATAGACCCTTAGTTTGGTTTTGTTTTTTTTAAAAAAGCTAATTATGAAATGATTTTTTTCACAGCAACTTCATTAATGAATAATATTTATTTTACAATCTTTTTAACCTTTTAGGTGCCGTAGATAATTAACAGTAATTACCTAGCACGCTTATTGACGAGATAACTCGTCTCTGGCGTGTTGAGCACGAAAATTTTTATGAGATATCTCTTCTGTGGCAGCTATCAAGTTAAAATGCATTGAATTGAAACCCAATTTTTTCTGAAAATTTAATCTGAGTGTTTTAGCGTATATATTATACCTATATACAATCCTTGAGAGTAAAAGGGTTTTAATTAATGAAGAAATACGAAGTTAAAAACAATGAAACAGACCTCAAAAAATGCTTTAATATTTGTTCAGTGTAAGATCCCCTTTAACATAGAGTGAGAAAACAATTGAACTGGATGAGATGCAGCGAACTAAAGCAGCCCGCGCGTAGTGTGTTGGGAGCATCGCTGCAAAGTATGCGAAAATGTGCCTTGTGGGCACTCAATGGGTTACTTTCTTTCAGTAGGTAACTTTTTAAATTTGAATTGTCGAGTCAAAATAAGAAATATTACTTGAGTAAGTACTTGAAGATAACAGATGGGATAGGAAAAAATAAAATAAGAAATAAAATGAAAGTTTTTCTTGCATTATTGAGTTTAATTAAGAAAAAAAATAATACTATCCATGAATAATATAAATGACAACAGTGGTAAATAGTTTAATCATACATATGACTATAGTATTCTTGGTATACTTGAATGTAAGTTTCTTTTTCTGTTGGAGACATTTTAGCTATAATGTCATCATCAATGCTGGTTATGGGAATGGATTTTCCGTTCACCATAACTGTTGGAGCATTATCCTCCGAGTCGGAATCATTACTATCCATTTCAGCTGTGAAAGAAATGATAAAGAATATGTCAACATAAACCAAGGATTGAAATATTTTTAAATAATGTTATGACTTTAATCCAAAAATAAATGTTTTTATTTATTGATTGAATTGGTAATTACTTGGCAAAAAAACTCCATTATTATAAGGTATAAATATCAAAGTATTTGATTCTAAAAGTTTGTATGAATTTATTTTATTTATTAACCCTTACCACTCGAGTGCCGCTGCTACAGTGGCATACTCATAAGTATGTAATTTTTTAAGCATTTTTAGCTATTATCATTGTGCGATTTCAATCAAATTACAATGAATAATAATAGTTTATTACATAAATTTGAGAAACAAGTCGCCAAAAAAATCGATAGTGCATAATTTCAACAACAGTTGTTATCTGAATCTTGTGACGCCAGCTAGGCTGATGGTAAAATGCTAAGCGATAATTTTTATATAAGGATAAGTTACATATCCTGGGTTCTGTGGCTAAGAAGTACTGTGCAGTATGCTCAAATAGAAAAAAAATCAGGTGGGAGATTAAAAACACGACTATTCTACGAGATCTGCGTTGATAAGGCAGGATTGCATATTGCCGACTGCTATGTGAAATACCACACGATGAAGAAATACAAATAAAATAAAAATAAGTACGTTTTATTCATTATAAATCTATTTTCCAGATTTCTTTTTTTTTTATCTATATATTTTTTTTTTACTAAAATGTTTCATAGTGCAAATATGATTTTTGCGTGCAAAAACCGTCGAGTTGCCGGTATGCACATACAAAAACAATTCGAGCGTTAAAGGTTAATAGCTATTTCGGCTTGACACTACTGTCATAACTTTTTTTATTTACCTTAGAATTTTAAAACTCACAACTCATTGAAAATTGACACAATAAAAATGCTCTGTCAGGTGAATAGACAAATACTGAATGTACTGAAAAATGTAAAAAATGATTACCAATAGTTGAAACTTCCTCTTTTTGTTTGAAAGGATCCTTCATTTCATCATCACTAGAATCAGAGCTTTCCTGACTTCCTTTTATAGCATTTGCCGCATTATTTCCTAGAAAATTTCATTGATTATAAGTCTGATATAAATGTAGAAATTATATCAAGTTCAAGTAATGTAAATTGGTAAAAAAACTACTTTTGTTGTATATTTTATTTATTGGTGAACTGAAACTTTTCAACACATGGATAGTGTCATAGTACACCAAATAGTTTACGATACATACCTGAATTTTGCTTCTCATGTGCCAGCAAAACAGACATGATATCATCAGTTTTATCTTTGGTGTTGGGCTTTTGGTTAGCTGCATTCGACGCTGCTTTTTCCAAGATAGCATCGGTAGAGTGATTACTGTCATTCTTAAATTGAAAAGACAGATAAAAAAATCAGTACGATGAAATAACAAATATATAACTCTGCAAAAACTAATACTGTAATCTTATACTAACTTGGTTATCTGCTCCGGCGATTGTGCTTTCAACCATCCAAACAGGTCTTTCTTTACGTTGCTGTGTTTCTTGAAGAGCATTTGCAGCGGATGCACTTCCTGCAATGTTCACGTCTACTCGAGCCTCTTCAGAAAGGAAACCTCCTCGTCGCGTGGCTTCACCTGACCATATTTCGTTGCCTCCAGGACGTTGTCCAGGTTGCTTATTGATTATTCTAGGTAAAAAAATATATTTTTTAACGTCAGTAGAAATAGAATATATTCAAAACAAACATAATTTCAAAGTTTAAATGATTGCCGTGCGTTATAATGATATACTGGGGTGCACAATCGCAGAATGTGAATGAGCTGGGTCCTCAAAAACTTGAGAATTAATTTTTCTAGTGATTGTAGGTAGGTTAAATTAGAAATTTATTATACTTCTTTTAAATCAATTTAATTTAACCTTATATACCAAAAAATCTTACCCTCTGATTGTATTTATATCTACAGGCTCTGGTTCCAAAATTTCAGGAGCCAGTTTGATTCCTTCAACTTCTCTTAAAAGTATGTATAAAGGCTCAAGCTGCTCATTGAACTTGGCTAAAAGCAATCTTGAATCTTTTTTGGGTAGTGCTGATTGATCTTCTTCAACAACTGAATTACAAAATGTACAATGAAACTCTTGTGACATGAAGTCAAATAACTGATCCGCCTGTGTAAGTAAAAAAATATTTGATATTAATTCATTTTACATAACACTACCATTATTTGCAATTAGCAAAAAATCAATATTTTTAGTAACTATAATGACTAGTAGCTACATACTTGGTTGCAATAGTGTATTTATAGTACAAATATTAAATTGATTTCTTATATGAATTTATTTATCTTATATAATATATTTATGTTGTTTATACCTCACTGTTTGTGGGCCTAAGTATGACAAAACCATAAGAAAAAAAGTTATCACTTTTAATTTAATATATTAATATTTTATTTGCGGGCTATTTTTATCAAATTCGCAAAATTTTATAGTATTTCACTAAAATATTTGAAGTGCCCACATTTGAAGTATAATTCAACGAGTCTTTCTTATTTTTACTCAAATTTAAATAATAATTCAATTATGCTGAGAATTATACTAAAATCACCATAGTTTTTATTTAAAATAAATGAATATGCTAATTTATAGTTTTTGTATACTCGACTTTGCAAGAAGAAAATTTTTAGAAAATGGTTTATATTATTATATAACGCAGAATAATTTGTTACCTCTAAGTCGGTAAATGTTTTACAACATCCAGGACATTTGAAACTTGCACGACTTGTGGCATCTCTTTCTTCAGTCTCCATTCTCTTTCTCATAAGATCTAATTTGTATTTGACAACATTGACAAATGTTTTGTAGTTTATAAAATAATAATTCACTTTCTGCGCTTTACCATCAGGACCTGTTTTTGGGTAATTGATGAAAGTGAAATAATTATTAAATTTACAAAGCATACAGGTAATACAATAAAAAAAATTGCATTCAGCGGTATCATTAACAGGCGAGAGTTTTTAAATAAATATTCTTTTAAATAATCATTGTTACTCATTATGGATGACAAGAGGTAGATTTAAAATACTTTCTGTTTCAAGGAACCTCATATAGTAGTCACCACCATTGATAATATAAGCATGAACTAACCTGTTTCCATTTTAAGTCGTACTTGGATGAATTTGTCATTTTTAAGGGTAGCTATTCGAGCTCTTAACATTTTTCTTTCAAATTTTAACAGTTCACAAATGTCATCTTCTTTCATACCTAAAATAATATTTCCTTATATATTTAGTCAAAAATTTGGGAGAAAAATTCCATTAAGAAAGATAAGTTATATTTTACAACATCTGTTAAAAAAGAAACTCACATGGATTCCGGACAAGCATATCAACTATGAGAGCATCTTCGATGCAGTAAAATCCTCTAACTACCAGACGAGCTAATTGCTTAAGACTACTCGGCACTTCAGTGACAACCCTTTCTTCAGACATTGTATTATGAAGATAGGGTCATTCGGCACCAATCTGTGAATGTAAGTTTAGGCATTGTTAATCAACTAATATTATAGAATATCATGAGGGGAGAGTTTGAGAGTTTATAGGAAGCCAGGCTTCTGAACCATAGCCAAGTCTAACAAGGATTTGTAAAGCTTTTCTTTGGGTTTCCTTGAAGAGTCTCAACGTCCATTGTCTATGTAGGCCTCATATTTCTACCCCTCGCATGCGTTGATTTCCTTTGAGTGTGATAGAATTTCTAGTGTAAAGAAATTCATTCACATTTATCTTGATTTGAGAAGTTTCTAGTGTATTAATTGTTTAAAATATGTTTTAGTAAAGCTATTCCTTTGCATTATTTTTGTATAACTCGGTAGAGAAATCTTTTGGTCCAAAATGGATAAAAACACCATGAATGAAAAAATTGGCATTTTTTAGTATCGAACTGTGGAGCTATGTTCATGTGCATAAGGATCTAGACCAGGCCTTCCCAAACTTTTTTCTTTTAGCGGGCAGCATAAAAACAAATTATGATGGTTTAGGGTCGCAAAGAAAAAAAATGAACTCTCCAAGAACGAGCGTGACCAAATGGTAACAGTAAGCACTGTTGTCTATTGATATGACTATGCATTCTTTTTTTACCTGAATATAATTGCCTTTACTAAATTCTGGTTAAAAATGATACAGACTTCAGCTAGTCATTAGCTGAGGGGACGAAAACAATTACCAAAAGCAAATGATATGTTGATAACTTCAAATTATTGAATTGATAAAAAAATAATATTTTTATATTGAATTATATTTTTATATTGAAAAAAAATTGTCTCTGGAGTTAAGAACTTTTTATTTAATGCCGTATTATAAATGTGACACTTTTTTTGTACATTGTTTCGTATCAACTGGTAATTTAGCCAAAGTGCATCACAGTTGATGGTCGTGTTTTTATAGTGCAACCTGCTGCAACACTTTTTTTTAAAATTTAATATTGAAAAGAACGACACCAAGCAATATATAGTGCCAAACGCTGCTGTGATTCGCATTGACTGTCGTTTTAATTTTGGAAATTTATTTTCGAGGATATGTCTGATAAAAGGTTCGAGAGGTGTAGACAATGATGTAAAAAGCCCTTTAGGGTTAAATTGGACCGCGAGTTGGCCTGATCTAGACAATCTGAAGTATAATTATTTCTTTTAACAGATGGTATTACTTAAATTAACTGCAGTTATGTTCATTGTTGTTTTCATAAGCGTTTTAGTCGATCTGTCAAATGCATACGGTGTCGTAACCTATGGTATTAGGTAAAAAAAAAAAAAAAGAATTTTGTTTAATTATTTCAATTTTTTTTTAGCATTTTTTCAGATTGACTATATGATGAAGACAGTGAAGCGTTATTACAACTGTGAACATAGACGCAACTGTGTTATACCAACCATCAAACCAAATAAAGAAGTAAACCAGAATAAGTCTCTAGATCCTTATGTACCTGAGAATAGCCCTCTGCTGGAGAAGGTAACACTTAGGGCATCCAATCCCGGGATCCCATTCAATTATCTGATCCCAAAATCCCGGAATTGACAGTCGCGATCCCAGGATTGAGAAATTTTGAGCAAATAGATTTTGGAATTGCAAGAGCTAAAGAAAAATCTGTTGGAATACTATTACCGAATTCAGTATCTCAAATTCCTCGGTGAGCTAATAAAAAAAGAGTTTCGGAGAAAATTCAGGGAAAAAGTATGGCAAATTGAGGTTTGCAAATTCCTCGGTGAGCTAAAAAAAAAAACAAGCTTCTGAAACAGTCTGGGGAAAAAGTATACCCTAGTCACACTGTTAAGGTCTTAATATTTTGATTTGCCTTGACATTATTTTAAGAGTGCCATTAATATGTTTTTTTTTTATTAGTGTAAGGTCGATAAATAAAAGTCTTTCATGTTATATATCAAATATATTATATTTTTCCTTTAAAAAATGACACTTATGCAGTATGACTCATGGTAAGCGGGGTGTATTGTTGTGATTCAATTATTTGCTGTATATAGGCAATCTTTAATAATACTTTCATAATCTGTGAACATACATAGTATGAGAAACTACTTAAAAAAACTATAAAAAGGAAATGTTATTATTAGGAAAAAACAATAATTGACAATATTAATACTAATTTACATTTTCAGTCATATTAAACAAAATACACGAAGGACTATAAATAGATTTATTGAATGATCAAATAGTATTAAATATGTACATATAAGTTAGATGATAATAATTACAAAAACTTGCAGAAAATTGGCAACAATTTACAAAGGTACTTAAAAAATATTGAAACACCAACTATGTCAATTGAGTACAACTTGGTATTCAATATTGTGAAACATTATATTGATCAAATGTTATGGTGTTAGACAGATATTAATATGCAATAACAAACTTATTGGTAAAGTAGATAATTATTGCGGTTATTTGAAATGTAATAATCTACTCGGAAACGACGGCTTCAGTTTCAGTCTTTCTACTGTCTTTTTTCAAATAAAAAGTAAATCTTATTCTAACTTTTTCTATTTACATTATTCACAATAGATTAAATAAACAATTTATTACGTCATTATTATTTTAAGGGGACATTCGATAAATTGCTACATGAGGTAAATATTTGTTACAAAAAAAAGGAATGAAATAACTAAGTACGATAGAATTGCGAATAATTGATATTGATAGTGAAAAACACAAAAAAAGAATAAGGGTGAATATTTCTTTTAGTTGCTTTTGACAAATTGTCCTAGAAATATGTTTCAAAATTATTTTTTTCAGTGAGAGTACCATTGTCTTTCATTTCAAGAGTGGTACAAGGTGAAAAATGTTAAAAAATAAATATTCCATGTAATTTTAAAAGTTCTCTGCTTAATGGAAAGAGATTCCTGGTATAGCTCCGCTTAGTGCTAAGCAGTTTCCTGGTTAAACTGTAGTCTATTAACAACTAAAAATAGCTCAGTATCTTTCTGTATATTCTACTTAACAATAGATTAAAATGTATATGTATTATATTTTTTGTGCATATTGCAAGAACTGTGTTTCACATGATGCGTGGAAACGTAATAAATAGTAACTGAACGATAAATACAAAATGGTGAACTGACATATTTCACTTAATCCAGATCACAATAAAATTATAATTTATTAATACTATAATATAGACAAGAGACATGGAGATAGATTTGTTTGAATTAGAAAAAATCATAATTCACTCAATGGCAGCTTCAGTACCAAAATGGAAAGTAAATTGAACTCTACCAAAATCATTTGGTAGGTGTACATACAATTATGGTAACCAATTTATTATACTTCTTATATAAGTTATTGATGATGCGCACCAGAGTATGATACACAAGTCCTTTCAATTTCACGTTGTATCTTATCGAGAGCCTGCTGGATATCTCGAAAGTTTGGTCTATTAGATGGCTGATGATGCCAACACTGACGCATTAAGTCATACACACATCTAGGAGTGTTGTCCGGGCAAGCTAACATATTGCCGTCTTTTAAAAACCTAACGACTTCTTCATGGGTCATTCCAAAATATGGCTGAAGTGCGAACGAAAATATTTCCCACAGACAAACGCCGTACGCCCAAACATCTGACTCTAGTGTGTATTTATTATATAATATGCTTTCTAAAGGCATCCATCTAACTGGAATAGCGTCATGTTCATCACCTTTGTAGTAATCTTGAAGATATATTTTGTGTGATAATCCAAAATCAGCAATTTTGACAACCATGTCGTTATTTATGAGACAATTTCTTGTTGCAAGATCCCGATGCACGAATTTGCGATCAGAGAGGTACACCATACCGCAGGCAATCTGACGTGCAATATTTAACAAGTCTGTATGAGAAACTTGCATACTTTTCAATAACTTAGAATCTTCTCTGGGTTCTAGCATTGGAGGTACGGTGTATCCTTCAGTAACACTGCTTGCTCTGAGAAATTCATTCAAATCTCCACGACCCATATATTCAAAGAGTAAACACATAGGTTTACCAATAGCGCAAACACCTAACAGCTTGACAATATTTGGATGGTCAAATTCTGCTAGTAGGCAAGCTTCTCTTTCAAAGTCGACCTGCAAATCTTGAGAGGCTTCATCTTTAAGCATCTTAACAGCCACCAGAGTGAACTCTTCATCTGTGACTAGGCCGGGAGCTTTCGCTTGAAATACTCTTCCAAATGCGCCTTGACCTAAATCACAAATATAGATGATATTATTCCGCGGAAATTCCAATTTTTCTAACTTAGGATTGAGTTGTGCTCCAGTGCTGTGATATGCCAGATTACTTGGAAGTTTATCCAAATCTATACCGGGATCCGGCCGGCGCATGATTGAACTGTTCACCGAGTAACGGTTTTTAAGAGCATAGTGGCAGAATAAAGCGATAAGTAAAATTACTAGTATGACCCCGAATCCAGCAAAAGATGCAACCAGAATAAATATAGGGGTAAAGAAGGACTCCATTTTGATACTTTCTGTTATATCTGAAGATTCCGATGAGTTTGCGCATAATGGAATGTTACATCTTTCCCACCGAACCTCAGAGTTCATTGTGTAGCACCACGGCATTGATTCTTCTCCGCCTGCATTACGACAGTAATTGACTGAGTTATTTACTTCTTGAAACACCAGGGGCGGTTGCATATGCTTATGGGGCTCCTGAGATTCCCACGGTTGACAAGGTAGCCCACTTTGAGTTACATTGACAGTACCTTGATAATATCGTCCGTTTCCTTTTCTGCAGTCGGTAGTAACTTGATCCCACTTCATTTCTGTCAGCCCTATATGGGAACAGACGGATGGTTTTCCCTTCCCAGCGAATTTGGGTAAGGTGTCACAATCAGGAAGTCGAAAATGACCTTTAGATTTAGAAAATACACCCCTTTGCTTGTTATCTTCTATCAAGGCCCACGCAATATAACAAAATTGCATTTTTACAGCAATACAGTCTTCGTAGCAAAGGGGTAAAGCAATCATTGAGCCGTCTTTGAACATACATTTGGGAAAAGCGTATGCACACAGTAATTTCTCGGCGGCACTGCGACATTTATCTTTCAAGCCGGAAATTATTTCATCCCATAGACCTGCTGCGATTTTCTCATTTTCCCACCCGCTTCTTTCGCCGTGGGCCGCATTAAACCATACAGTGCCATTTAGATGGTATTTACAAACGTTCCCATTGTATGGTGCACAATATCCGGGCGTCAACTCGGCCTCTTCGGCGGACGATATTAAAATAAACGCGCAAAGTAATAACACCTTATAATACATGATTACAGGTAATTTTTGGCTTAGGTGTGATGAATCATTTTCATATATATCGCAGGTCACCGGTTTCACTAACTTCCATATCTTATTTATAAAAAAATACCGCACAAACCACAATAGTATCGGCCATTGCTATTTTATTTTCATATTGATTTTGAAGCGAGTGCTACCAATACCAAAAAATATAATAAAATATTCAATTAGAATGTTAAGTGTAAAAATAATTGGATATTATCAATAAACCACGTACGAGTGAGACAATTAAATATAAAAACATTCCAATATATTAGCAAGTATAAGCATGATACATGTCAAAAGATAATCATCGGTATTATATTCAAACAAAAATACATTATTCCTATATAGATGTTTTTGGGTTTTGGAACCAACCAACGTAATAGCATACAAATTTATTATGTTGGCAAAACAACTTAGCAAGTAGTGTGGCATGAACTTAGTCGTTTGTGTGTAAAAGAAAACAAAATTTATATATTTACCAAGCGATGGCGGCTATAGATAAAGTGAGGGTAATTGTCGTCGGTGATTCAGGTACATATTTTAGATCGGATGAAGAGATATCTTGAGAATATGTTAAATCTAAGATCAACTTAAACGATAAACTTCACGCACCACACTCACCGCCACTATTGACAGTTGACAAGGTTAGCCAACGTAAAGACTATAATAGAAATGTCAAAATTGTGTACAAAATAATATAATAAGGTAAAAAAATAGCGCTATTATTTAGTTCCACGACAATAATGCCCTAGCCATTGTCAGAACTACTGATGATGTCGTGATGCAGAAATAGCTTCCAACAATATTTAAAAAATGTGGGACTAATTACTTGCTATTTATTTTGTTTTACACTGAATTTTTACCGAATTCCAATTGAATAAAAAGTATTGAATATATTGATCCAATTGACAAGCTCTTATTAAGTATTAAAAAAACTTTAACGTAAAATTTTAAACGCTTTTCCATTTGAATAAATTTACTGTTTTGCTTGCTTAAGGGATTTTTCGATATGATTTCAACAATTCTGGACTGCAAAATTCTTTCTCATGAAGTAATTTTTTTGATCACTACCGCTTCCAACTCTGATCATATGGCCATCGTATGGTGCCTCCAAGGTGTTCTGTTTCCTGCCCACTTATTTAATCTCTGCCAAGTCGTACCAGCATCCTGTAGCTCTGCTGAGAAAATCATAGTCATTAGTGGACTTTCGGGGTGACGGAATCCATCCTGTTAGAAGAAAAGACAGCAGGATCAGGCTCAGCTAAGGCAGCGGTCGGCAAACTTTTTGGGCTCACGGACCACTAAATTCACAATTTTAATCCAGCGGACCACTAACTGGACTTAAGTGTTAAATATTACATATTGAAATAAAAGTGACAAATGCGTCTAAAAATGCACAAAGTTGATGAAATAATGCCAGATTTTTCTGCGGACCACTAAAATTTTCTCGCGGACCACACTTTGCCGACCGCTGCTCTAAGGCATCCACAGTAGACGTCATAGCCAGTTCAAGCATTACTTCTTTATTTTATATTTAATAAGGGCTTGATAATCTGTTTTTTTACCTCCAAGTTTCTGACAACCCCCCTAGTATTCATTTCACGCATTCATTTTTGAAGTACAGGTTACCCTGAGTTTCTGTTGGTCATTCAATGCATACTTTTTTACATGGAACCTTATGAAGAAATATTTAAATTTACTTTATTATTTATATCGCTTTTTTTTGACTAACACATTTTTAAAACTTTTTTAGGTGTAGGCAAAACTTCATTGACACATTTAATATCACAAAATGAGCCATTAAATTCCCCTGGTTGGACCATAGGATGTTCTGTAGAAGTCAAGTTGCATAAATACAAAGAAGGAACTCAAGCACAAAACACGTTTTTTGTTGAATTGTGGGATGTTGGGGGATTCAACAATCACAGAAATGCCCGGGGAGTTTTCTACCAACCCACTCATGGTAAGTAATGTCTATTTAATGAGGACTTTACCCATTCCTGCTGTAAAGCATATTTATCTCATTAAAATCACTCTATTACGCATATCGAGTAGACAGACGTTTCCCGTGGTGTAGTGAACGTTATGAGTTGTTCAGTTTTGTGCAAGAATTGTCTCAGGAACGATTGATCAAGACTTAGTGGCTTGCACTTAAGTGTGCGAAAAATTGCACTATAAAAATGTTCGGAGGTGCTATGAGTGTAAATCTACTCTTTCTCCATACCGACTGGAAAGGAAAAAGGACGGAACCCACAGTTTTTCCAAAACAGTTTTTTTTCTATAATCACAATGTGTACAACTTGATACACGTTCTATCAAAAGAATGAAAGCTGAAAATGCCAAATTAGTCTCTAAATTTAGCTTTTAAGTTAGAAAAAAATGGGGCCTGTGAAAATTGCAACCACGAAAAAGGACCTAAAAAAGGTTTTTCTTGAAAAATTTATCACATTCATATTAGGTTGAATCAAAAAAAAACCAGTTTATCAGTTACTGTGCATTTCAAAGTTGAGTTTATTTTATAATTTGTCTTTGGCCTAAAATCATCAGAAAACGTTTATGGGTTTCCTGTAAAATTTGTTTTGTGCGGGTTATGTCCTTTTTCTTTCCACAGTCGATATGATGCCGTAAATTCATTGAATGCTTAGTAGTTTGTCTTCGTAACAACCAAATCAGCGTGGTCTGTGGGTCCAACAGATAGTTCTTCTGGAAAAGTTCTTCCAATCAAATACAAAAATCATGTTGAGTAATAGAGACCCACCTGCTTTATTTACAATAGACCCGCCCCGTTGATGTTATAAACTGTTTTAATTATACAATATTTAACACTTCATACTTTGGATTTACAGGAATCATTCTTGTTCACGATCTTACAAACCGGAAGAGTCAAATTAATTTACAGAAATGGTTATCCGAAGTTTTAAATCGTGATCCTGGAAATAAACCAAATAATTTTGATGTTGATCCAGAACAGTTTGTTGGAACTACTCAAGTGAGCTACCTTTCTATTCTTACAACTGAACCCGTGCATCAATTGTAAATTGTCATGTTGTATTCATTTATGTTGTTGTTAAGTGTTTAATGCTAATGTAAAGTTTACGTAATCAACCCTCAATCATATCTTAGATTACAAACACTTGAGCATTGCATGCAGCTGTCATGCAATTAGCATTAAATTGTTTTTTTTTATTGGAGACTAAATCCATCTTTTCAAATATATGGAAAGATTCCTATATGACTGGTTAACGAATTAGTTCTAAGGATTGGGTACAGTTAGGAATATTAACAGTATTATGTGTGTCACATTTCTATAAATCTAACTTCATATATTGACTGAAAAATCAATTACATTTAAAGTAGTCTGGTAAAGAGAGCAAAGTATTTAGTTCCCCATGAAATATATTATATAATAGTTGTTGGGTCCACGGTACAGTGGTCAACGTCGTTGGCTTCCATGCTGGACCTCACGAGTTGGCATTCCAGTACGAGTAGCATTTTTTCAATCAATTTTTCGAGTTCTGTTCGAAGGCATGAATTTTTGTGATTTATGAAAAATCTCCCCCCCCCATTCCAATCCTAAAATAATGGGGAATAACGAGAGTGATTAGCCAACTATTAGTCCTGTCCTGCCCTATCCTTTCTATCCCTACTACTCTCTTAAAAAAAAGGAAGGTTGAGCAAACGACTGAGTGACAAACAGTTCCCATTGAAAAACTCATTTTGAGATACCTCCATTAGGAGCAGTGGTGTAGTGGGGCCAGGTCGGCGACCTGGTACCTGAAAATGAACCAGGGCGCCGCAACTTTGACTTTTTGACATGTAACTTAATTTTCAAGTACATACAGGTAGTCCTCGACATACAACCGAGATACGTTCCTGAACTTTGGTCGTAGGTCGAATTTCATACAAAATATGTCGTCGCTCTTTCAGAGGCATCTTCTGATAGTAAGATTGTGTGATCTGTTTAAATGTGGGTGCTGTAATTCTGGGTGTTGTTATGATCTAAAGATTAGGGTTAATACCCCCATGGGAAGACAGTAAAAACATTATCATCTGGAGTCAAATAAATGTTTGTCAAAACAGAAAGTTAATGAATTATTTTATAATAAAAAATCATATCCTCTGCATACACGATTTATAATTCCATTGCCTTTTTTCCACAACATTCACATACATGTTGTGATAATAGAATCTCATTTTAAAATTCTGTTAACTTGACACTATGCGAGCCGAGTGCTACAAGATTCTATGTGGACAGCTGCAGGAAAAAAGATATGGGCATTTGAAATTTTGAATGCTTGTATTTTGAAAATTGTAAATGTTTCCAAGTTTATTTTTGATTGTATATATCAGTGATGGCACTGGCTTGATATAACTATTAATGAAATATTGTTAAAAATAGTTCTTCATGGTTAATTAGAAATACCTAAACTTCTATTAGAATCTTGTCCATCTGAAATTCAAACAAACCGCCAGTGCTACAAGATTCTAGCTGAAATTTGTGTGAAAGCACAAGTTATTAAAAAAACAGACTTACACTTTTTATATTAAAATAAAAAGAATTATATGGAAGATATCTAATGCGATCATTAATTATTGGAGAACATATATAAAAAATGGAGAACAAATAGGAAAAGTAGTTTTTTTTGTAATTTGTGTTTGATATCATTAATGTAATAAGTTAATATTGTTAAGTGTAATAATACCACACTGCAAAAAAAAACATCATAATGGTAAAAAAATAACACCATTGTGTTGAAGAATACAAATAGTTGATCAAAATTAGATAATTGAAAAAAATACAGGAATAAAATTATCAAAATATAAAAGATATTATTCAACTTATCCACATTCACACAAGTTTTGTCACTAACGACCCTGATTTCGCCTTTTGGCATCTTCAGGAGTTCAAGTTGAAACCACAGATATCTTGCGACGTGCACATAAAACTACGACTTATTAAAAATTTAAGCAAAATTTCGACTTCATATGAATACAGCATGTAGATAATGCTACGCTTAAGACTGCCTCATTATTACTTTAGTTTGGCCAAAAGTCGACACTTAGAACCTTGTAGTACTCAGCTCGCGACTATTGACTTAACTATTGCCTAGTTATCAAATTTGTATTATTTTTGATAAAATATTTTGACAGCAAAATATCAAAAATGGTTCAAAAAACGAAATAAAATGCCATTTTCTTGTTCAAAATAGTAAATATTTGCAATATGCACATGCATTCTTATACTGAATAATTTTTTTTTCTCTAATTGGTGCGTCAATAGAAGTGTTACTTTCCGATTCGTTTTTTTAAACAGTTTTTATCGATTATCTCAGTATGGACCCAGAGTCACATATATCACATTTGATGTGCATCGACGATATATTAAAATAAATCATTTATATATTACTTTTTATTGTTAAATTTGTACATATGAGCAAATATGTATTGCATTATCATGTCATTTTACTTTATGCATGCATCTGCTGTGGTGTCTCGTGATGCAATTCAAATTTTTAAAAAATCTTATTTTTTTCGGTCGTAAGTGCGAATTGTCATATGTCGAACCGTCGTAAGTCGGGAACTACCTGTACATATATTCAAAATACTGTTCATAAAATTGAAAAGCATTTTTGTATTTTTATCATCAAATGCATCGTACAAGAAGTGAGTACAGTTTTTTTAAAAAAATAATTGCGCGTTTTTTTTTGTATTGATTTAATTGTTAAAACGTGTTTTTTCATCACCACTGATTAGGAGGCCATATGCTTCACATTAGGAGCCAACATGGATTGAAAAAAAGTTTTTTGATCATCACACTATTATCAGAACTATATTTTATATTATGAATTACAGATACCCATTTTAGTTATTGGCACCAAATGGGATTTGGCTGAAGAAAAACAGCGTCATAATCAGCACAGAAGAACAGCATCTAGTATAGCTGAGCAATGTGGAGCCGATGAAATATTTGTCAATTGCCATCAAGTCAGGTATACATGTTCTTTATGAAACATTACTTGAATCATTCTTATAAAACATAATACATCATATCTTCTGTAATTTTTTTTTTCTAGATATTTTCAAATATAAAAGTTGCTGATTTTATATTTTCAGGTCTTTGGCGCCTGGTTCCACAGGGGCTGTCAAATTATGTAGATTTTTTGACAAGGTTAGAAAGCAGTTTTAATTCTTGAATCATATGATCGTAAGTTGTGATAAACCAGTAAATATTTGGATATTTAATATTACTTCATTTTTAGGTAATTGAGCATCGATATTATTCAAGAGATGGTGTTAGCCCATTCTCTGACAAGAAAAGGATAACATCACCGTATGTTTCACCATACTCGACACCGCCATCCAGTACATATACTTCTCCATTATTAAGTCCAAAATTTTATCATATGGATTGATAGTATGATTCATAAGATTTATTATTAACATGTCCACTGCGTCAAAATATCGTATCATTTACAGAGATTCAGAAAAATACATAACTTTTGAAATGATAAAACTGTGTTAAACATTAAAAATTATAGTGATATGTTATCTCTGTTCAGTTGCTTGAAATGTCAATTACCTAAAACACATGTGTGGGTCACTTGTTATCCCATTGTTTAATTACAGGATATTAAAACAATAGCACCATTATTTCAGTCTTGGCACATGAAAACGACCTAAAGGCATATTCGCACTCTCACATATTTACGCATTTATCTACATTTTATTTTCAACAAAATTTTATCATACTTTTTTTTACTCAATGCTTAGTCATACAACTATTTATCTTCAAATGCTGGTAATAATAATTATTTTTGTTGAAAACGCACTTAAAACATAAACTATGGCATAAAAAGAGTTGAAAAGTAAATTACGCTATCACAATAACACTTCATATTTTATTAGCTTGGAAGTAGGGTATCCAATCCTGGACCCATTTTGTGATCCCGGGATTTCGGGATTGACAATTTTTTAATCCCAGGATTCCGGGATTTACTACTCACCATAAAATTGTGTATAAATTGGAATTGGTCAGCGATTTTGAAATCTTGGGATTCTTTCAAAAAATTTCATGTCAATTTCGAAAACCCATGAATTTGCGGATTTACCAAAATTACTAGCATGGGGCGTTTTTTTTATTTCTTAAAAAAAATTATAACTAAACAATGTTTTAGCCAAACACAATAATTCACTTAGTATACGTATTCTGAATATACTAGTGCATAGGTTCCCAACCTTTTTCGGGTGGCGACACCTTTTTATAAAAGCCATGTGACTAGCGACCCCCTCCGAGGAATTTAAAATTCTTGATTTGCTATACTTTTTCCCCGGATTATCTCCGAAACTTTTTTTTTTTTAGCTCACCAACGAATTTGAAATCCTTGATTTGCTATACTTTTTCCCCGGATTGTCTCCGAAACTCTTTTTTTTTTCTCAGTGAATTTGAAATTGCTATATTGTTAAATCTCCAAAATCGAAAATGTTGGTGACCCCCCAAGAAACCCTTCGCGACCCCCAAGGGGGTCGCAACCCACAGGTTGGGAACCCGTGAATTTCAAAGGAATGTCACGAAATAGTGCTATGCTTCAATTTTTGGATGGACACGGGAGCCGTGTTCGACGCAGTGTTAAATTGCTACACATCCTGTGTAGCAATTTAACACTGCAATTAAGTCCTGACTTAATTTTTTTTCCTGAAGAACACGATTTGCTGCTAAGGTACCCTGTGTGTAATTTTTTTTTTTTTGCAAATCATTTTACAAAAAAGTGTTATTATACCATGATCCATGTAACTTTAAGGCTGTGATCATCGAAATTGATAATTAGTTAGGAAGAATTATGTATAAAATGTTGTTTTGATTGTAAGTTTATGTAGGTTTGATCCCAGAAATCTTTGAATGTGAAAATATTTTGTGAGAAAAATAACACTCCATAGATGGACAACGCAAAGAGTTTATTATCCTGTTTTTTTTGTATATATTTATGTGTGCTTAAATTATACATGTTCCTGTATTGGTATTATCAGAAACATCTACAAGCCAAAACGAATTTACTATGTGTATAAATTTTGACTAAACCAGGATTATGAATATAAATTGATAATGCATTTTCGAGATTTTATTTGAACGAAAGGGAGCTGTTTGTAAGAAAACAGAATGAATGAAGGATAATCCTGATGGAATATGAATAAAAAATATTTAATTGAAGCTATTGATTTGTATTTATTTTAATTTTAACCAATTTATTGCATTCACTTTTTTTTAAACAAAATAATACTGTGTTTTATATATCTACAATGCCCATACTCTCACATAGTCTACTTGGAGAGATGCATCTTCACCGCCGTTCTTATCCAAGTTCCAAGTGTTCAACCATCTAGCTTTTTGGTCATAGAAATTTTTCATAGCCTAGCAAAGAAAGAATAATTTTCACAAATTGATTATATAAAAGATATCCTGATATTTCACTTTTAAGGTGTTCACTGAATTGATCTCAGTGGAAAGTTATAATATTGAAAAATATAAAACACTTTGTACTAATTTCACATTATTTATTAAGATCAGAACTGGATTCGCTCATCGCGAACATTATTAACTGATACAGGATTATTTATAAAAAAATAAGTAAGACTGGGTGTAACAAACAATAATTGGTTAATGAATAAGATAAATTCTTTTGATCTTACTTTTACCAATTTTTTGTTACATCTTGTTATTAGTTTTGTATAAATAACCCTGTATCAATTTATAGTTTCATCAGTTGGTAAATGATGCGGAATTAGTACAAAAAGTGTTTTTTTTAATATACTGCTATTTCTTCATTCTATGGCATTATAACTGAGTCATGAAATAACTGCCTCTAATGTAGTTTTATCTTAACTTACAGTTGGAGAATTGTTATTCCATGGTTTATCATCAGGATTGGATGCATTATCTGGGAAGAAGTTTGTTCCTCCAACAGCCAAGTTAAGAATTAAGTAGAACTGAAAAAAAATGTTATGATTCATGTGATATTGCCCGTTAATAATGAATATTTTTGATGAGAGTGATATACAACCTTTATAAAAACAAAAATGGTTTCTTTAAAAAAGTGAATAACAATACTAGAATAATAAAATTGATAGTCCAATAATATCATTTGATAAGTTCTAATGATAATAAATAGTTCTTGTTTTACGAAAATTAAAGATTGCCATAGAGACCTATGATATAGAATAAATAATCGAGATTGACTGGTTTCACGAATAAAGCAAGGCGATTTGATAGTAATAATGAACACAGGTGCACAATACCGAAGTTTTAATTAAAGTAAAAAAGTAAGTTAATAATTATTTGAGGTCTTCGAGAATTACTATTTTACCTCTTGGTCGAATGGTGCCATTTTAGTTCCAAATCTCCACGGATTTTCCAGATTAGGGGAAACAGAACCGAAATTGCCATGTTTCCAAAATCCTCCCGCCGGTGGTGTAACCGTCCCAAGCTCAACTCCATCAATGCTAAACTTCAGGTGGTCTAAAATGATTGTTTTAAATTTAATTAATTAGTCTCCACTTATATGTAATTGAAATGATCTTTTTTAAAAATGTTAGTGAGGATGTAATAAAATCTTATTTACCAGGAGTCCACTCGAGTTGATATTTTTTGAATGATGTATGATAACCTGTTGGGTTGTTTTTGTCAAAATGCGCCTTTTCCCAACCATTCAACTGTGGATAGGGACCATAGTGCAGTGTAGATCCAACTTGTTCAACACCAATGTTAACTCCGTTTAAAAGAAGCTTACGGTTACCGCGCGATTCAGCAAGATCAATTTCACCAGATGATGGCCATGTTCCATAGGCGTTGAATGCAGGCATCAGCCATATAGCTATAATATATAGAGAGTATTACATGTAGATTATCAAAACTTTTTTTACTCCTTTTAATTAACCTTTAGAAGAGTGAATAGATTTATACAGACCTTACTTTAATTTACTGCCTTTTCTTAACATGACGATTTTGTGACTGTTGTCCAATGAATATTTGTAATTCATACTTAGAGCATATATATGCTTACAGACAGACACTCCTGTGTTTAAACTATTTTTATACTCATTTACAGAAAAATGGCGCCGACGTACATGTACGTCCACACTCCTCTAAAGGTTAATATATATTTTCACGCAACTTACTCCTTTACCCTTCGAAGAGTGAGTTAATTTTTAATAAATTAGGTTTTTTCTTATTATTTGGTTACTTATACCAGGGTTCCCCAACCTGGGGTCTGGAGGTTTTTCGCGGTGGTCTGTGAAAATTTTCATTCTTTCAACATTCTTTGTGATAAAATATAAACATGTGAAATAAAAAAAATTCAGGGGTCCGCAGATTATTTTTTCAGATGTAAGGGGCCGTGCTGTGAAAAAGGTTGGGAAGCACTGACTTATACTATTGCTACACATAAAAGTATAAAACATTTATTTAGATAAGGATCAATCTGAGAAGAATATTAATTAATATTTCACAAAGTAAATATTTTTTTTGAATTATAAAACGCCTAGTTAAAAGTGTTAACTAGATGGCTGCCACAGACGAGATATCTCGTAAAATTTTTCGTGCCCAACACGCCAGTTACGAGTTACCTCATCAATAAATAATTAAATTAATAATTGCAAATTATAGCTGTCGTGCTAAGCAACGTTCCCTCTAATTTTTCTATTTTGTGTGCGGACCATCAACTTCTGTGAGTAGTAAATTTTCAGCAAAATACAAAGTGTGCGCAAATGTAAAAATTTGGTGAAAGAAACTTATTTTTACAATATTTTTATGTGCAGCCTTGTGTGGGGATGGAAAAATGTGTGCGGGCACATTTTTGGATGTGTGCATGCGCACACCTTAGCGGGAACATTGGTGCTAAGTACAAACGTACTTTTTTCTACGGCAGCCAAAAGTCTAAGCAAACTGAATCATTATTACTTTTAAATAATTTTTCTAGATGCTATTACTTCGAATTTTGGACTAGAGCTTTATTTGCTCTCATCTTTGTGCACGTGAGACTCTGCTGATGTCAATTCCAGGTAGGGAATCAACCCGAAATGTAATTTTATGCTCAATTTCATATGACTTCCGATTCATTTACAAATATTAACCTTTTTAAAAATAAGCTTTTGTTCATTTGCTACAAATAATCAAAATAATGCAACTGCCAAAAATCACAGATATATAAGTTTTTTATCCATATGCGAAGAAATAATGACAATCCAATAAAAAACATGAGAATTGTAAATTATTTATAGAAAACACAACATTTGATCGCACATACTGGCACATACGCGGTCAATGGTCATACTCCTCAAAACTCCACACTCCTCAAAGGGCTAAGGCTGAGTAAGAATGTTCAGATTTCAAAACAGTGACATCTGGTAATGAAAGAGATGTTAAATGATATCTTTAACAAACATTAATGTAATGAATAAAATAAAACTTCCTATTTTTCAAAATGTCCAATAAATTTTGTAAATATATTATACATATAAATAATTTAAAAATTAGTTAACCAGATTTTATGAATTACTGTAGAATCTGGATAGAATGGCAGCCAAGGAATCGGCGACGTATGTCTTGCTAACCGAACGTCACACTAAATGGATCGTCACATACTTTCATAGCAATTTTTATGAAAACCAAACTTGAGGTTTTGTATTTACATCTCCAAAAAGGGTTGGTCGTTATAAGCAAAGTTGTTATAAATGGATTCTACTGTTAATGAATGTTTGTAAAAATATTACTTAACCTTTTTTTCATTAATAGCTGTCAAATTAAATTGATAAATACAAACTAAGCTGTGTAATCTTGAGCCCATTCAATCAAAGAGTTATAAGATCAAGCACCACAAATATTTGAACTGGATAATTTTTGAATGAATGTTTTTTTTTATAAAGAAAACTTCCATTTTATTTCATAAATCTTGGCAAGTATATGCCAATATTACATGTTAATTTTCCACATTGAAAATTGATTCCTAAATTTTTTATTTTCTTTTTAACATAAAATATGAAAAGTATTTTATTTATTGCTCTATTTATTGGATTTAAATGACAACAATAGCTTTTTTCAGTTAAATGAGAGAAATGTTATAGATTTTTAAGTACAATTGCGGTTATTTCATGAGACTTCAATAAATATAAAATAACATTTTTAATGTTCCTTATACCTGGCCATATCCAATCACCAGCAGGCATCTTGGCTGAGATCTCAACTTTGCCGTAACGGAAGCGGAAAGAGTTCACAGTACGGAGGCGAGCACTTTTGATCGGGTTTAAAATATTGGTTGGGGATCCTGTTCGCTCACAGCCATAATAAGATGGATTTGTGCATCTGAAAAAAAAGTAAAACACATTTAAGAAACAAATAATAAAATTAATGAAAATAAAATTCAGCCTGTTGCAGTAATTCCAGTCAGTTAAATTTTGATTAATGGTCTGTTATAAGCTGAATAGTTTTCGAACATTATTACACATAAAAAATAGCATCCTGGTAACAGTTTTATAAATGCTACCAATAAATAATAAAACAATTTTTGTACTAATTTTGCATTATTTATTATCGATCAGTTGATAGTGCTCACTATAAGCGAAATCGGTCCTGATCTATAATAAATAATTTTGAGTTAATACAGAAAGTGTTTAATTTTTTAGATATAATGCCCTTTCACCCAGAATCGACAGTGAGCAACTCAACAGCAATAGTTTTTTATTTAATTAATTTATAAAAGATACGTTATTAAATATTTCGAGGTTATAATGAATTCATGGAAAATATTGTTTACTTTTTATTAATGTTTGAGATAAATATCAGTAAGAACAGAGTATAAACAGAAAGAAAAGCTTCAGTGATTTTACCTATCAGCAGGTGCACCTCCTTCAACATTGAGAACTCCTGAAGAAACAAATCCTTCTCCAAATTGATCAGATAACAATGATGGTCTAATGAAAAGTTTGTTATCTTTTACAAAACTGTTGCTTCTGTTATTTGAGTACCATTGGAATTCCCAGTTCTATAAGAAAGGGTTAAAATCAAATAATAATGATTAGCACAAATTGAAATTAGGTCTGAGTTAAAATGCCTTACGGGTGAGTGAAACGGTCTACAGCAGTGATGGGCATGGGACAAATACGACAAATAATTAAGTGACTTATTTCGTTTAGTTGACAGAATCTTGCTTAACCTTTTAGCTGCCGTAGAAAAAAGTACATACCTAGCACGCCAACTATAATTTGCAATTATTAATTTAATTAGTTATTGACGAGATAACTCATAACTGGCGTTTTGAGCACGAAATTTTTTACGAGGTATCTCATCTGCGGCAGCCATCGATTTAATAGGATTTTTAAAACATCTCCGATGAGTTAAGCATTCCTCATTATTATAATTAAATAAAATTTATCTTTCATGAACGAATGTGCCTAATCAGTGACCTATTATTTTTCAATAAAAAATGGCATCTCAACCAAAACGCAGTATTAATTTTTGAAGATTATATTAAACGTTAACTAAATCAAATACATTACTAATAACAATAACTTCTTATTTTTATTGAAAAAAAGAGAGGACACTGCGCACGCAACTGGCTCCCAGTTTATTTTATAAAATTACATTTTAATGTAATAGAAAATTAAAACATACTTT